>CM064903.1:30703488-31296948 GCA_030347415.2 Decapterus maruadsi
TGTTACCTCTATTTATATAGTAGTTTTAAAATATTTTTTCATGCGAGAAAGTAATTTTTAGATCCCCAATGTGCGGTTTGTTTATCTAAACACTGTTTAGAGGTTTGCTCCAACATTTCAGAGAAGAGAGGCTTCATCTGTGTGAGCAGCTGCTCGTCTCCATCGTCATCCTGGGGGAGAAAACGATCGCTCATTAACTTGACTACTTGGTTTTTTAGAGGGTTAATGGGAGATGAATGCTGGTCTCATTGATGAAGTTGTGGCCACCGCATTGTTTGAATGAAAAGTGAAGCATCATGTGTGTATTGGGCAGAAGAGCAGCACTGCCTTGGGGCTCTGTAGCATACATACAGAAATTACCACACTATTCAATATACATTTTTCAGCTGTAGTTGCATCAACTCCTGAATGAAACTGTGACAGAAAACTATAAAAATAGAAAATAGAAATAGAAAACTGTAATTGTGTTGTCGGGTGTCAAATGCAAATATGCCATGGACCAAAATTTAAAAATTGGTACAAGTCGAGGGCTGGACTGCTTGTTTATTGAGAACTTATTGAAATAACATTTGAGCCCAAAACTTAAGAACAACAGAACAACATTAATCATTAAATAAACAATCAGTTGCATTCATTTTAATGGCTCGAGTCATTTCTAATTAGGGATGCACATGATTGACCAAGGACTTTGAATGATTGATACTATCTCGTCATTATTATTATTATTTTAGGTCCTTATGAGGGCATGCTGACACATACGGTGCAGACTGACACTTGTGCAGACATCAGTGATGGGACTGAGTCAAGTAATGGAACATTTTGGGGCAGTGCGTGGCAAAGTGGTTAAGGCAGCCGCCCCATGTAGAGAATGCAGTCCTCAACGTGGGCGCCCCCGGCTCGAATCCCGTGTCGGTTAGACCTTTCCTGCACGTCATTCCCCTTCTCTGCCTCCCCCTTTCATGTCCATCTCTACTAATCTATCAAATACAAGCAAAAATGCCAAAATACACATATATATATATTAAAAAAGTAATGGACCATTTTATTGTCAGTAAAAATTTTAAAAAGTAATGGTAACAGAGTTATATCGGGGAAAACAGTAACTTTTTTTTTAAGTATATTTTTTTGGCGTTTTATGCCTTTATTTGATAGATTAGTAGAGATAGACAGGAAAGGGGGAGGCAGAGAGAGGGGAATGACATGCAGGAAAGGTCTGCCCGATGCGGGACGCGAACCGGGGACGCCTGCGTCTGCATATACATGGGGCGGCTGCCTTAACCACTGCGCCACGCACCGCCCCGAAAACAGTAACTTTTTGAGCCATTATAAACATCTTAGATACCATCACTGGTTACTATATCAACTCAAACACTGACATGTTTTGCTTGACTTGTCCAAACTGAAAATTCAACAGCGGATCCACACAGGAGAGAGGCCGTACAGCTGTGAGCAGTGTGGGAAGGCGTTCACTGCCGCTGGAGATTTAACAGTCCACCAGCGGATCCACACCGGAGAGAGGCCGTATATCTGTAAGCAGTGTGGGAAGGCGTTCACTAAGTCCGGAGAGTTAAAGGTCCACCAGCGTGTCCACACCGGAGAGAAACCATACAGCTGTGAGCAGTGTGGGAAGGGGTTCACTACCTCTGGAAATTTAATGGTCCACCAGCGCATCCACACTGGAGAGAGGCCGTACAGCTGTGAGCAGTGTGGGAAGGCCTTCACTGCCGCTGGAGATTTAACAGTCCACCTGCGTGTCCACACCGGAGAGAGGCCGTTCATCTGTAAGCGGTGTGGGAAGGCGTTCACTAAGTCCGGACAGTTAAAGGTCCACCAGCGTGTCCACACCGGAGAGAGGCCATACAGCTGTGAGCAGTGTGGGAAGGGGTTCACTAGCTCCCGACACTTAACGGTCCACCAGCGTTTCCACACCGGAGAGAGGCTGTACAGCTGTGAGCAGTGTGGGAAGGCCTTCACTACCTCTGGAGATTTAGCGGTCCACCGGCGTGTCCACACCGGAGAGAGGCCGTACAGCTGTGAACAGTGTGGGAAGGCCTTCACTACCTCTGGAGATTTAACGGTCCACCGGCGTGTCCACACCGGAGAAAAACCGTATGTGTGCTGTCAGTGTGGGAAGGTCTTCAGCCGTTCCAACAGCCTGAAAAAACACCAGCAGCTCCACAGCAGCTAGAGGACGGGACACTCCACTCCTGCACCTGAGCAACTAACGATTTTTTTCATTATCAATTAATTGGTCTGTTGATATGTAAATTATTAATCAACTAGTTGTTTGGTCAATAAAATGTTGAAAAATATCAATGACTGCATTTATATACACTTAAGTGCCCCTATTTTGATCAGGTTTTTTAAGTACCACCATTTTGTGTTTGTGCATGTAAACATAATTTCCTGATTCCAGAAATCGGGATAAGATTATGCTGCCTGGAGAACACATCGGGGACGAACGTGACTATCGTCCTCCTCCGACGGGGCCGGGCAGGGAGGCCGTTTTGTGGAGAACTACGAAAGACACTGCCATATTTGCACGCAGGCGATCATTACCAAACAATTAGGCTGATTATATTTCTGTTTATGTTTTAAGAGATGCATCAGATGTACCAATATCTGGGTCATTCCAGCAAACTGTAGCAGTTTTTCATGCATCATGTGCCATTACGCATGACACACCTCTCTGGTCCGGTGCGCTGCGTCCCTCTCCTCCCTGAGAGAGCGTCGTCTTTGATCCCTCTGGTTAGGCCGTTTAGATCCACGAGTGTCCCACCTGAGATCTGTGCCATAGCGCGCACCTCTATGTGTGAATGTTTAGCTGCAAACTACTGTTGCTGACTATATATCACATGTGTACACATGTCTTAAAACACGAAAAATGTAAGGACACGCACACGAGCGCTGCCGGACCCTCTAAGCCAGTGGTTCCCAAACTTGGGGACAGCTCTCCATTCCGACGCACCGCTGTTCCGAAATACCCCCACTTCGAAACACCACTGTTTAACCCAGCTTGTAGATCATCAATTTATGCTTCAGAGTTTAATCATAAAACTGGCGATAAAAGCGCCGCTGTTTCACTATTTAACTCATTTTCAAGTCCAGTGGAGTCCAGTGGATCTGGATCAACAGAGCGTTTGTACGGAGGAGAAATCAGCTGATCGCTGCTGTTTACTTCTCTCAGCGTCTCCGCTAAGAGTTCTCTCCGCCTCCTCGAGCTGAGCGTCAGCAGCTCTTTTATTTTAAAAAAAATTTAACGGTGGGGTATAACATTGTGTTTACATGTGCGTCATGTATCTGCCCTGAAAAAGATGCACTTGTGATATGGAGTTGACATTTACCACTGTCCATTGGAAGATTTATTATTGTGTATGATGCTGGGTAATTAATAACTTTTTCAAACACTGTAATTATAATATTTATCATATTATTAAATGATTACCACATAGTAATGGCCAAAATAACAAACCAATATTTAGAGTATCAAGAGGAGACTATCAATCTTATTTCAGTTTCATTTCAGCACCAATGGGTTGCTTGTGGTTATCAAGGTGTCTCATTAATGTTATCACTTAAAGTAAGGTATATTTTTTGGATAATCGATATGAAGTTCATAATTTCACACATGCATCCCCCCCCCCCCCCCCGGACTCATCCACCTGCCACCCCCCCAAGACAAACCGGCTAGGGGAAACACTGTCATTAATATGAAGTATTTTGCAGTTAATTATGCACATGATCCGTTTGACCCCAAAAAGGAAAAAAAAGGATCACTGAGTGTTTCATTCTCTGACATGCAGAATTTTATCCCATTTGTAAACCAAAAGAATTAGAACAGTAACTTTTTAACTATTGACTAGTAACTATATTTTCCTCAGCATTAAAAACACATTGAATCATTCCAAATGTCGTTACTGTTTAGTGCAAAATAAACCATGTAAAATAAAGAAGGGTAAACCTGAAACCTGAAAAAGTAAAACTATTGTCTTTGGTAACCCTCAAAGTTTAGTGCTTGTTTACCTTGAGAAAGGCACTTCTTTCCAATGTTATTCTTGCCCTGTTGCGTTTACCAGTTGAGACGTCACCGGTTACACTAAAGACACGCTCCACAAAGGCTTGTGATGCTGGTATTGCCAGTAGATCGAAGGCCACAGGTTTCAGAAGCGGAAATGCAGTGTCACTCTGAGAAGCCCAAAACTCCAGGCCAGGTTCCTCAGTCTGGGAGAGGCAATCTTTGTATTTCTGAATCTCCTGCCTGATAGATGCCTTGGGGTAGCCTCGTAAACCAGCCTCCCCCGGAAATGCATTTAATTCATTTCTATGGGAGAGTCTGGCCTCATACCCGTTGTAAGCGTTTCGCCAGAAATCGGCCGTCTACCGAGCCAATCAGCGTCGCCGCTGTGGATTGACACAGCACGTTGGCCAATCAGGGCCTGAAAACATCGCTACATGGACTGGACTCACCTACAACAAACATGGCGGAGCGTCAAACAGCGGCGTAAAAACAGCAGTAAGGGAAGTTCTAAATGAAATACCATCAATTACAGAACTTAAACTACAGCAAGAGTCGGCGCTTGTTGAGTTTCTGGGAGGAAAAGACGTTATCGCTGTTCTTCTTCGGTCCCTGATTGGCTCGGTAGGCGGAGTGTTTCGGCGAAACGCTTACAACGGGTATGAGGCCAGACTCTTCCTGAGAAATGAATTGAATGCATTTCCGGGAGAGTCTGGTTTACGAGGCTAGCCTGAGGCCCTGGGCTTGGGGTTTGCTGGACGATTAGAACTGAAAAATCTGAATCTAGGTCGCTTTGGCAAAGAGCCTGCCTCTGCACTGTCTGCAGTCACTGCTTGCCCGTTTTCCTCTTCCTCATCAGTCTCCTCTTCCTCACAAACTGTGGGTCTCACGATGCTAAGGATGTAGTCTTCAGCACTTTTCAGAAGATCCTGAATGCCCTCATCCTCATTTTCAACAAGGACTTCTGCTGATACACGGGGGTCAACAAAACATGCAGCTGCAGCAAAACTTGACATCTGTGACGTCAACGAAAGTGGCAAGTGCGAAAGCATAGTTCAATATTTGCATTCTGCCACTCACTGGGTTGCAGGCTGTCCCAGGTCACGCTGACTGCTACTGATGCAATATGATCCTTCACTTCAAGGGCACGAGAAATCATCAAATATGTACTCGACCATCTTGTTGTACAATCTTTGGTGAGGGTGAGTGAACTCTGTCTCAATAACCGCTCTGTGGCAACGGATGATTTCCGGAACAGTTTCACCAGGCCCCTGAGTTTGTCCAGTATTCTCTTGATTGCAGGCTCCTTCTTATACATGTTGACAACAAGCTGAAGGGTATGAACCACGCAGGGAGTCCTCTTTCTGGTCCCATACCTAATGGAAAGACAGTGGAACACACAGACTTTTCATAAGCAATGCATTAGCACATAGTTATCAGTACAGTACACAAAACATTAGAGGAGCTGAAGGATGTCTTCATAGACATCTTTAACAACTCCCTGAGACAAGCCATTGTCCCATCAGGCTTCAAAGCAGCCACCATCATACCTGCGCCAAAGAAACCATCCCCATCCTGTTTCAACGACTACCGTCCTGTAGCACTGACACCCATCATCATGAAATGCTTTGAACGTTTAGGCCCCGTCCAGACGAATCCGTTTTTTTCGAATCCGGATAAATACTTTATCGGATTGGCCTCGCGTCCACACGGATCCGGCGTTTTCGGGGGGTGAAAACGGTATTTTTTGAAAACGGGTCCCAGAGTGGGAAAATTTGAAAACGCCGCCCCAGCGTTTTCATCTGGACGGCCAAAACGGGTTTTTTCTGAAACGTGAGCGAAATCCCGCTCCGTGGAGTTCGGTGGGTACTGTGCCTGGAAAGCGTTGGTAATGTCGCCATACTTAGACTGGCAAGACTCCCAGTCGACATTTTCTTGCAGTTTTTTTGTCTTGTAGTCCAATGTGACACGTAGCAAGAGTTCTACCTCGTTGTCTGTCCACACAAAAGACTCTGCTCTTGTTCGTGCGGTGGCCATGTTCGTCCTCTTGTGTTTCGAGTGTGTTTGTAAACAATGTGGAAACCGGCAGACTTTAAAAGGCGATACGCATGCGCCTGTCTTATTTTCCGGTTTAAGTGTATTGGTGTGGAGGCTGTCACAGTGCCACATACAGGCCTGGCATATGTACTACAGCGTTTTGGTTCGTTTTCACTGGGTCCGTGTGGACGCAGATATTTCTGAAAACGATGCCGTGTTTACTGAGATTTTTTTGAAAACGATTAAGAAAAAGATCGGATTCGGTGAAGCCGCGTATTCGTGTGGACAGGGCCTTAGTCAAGTCACACATCAAATCCACCCTGGACCCATACCAGTTCCCATACAGAGCAAAACGATCCACAGAGGATGCAATCTCCTCCACCCTCCATCCAGCTCACACTCACCTGGACAAGAAAGACTCATATGTGAGAATGCTGTTCATAGACTTTAGCTTAGCATTCGATACCATAATACCACAACAACTCATCTGCAAACTGGACAAACTGGGCCTCAGCACTTCCCTCTGCCTCTGCAACTGACTGCTGGACTTCTTCAGCCAGAGGCCTCAAGCGGTGCATGTTGGCAACAACATCTCAAGCAGCATCACTCTAAGCACAGAGGCCCCACAAGGCTGTGTGCTCAGTCCGCTGCATGTGCTGACACATGACTGCACTCCCACCCACAGTTCCAACCACCTAGTGAAGTTTGCGGACGATACAACGCTGGTGCACTACAGGGAAGAGGTTGAGCTCCTGACCATGTGGTGCAAAAACAACAATCTCCTGCTTAACATCAACAAGACCAAGGAGATTGTTGTCAACTTCCAGAGAGGCCCCACTCAACACCACCCACTGGCCATCGGTGGTGCTGCAGTAGAGAGGGTGAGCAGCACCAAGTTCCTGGGGGTGCACATTAGTGAGGACCTCTCTTGGACCACCAACACTGCATCACTGGCCAAGAAAGCGCAGCAATGCCTCTACTTCCTGTGCAAACTCAAGCGGACAAGTCCCCCACCACCCGTCATGACCACATTCTACAGTGGAACCATAGAGAGCATCCTCTCCAGCTGCATCACCGTGTGGGGCAGGAACTGCACAGACCACAACAGGAAAACCTTACAACGCATCGACAGCTGAGAGGATCATTGGTGCATCACTCCCCTCTCTGCAAGACATTTACTCCACCCGCCTCACCCGCAGAGCACTCACAATTGTGAGTGATGCAAGTCACCCTGCACACACTGTTTAGCCTCTTGCCGTCTGGCAGGAGATACAGGAGTCTCTGTGCCCGCACCACCAGACTCACCAACAGCTTCACCCACCAGGCTGTGAGACTGCTGAACTCTCTCCCCTCCCCGTCCTCAGCCCCTGCCAACAGAGCCACCAGACTGGATGGTGTCTAGAACCCAGCCCCCTCTACCATCACACACACACACACACACACACACACTCAACCAGCCCCCTACCTCCATCCACAAAAGGAATTATCCTGGACTCTGACCCACAGAAGCGACAATGATTAGTGCTGTTAAATTATTTTATTGCTGCTAACTTGCTGCTAAATTATTACTGCTGACTTTCTGCACTACAAACAACCTACCTCTCAGTATCCTGCACGTTTAGTATTTGGTTTTTAAAAGCCTTCTTGCACTTTTCTATTATTGTTTTTAAAGTATGTCTTACTGTGCTTGTGCACTTTGTTGTTTGTCCCGTCCTGTCTGTATACTTGTCTGCATGGGACAGTGGGAAACGAAATTTCGATTCCTTTGTATGTTAGCACATGTGAAGAAATTGACAAATAAAACTGACTTGAGACTTGAGATTAACCATGTGTACTCCATATGGGTATGCAGAGTCTCTCAGGGGCAGGCTCAATGCTAGTGTATTTTCAGTTTAATGTTATTGTGGGGAAAGTTTCCGCTGGCAATTGCTCACAGACAAGTTCACAAGGTGACACATTGTTAGTTTAACAACTTAAACCCTGCTACGCTGGGGTTTAAGTGGTTAAATGATAAAATATAAAATAATTAAATTCATATATATTTTTAAAAAGTCTATCAAAAAATTAAAAAGAAATGAAACTTGAGGCATTTAAACCTGCTATTCACTATCAGTTCATCTCCTTGAATTGATGGATTTGGTGATTATGATTTTCTACAGTCAATTCAGATATTTGTATTCATGTACTTTGCAGTTTCAATTCTGAAATATGTGATGAACCATATGAAATAGTTGATAAATGTGATAAACATCACTTCTTATATAGGTCTTAGGTTAAATGAATTGTTAATAGATGTGACTATCTATATTCACTTAAAGTATCTAGTAAGAATTAGAAGTATCTTTGGGACTTTTACACTTTTAATTCTTATTTTCTTTTGTATAACAGTGATAAGTTGTAGATAGTGATCCTGATTCCTGGGGGGCGTGGCTAACAAGCTGCTGTGTAAAGTTACGACCTTACGACGTGTAATTTCCACGACAGTATGAACATTTAACTGTATTCTTTAAAAGAATAATTAGCCTACTACTGGTCAATCACAGAAATCTGAGCAGCAATGCTGATTGGCTCGGCCTTCTGAAGGTTTCAGGCCAGACTCTCCCTGTGAAATGAAATACATTTCTGCTAGAGGCTGGTTTACGAGGCGACCAGCAGCTGGCCAGCTGCCTGAAATGAAGAGTGATTAGTTTGAGTTGGATGGTGGTGGGTTCACACAGTTCTTACCGACAGACAGAGGAAAGCCAGTCATCTTTGTTTTTGTTTCAGTCCACATCAACTACTGTTTTGTTTCCAAAAAGAAATCCTGCTCATTTTCTAACCCATTCATAGTCAAAGCAGTGGTGGGGGGAGGGCGGTGCTTGGAGGTGCTAATGTCCTGGAGCAGGTGTGAATGTTCAGGAGTGGAGGGTGTGGTGGTAAGTTGGGGGCTGCATGCAAACCTTTTAGGATGATAATCACAGAGTATAATAGGTTAACCAGACAGTGTTGTGTGGCTGCTGAAATGTGTGAATGTGTAAGCACTTATATTTTATTCAGTTTCCCTACCACCCCAACTTCTCCTGCAGGTTATCTACAAGCTGATAAGCATGTGTATGATTTACACATAAGTAAACCTGTTGGTAAATTAGTTTCACATTTATTACTATTTCAGAAGGACAGATCCTTGATACATTATGTGAGTGTTATCATCCATAATGGATAATGTGATGTGGACATGATGTTAGATATTGGTCCCAATATTATTTTCTCTGGTCCAGCTCTCACAGGAGATGTAGCTACTTTCCCTCGATACACCAGTGGAATACTTGTGGAAGTTTGTGTCTGAACATATTATTTAAGCTCTGACAACAAACACAAATGAGTTCAGTGTTTAAATGAATGGAAGATCTGTAAACACTAATGAAAAGGAAATGGAGAAGGTGTGGTGTTCATCTTTGTTTTCTGGGATTATCACTGCAAACAAACATCAAAGTTCATGTTTTTGTAATAACTAATTATAAAATATGACTGAGTTAACTTGGAGGAGGAAATATAGAAAACCAGGGGCCTTATTTGGAGGGAAACCGGTGGATACTTGTTTGGGACACCTTGAACTTTTTTTTTTTTTAAAAAAAAGCTTGTTTTCCACTCTTCCTCAACATTTGTACATGGTCACATGATTCTGAAGTCACAGCCCAGTCTAGTCTAGTTGCTCCTTGGTGGGGGCGGTGTCGTCATATCACATTGTCTCTCTCTTGTTTCTCTCCTCTCGTCCAGACTCACTTGTAATCCAGTGATGACACTCTGGCCAATCAGGGGAAGGCCGGGGAAGTAGGCGGTACCAGGTAGGAGGGGCTGAAGGAAAAGAGGATAAAACTGAGTAGAGCCGTGCTGTACCGTACTGAGCTAGTGGAAAAGCACCATGAGGAGGTCCCGTCTGACCAGGACCTGGATGAAGGAGGAGAACCTGGACCGGGAAATTAGCGACCTGGATCAGAACATGACCGGAATTAAGAAGGAGGACCAGGACTACAACATGATAAAGGAGGAGTACCAGGACCAGGACTACATCATGATAAAGGAGGAGAAACAGGACCAGGACTACAACATGATAAAGGAGGAGAACCAGGAGCAGGACTACAACATGATAAAGGAGGAGAACCAGGACCAGGACTACAACATGATAAAGGAGGAGAACCAGGACCAGGACTACGCCATGATAAAGGAGGAGAACCAGGACCAGGACTACAACATGATAAAGGAGGAGAACCAGGACCAGGACTACAACATGATAAAGGAGGAGAACCAGGACCAGGACTACACAATGATAAAGGAAGAGGACCAGGACGACATCGTGATAAAGGAGGAGAACCAGGACTATGACACGATAAAGGAGGAAAACCAGGATCCGAATTTGTTTGGGCAGACTGGGACTACGGGGGAGGAGCAGGACGCGGTGCACCAGGACAAGGAGCCCTCCGGTCCGTCTGGTTCTGGTCCACAGGTCTGTGTTTCTGTTTTCAGTAGGAGCAAGTTAAGAGATGAAGCTAACTGTTAGCTGCTAACTCTATTGTGGTGCACTAAGTCTAAAACCTAACCTACCTACTTTATTTCCTGCTGTATTGCTGTTACCTCTATTTATATAGTAGTTTTAAAATATTTTTTCATGCGAGAAAGTAATTTTTAGATCCCCAATGTGCGGTTAGTTTGTCTAAACACTGTTTAGAGGTTTGCTCCAACATTTTAGAGAAGAGAGGCTTCATCTGTGTGAGCAGCTGCTCGTCTCCATCGTCATCCTGGGGGACAAAACGATTGCTAATTAACTTGACTACTTGGTTTTTTAGAGGGTTAATGGGAGATGAATGCTGGTCTCATTGATGAAGTTGTGGCCACCGCATTGTTTGAATGAAAAGTGAAGCATCATGTGTGTATTGGGCAGAAGAGCAGCACTGCCTCGGGGCTCTGTAGCATACATTCAGAAATTACTACACTATTCAATATACATTTTTCAGCTGTAGTTGCATCAACTCCCGAATGAAACTGTGACAGAAAACTATAAAAATAGAAAATAGAAATAGAAAACTATAATTGTGTTGTCGGGTGTCAAATAAAAATATGCCATGGACCAAAATTTAAAAATTGGTACAAGTCGAGGGCTGGACTGCTTGTTTATTGAGAACTTATTGAAATAACCTTTGAGCCTAAAACTAACTTAGTCTTCAAATAATTGCATACAGAACAACATCATTAAATAAACAAATCAGTTGCATTCATTTTAATGGTTCGAGTCATCTCTAATTAGGGATGAACATGATTGACCATTAACCAATATCAAGGACTTTGAATGATTGATACTATCTTGTCATTATTATCATTATTTTAGGTCCTTATGAGGGCATGCTGACACATACGGTGCAGACTGACACTTGTGCAGACATTAGTGATGGGACTGAGTCAAGTAATGGAACATTTTGGGGCAGTGCGTGGCAAAGTGGTTAAGGCAGCCGCCCCATGTAGAGAATGCAGTCCTCAACGTGGGCGCCCCCGGCTCGAATCCCGTGTCGGTTAGACCTTTCCTGCACGTCATTCCCCTTCTCTGCCTCCCCCTTTCATGTCCATCTCTACTAATCTATCAAATACAAGCAAAAATGCCAAAATATATATATATGAAGAGTTCATTTGCAAAAGCAGATAACTCAGTTTTTAAAAAATTCCAGAATCTTCATTTTTAATTTACATAAGATGATATCAGTCAAACCAAAGTTGAGTGACTTTTAGATGTAACAAAACAGACATTATCTAAAAAAATAAACTTTCATTGACACTATGCAAGGAATAAATACAAAGCCTCAGCTCATTTTTTTCAAAATGGCACTTATCTGCTTTTGCAAATGAACTCTTCATATATTAAAAAAGTAATGGACCATTTTATTGTCAGTAAAAATTTTAAAAAGTAATGGTAACAAAGTTATATCGGGGAAAACAGTAACTTTTTGAGCCATTATAAACATCTTAGATACCATCACTGGTTACTATATCAACTCAAACACTGACATGTTTTGCTTGACTTGTCCAAACTGAAAATTCAACAGCGGATCCACACAGGAGAGAGGCCGTACAGCTGTGAGCAGTGTGGGAAGGCGTTCACTGCCGCTGGAGATTTAAAAGTCCACCTGCGTATCCACACCGGAGAGAGGCCGTACATCTGTAAGCGGTGTGGGAAGGGGTTCACTAAGTCCGGAGAGTTAAAGGTTCACCAGCGTGTCCACACCGGAGAGAAACCATACAGCTGTGAGCAGTGTGGGAAGGGGTTCACTACCTCTGGAAATTTAATGGTCCACCAGCGCATCCACACTGGAGAGAGGCCGTACAGCTGTGAGCAGTGTGGGAAGGCGTTCACTGCCGCTGGAGATTTAACAGTCCACTTGCGTGTCCACACCGGAGAGAGGCCGTACATCTGTAAGCGGTGTGGGAAGGCGTTCACTAAGTCCGGACAGTTAAAGGTCCACCAGCGTGTCCACACCGGAGAGAAACCATACAGCTGTGAGCAGTGTGGGAAGGGGTTCACTACCTCTGGATATTTAACAGTCCACCGGCGCGTCCACACCGGAGAGAAGCCGTACAGCTGTGAGCAGTGTGGGAAGGGGTTCACTAACTCTGGACACTTAAAGGTCCACCAGCGTGTCCACACCGGAGAGAAACCGCACAGCTGTGAGCAGTGTGGGAATCTGTTTGCCACCTCTGGAGATTTAAAAGTCCATCGGCGCGTCCACACCGGAGAGAGGCCATACAGCTGTGAGCAGTGTGGGAAGGGGTTCACTAAGTCCACAAACTTAATGGTCCACCAGCGTGTCCACACCGGAGAGAAACCGTACAGCTGTGAGCAGTGTGGGAAGGTGTTTGCTACCTCTAAAGATTTAACAGTCCACCGACGCGTCCACACCGGAGAGAGGCCATAATGCTGTGGGAAGCTGTGGGAAGGGGTTCACTAAGTCCGGACACTTAAAGGTTCACCGGCGTGTCCACACCTGAGAAAAACCGCACGTGTGCTGTCAGTGTGGGAAGGCCTTCGGCCTGAAAAAACAGCCTGAAAAAACACCAGCAGCTCCACAGCAGCTAGAGGACGGGACGCTCCACTCCTACACCTGAGCAACGATTATTTTCATTATGAATTAATTAGTCTGTTGATATGTAAACGATTAATCCATTAGTTGTTTGTAAAACATTAAATTTGTTTGCGATGTCCTTATTATGACAACTTGACATTAATCAACCAGAAGTCGTCTTTGTCATGACAACTTGACATTAAATTTGTTTGCGATATCCTTATTATGACAACTTGACATTAATGAAATATTTTCTGTTTAGCTGACATAATTATGATTAATTAGATGTGCAAGGTTACTTAAAACTGACTGTCACGACACCATTATGACAGTGTAATGAAGAAATTCTGTGAGCTCAAGTAAAGTGGTAGCATTTTTATTTGTCATTAACATATCATGAAGGATGAACTGACTGTCATGACACCGTTATGACAGTGTAATGAAGAAATTCTGATATCTCAAGTAAAGTGGTAGCATTTTTACTTGTCATTAACATATCATGAAGGATAAACTGACTGTCACGACATGATTATGACAATGTAATAACTTTTTCACATCTGACATAAAACAGAGATCAAACATTTTTGAAAGCTTGAAATGATACAAACCACTAGGCTATAATATGTAATAATGGTGTCTAAAAGCTATTTTTTTAAACTATTAAAAAAAAAACCTATAAATAAATTATTCAATTTCCAGGCAGAATTTTATGTCAAGGCATGCCTTGACCTCAGCTGCAGCGCTGCAGTTAGCCGGGACTGGTTGTGTTCTGAGCACAATAACACGGTCCAGGGTTGAGTGGTTAATACCTGTATGATGGTGACACAAAACAAAATGGATGTGAGTTCTTCTCCATAAAAGTCCTACCACAAAATAAAATTCATTCAGCAAGTAGACTAGTAGCGACAGTACATGAAGGACGCATGACCACATGCACACCACACGCGCACACACAGGGAAAAATCGCGGCAAAACAACTTTCTCTCTCCTGCTCAAAACGGTTCTTAAAACATGCTACTCGACAGAAAACACCACAAACTCATCTCCAAACTGTTTTATATTAACAATATTTCAATAAATTAGCGTTGAAACTCATCAAAACGTTTTTGTCCCGGAGCCTGGACTACATTACCTCAGTCAGTCAGGAGCAGTGCAGACTGAGGAGAGACTATGCGTCATATCCGCAAACTTTCATAATAATAGCTTGGACTAGTAAAAATGAAAGAAATACAAAAATAAATCCACAAAAGTTTGAATTATATTGCTACATTGGAATTTTTGTTTACTGTAATTCAATAGTTTGTCAGGTAGTGTCAGGGAGCAGTGGATATTTTCCCCGCCACATCTTGTGCTCCAAAGCCAATGATGACCAGATCCGAGGCTTTTCAGGCCGTTTTGTGCGTACGCAACATTAAAAATGATTGGTTATTAGATATTTTGACTGAAAGGTGGTACTGAATGAGAAGTCCTTCAGATGTTCATTAGTTGTTACCAGGGCAACAGCAACAACAACAAAAGATATGAAAAAGATAGAATGGTGGTGATGATATTGGCTGTGTTCGAAATCACCCCCTATCACGGATGTAGTGCACTATATAGTGTGTTCGCCATTTTGTAGTGTTGTTCGAATTCTCCGCGATAAATTTCATCCACTATAGACCGTTTCAACGGCCAAAACAATAACACTGGTTCTGCGCATGCGCGACTTTTTCTGGTCCTAGTAAACATCCGGTTTGTATGACAGCGCTAGCTAGTTAGCCCGTCTATGCCGCGGATGCGCGATAATGACTAGCTCATACTTCTTGAGTCTACCGAAAGCAGAGCAAATACGTTATGTGGAGAAACTTAAAGTTTCGACAGACGTTTATTTACCGGACCCGCTCAACAAAATAGAAAGAGGGAGGCTTTTTAGAGATGACTGTAAGCTGTTACCAACCGTTACATATCCAGACGTGTACCACTACTTGGTCGATACTGCGTGTGTTTACAGTAGAGAGGCAGTCAAAGCTTACCGTAGTCTGGATGCTTATAACTATTTTCTGAGTGGAAAGGTGGGGAATATACAGTCCTTCACGGATAAATATTATCACATCGTGTATGGGGAGGTTGGGGCCAGTCAGACAGTAAGCAAAACATACTCGGCTTGGTTCATCGCTAAGAAGGAGGGAGAGATCGTTAGTGGTCATTGTACCTGTATGGCAGGGCAAGTACAGCTATGATAACAATATATAATGTGTTTCCAGTCAACACTGTATAATAAAATACTGATAATGCTTTTTTAGGCTTGGTGAAGTGTGCAGTCACGTTGCTGCTATCCTGGTTGCAGTAGAGCAGGCTGTGAGAGAGGGACTAAATAACCCATCAGTGACGTCTGAACCATGTGCCTGGTTGCAGACAAAGAGAAAGGTGGGATAAATGTTTATTTATTCGTCATACCACCTTAAAAATGATGTGAAGCTACTTCAGGCTGACAACTCAAGATGTGTCAATATCAGCTGATCAGTCACATGCTCTCCTCTTCCAAATAGGCCCATTATTTAAACCTTTAAGTTTACCTGCTCATCCTTGGCTATGCTTCTACTGTCAGTGTTGCTCTGTCAAAATGCTGCTGGCCATAAGTTTTAAAAACCCACCTAGTCCTCAGCATCCCCCTGTAGGCTCTGTCTATGGAGGGGAGGGGGTCTGCTTTCATTCCAGTAATGTCTGTCAAAGCAGATCATTATTCAGGGAATTAATAACTGAGACAGAGCCTGATGCCAAATGTGCTGCGTCCATGCTCAAGAATAGTCTACCTATGTTCTGCTTAAAAATGAAATAGCTGGTAATGACTTTGGTCACTGTAAAGGAATGTGGTTGTGTAAAAGCTAACAGGATATGTTTCTTTCCAGATCGAGCCTAAACAAATAAGTGAAATAGATTTCTCAAAACCAATGCCGCTTCTGAGTAGGAAAGACCGACCAATCAGACCATCAGCTGAACCTGCTCAGGTTTCACCAAGCAAGTTTTTTTCAGCTTTGAAGGTAAATAAAATTCCGCAGGTAGCTGTTAGATATTGCAAATAACTGTCATTATCTGCAAATAAATCACAATATTGTATTTGGTGTTATGTCATCATTTATTTGGCACAACTTTATGTAATTACAGGAACAAGCCCCAGATTGTGCTTTTTTCACAATTATGGGTGATAGTGACACAGACACTGCATCAGAGGGTGAGATGCAGGCAGAGTATCAGCAGGCTGGAATGCAGGACAGGAGTGCAGATCAGGCAGAGGCAGCTGATATGTTGATGCAGGTTGAAACCAGGGACACAACTGAGGGAGACAAGGCAGAGACAGGGGACTTACAAGGGACTGGCATGGCAGAGCTTAATGAAGCAAAATTTCAAAATGACTTACCGAGTCCACTTACACATCTGTATGATGTAAAATATGAGTCTCTCCCTAGCGCAGATCTGGAGAAACACTTGGATGCAGTAATGCTCAACCTGCCAACAATGTTTAGTCCATCTAGCTGTCAGATGCTACAGGAGAGTACAGTTGGGCAGGCATCCTGTACTCTCTGGTTTGAGCACAGGAAGGGCAGAATCACAGCCAGTCAATTTGGTCAGGTGTTAAAATGTAAGACAGCCCAAAGCACAATTGTGTCCAATATCATGGGTTACACAACAAGCAAGACCACACCTTCACTCACTTGGGGCAGAGACAACGAAAAACATGCCAGACAGGCATTTTTAACATTAGAGGGTGTAAATCATCATAATCTAGCTGTCAAGGATATTGGCCTGGTCGTAGATCCTCAAAACCCACACCTTGGAGCTAGCCCTGATGGCATCGTCAGCTGCTTATGTTGCCCTCCATCAGTTTTGGAAATTAAGTGCCCATCAAAATATTCACATGTGGCAATAAGTGATGCAGTAGGAAATAAAGATTTCTATCTTGATGAGAACATGCAACTAAAAAAGGACCACATGTACTTTGCCCAGGTCCAGGGACAAATGGCAATATGCAGCTTAAGAACAGCCTATTTCGTTGTCTGGACAACAAAACAGTGCCATATCCAGCATCTAACTTTTTCTGAACAGTATTGGGTTAAAACACAGGCCAAATTAGATGTATTTTACAGGCAACATGTCCTACGTGAAATCTGCACTCAACGCATAGTGAAACAGTGGGAGATGGCTCAAAAAACGTGTGTCTGCAAACGAGTTCTCAGGCTCAGTGTTACACTGTGTGCTACATGTAAGGGTGTTTTTCACCTGCAGTGTCTTGGTCTGAAAAGACGTCCATCTACTCCATGGATGTGTTCACAGTGTCAGTAAAAAGTGAAGGTTAACACAGGATTTATTTTGAGGCAGGGTAATGAAGCAGACAACTTTAGATGAGAAGGAACCCTGCATGTGATGCATACTTGCATGCCATAAAAAAAGTAAAAATCGCCCCGCCACATTAACAACAACAATAAAACTCTACACAACTTGGTTCTGTTCCACAATTGACTTTAAAAATAACGCAATGATACTTACATCAAGTCAGTAAGAAAATAATACAAAGTGAGTTAATAAGACAGAAAAAGAGAGGTACAAAAAAATTGTGGCTGCAATGCATGCCGTCTGAGCAATTACATATGTACATATACCAAAAAGCCACAAAATACTCTTAAATTATCAATACAAACATTTCAATACAATGAGTTAAACTATTACCTTGTTATTTACTGTTAATATAAATTTTGATCTGTATATAAAGTAACATTTATGACATGTGTAATGTAATTTATCAGAATAAACACATCGCCTATTAATATTTAAACCTAAATCATTGACAAAAGATATATTAACCTGAATTGTATTTATCTTACAGTATTGATTTGCACAAATACAAGATCTATCTATATATATATATATTTTAACTTTGGTGACTGATGTACTGTATATACACCGTTTAATTATCATCACTTGTGCTATGAATAAAGAAGTTGGACAGCAATATTCCACCTTTTTTGTCCATGGGGTCAATATTCTAAGAAACTTACTTGACCACAACATTAATCCTCCTGTTGTCCTCTGGGTCAAGGAAGGACGAAAGGAAAGATGGGAGTAAAGAAGGAAGGGAAAAAGGAAAGAAAGACAGAAGGAGGGAGGAAACGGATTAGGTCAATTGGGTCGAAAAGGACAGGAGGGAGCGGAAAAGGATTGTGGAAAGAAGGAATGAAAAAAGAAAGGATGGAGGAAGGAAACAGATTTGACCCAGAAGGACAACAGGAGGGTTTAAAAAAACAAAAACATGTGAGTTGATTTCTTTTTTTTTTTTCTTTTTTTTTTAAATATATTTTTCTTTTACAAAGTTGAGTGAGTTGATTTCTGAATTACAAGTTATATTTTTACAGCAGAGAATTTTCAATATTGTAAAGACTTAAGTTACGGTCATTACAGTTTACATCGGAGATCCCACACAAGGGCCAGTCAACTTACTTTCAACGGACAAGTGGTTTATCAAGGTTTGACAAAGCAGCACAAACCAGTAATATTTGATCAATTGTGGCCATGCTGTCAGATGTCTGGCGTTTAATCAGGCTGATTGGCAATGTGTTTTTCAAAATGTGAAAGGTCTTCAGTTTGCCAATACAGCGTTCAACATGTATCCTTGCCCGTGACATCTGGCGGGACTTTGATACCTCAAGTCCTGTTAGCTGCGTTTTTCCACGAGTCGATGCTGGTATTAGGAGTCTCACACCTTTTGTTGCAAAATATTCTGGAAAATTGAATCCTCTATCCGCAAGAACAACATCTCCATGCTCTAAGACGTCAATTAAACCAGACTTCTGTGTGATTACTTTGTCACTTGCACGCCCACCCCAAGCTTTGGACATGAAAGTGACAGCTCCTGTTGGACTTATTCCTATGAGAAATTTGATTGTGTTGTGGGACTTGTACTGTGAATATGTTACAGCCCTGGCACTGAGAGATGTTGGTCGCTGTATGAACACTTCACTGCAATCGATGATGCATCTTACGCCTTTGAAGAGCTTTGATCTGAATAGATTTGGCAAATTCTTCCTCACAAGTTCTCGAGATGGCCAGTGAATGAGACAATGTAAGCGTACAGACATAACATGCAGCCAGTCATGGAAAATGACAGATATGGCAGCACAACTACAGCCGAATCTGTAAGACAAATCCTGATGAGTGAGGCCAAGGCGTAACTTCATCAGCACAGCAAGGAGTTGTTTTTCTGGTGTCACTCCTGAGGTTCTGGGAGCCCATGCTGTCGTAAGGTAGGTCAACAGTGTAAAAAACATTGCAGCAGAGGGAAGCCCAGTGTAGAATTTGACTTTGCTGTCATCTTTTATGTCACATGCAGGAGACCAGTGCTGTATTTCACCTTGTATGTGGTTTTTTATCTTCATCTCCAGTTCTTTGTTTTGATGTTTCAGAGCAGCATTTTCATTTAACAGATCTTCAATATCTTTCATAGAAAGATCTGTCCCAACTGATGTCTCATTCTTGGAGCTTTCGGGTTCACAATTCACTTCACCAGGAGAGGCTGCTGAGGCAGCTGAGGCTGCTGCTGCTGCTGCGGCGGCTGCTGCTCGATCAGCTGACCTCCGGTACCTCTCTGTTCCCTTAACTTTCTGATGTCTGTGAGGCAGCTTTGAAGGAGCAAAGTCTGGATGGAGAGGGTCATCAGATGGTTTACCTGCAAAATGTAAAAAAAAAAAAAAAAAAAAAAAAAAGTATACATTAAAATCGAAATACATTTCTGAAGAGTCTTACACCTTTTCCAGAATTTAGGGACGGAGGGACTAGGAGCTTTCTCATCACCTAACAGCTGCACATAGACCTATTATGAATCAGTACTTCTGTGCTTCCTCATCAGTAATAATAATACACATAATTATTGTGCGCAGCTGTCAACAACCAAAATAATTTGATGTATTTAAACAACAAAGTTAAATACTTCATAATGTCACCAGATTGTGTTAAATCTATAGCCTACAATGTTACACATTTTGCATCATTTCCAAACATTCAATGAAGCTGTATGTTGGATAATGTAGGGACTGGCTGAAACAAAATTAGTCAGTTTGTGAGTGGTTGGAATAATAACACGGTAATATCCCGGTCGCTCCGGGGTTTTCAAGTTAACGCTATCGCTAGCTTGCAGTAACAGCTGGATTTTCATAGCTGTCAACAGTCCTGTCATAGACACTAATCGTTAGCTAGTGCTGGTTAACAACAGTGTTGGCTTGCAAACATTGCAATCCCGGACAAACTAAGAAGCCTTGTCATCGTAAGTGACATGACAACAGACGCAAAGCTTGTGTGCAATGCTAGCAGCTGCTAACAAAATGTAGCTGCTTTGGCTAACGTTAGCGCTGGCTAGCACCATGCTAGCACAGTCTAAAGCAGGCTGCTCGGCCCCGACGCGGGTTGCCATACGTTCTTAAATTATGCCGTTACAGTATTAGCAGTGTTGTGAGTTTTTTAAACTGAACTTACCGGTAACGAAATGGGTGCTGCAGACCCTAGAGTTCGTCGTCGGTGTCCAGTTGTCCCGTCGGAGTGCCGCAATCCAGGCGTTGCGCTGCTTTGTTTCCTTAGGAAAACGATAAACTTTGATTTCCGACAGCAGGTTTGTGCCTGGTCGGAGGGAACAGCCTACGACTGAGCAACAAGGTCCTAAAACCAATTTAGCCATTTTCCCACAGGAAAAAAAAAAAAAAAACAGTAATCCGAGAGGCGAAAAACTAGTGTAGTGCGTTGAAGTAGAATGCGTTCGATGCTAGACCGGAAGTCGATGTGGAACACGGAAGTCGTACCGGAAATGGCGTTGAAACGGTCTATATAGTGGATGACAAAATACCCACAATGCACCGCGAAATTGAGTGAACAAGCGATGTACGCTACTTTCCACTCCCATATCCCACAATGCAATGCGGTCGTGTTTCTGTGAGGAAGAAGGAGACGATGGCCGCCGCACCAACCGCCGCACACCGCCGCTTTGGTGTATAAATGTAAGTAACGTTACAATATACATATTTGATGCGTGTAATACTTTAGTGGCGTTGTTTTGTGTCTTTTAAGGGTTGCGAATTGTCATAACGAGCAGATTTGTTGGTGGAGAAGCATCCGGTTTGTTAAAAAATTTTTATCTGCGAGCTAATGCTAAGGCTAATGCTAGGGCTCGCCGGTAGTTGCAGCTCTACCGTAGCTAGGAGCAGACACCCGCTCACATCTGATCATAGCGTTTTGTTCTCTTTTCCCAATTGGCGGTGTGTTAGAAAAATAAATGCTGTCCTGTTTCTTGTTCCAAGGGACTGATGAAGACGTGGAGAATCTTATAAAGCTTCGCATGAAGCACAATGACCTTTTCTCCGGCCGCAGAAATGCGGCTCTCCATGGATGGGAGTAAGCAAACAATTTTGAGTGACTGTATACTTTTGTTCCTCACTGGGTTTACATCACAGTCATTTACCTCAATTTTTTTTTTTACATGGAAAATATTTTGCAACAAAACTTTTTTTTGTTACATCCTGAAGCCATGGCTCTCCTGTATTATAAAGGCTGTCTTTTAACCCGGCTAGATCACCATGGCAACTTCCTCTTTAGCCCGGTGTTTGGCTGTACGCTACTTTGTACTGTATAAAATAGTTACCGGTATGTGAACAACTAACCTCCGTGAGGCTGTTTACCTGCTACAAGGCACATTGATTAGCTCTCTCTCTCCCTGTGTGTGTGTGTTTTACAACGCCAAGACAACAACAATAACAACAACTAGGATCAGTGATGATCCAGTCACCATTGACAGCGGCTATCACAAGCCGTCAACACTTTAATGGTTCGGTTAACGGACGCCCGTTAAAGCTCGGTAACCGATTAGGCCTACCTAAAACCATCAGTAAAAAATCTGAAAATCTGAAATTTAATAATTATAACATTTATAACCTTTCTCCGCATCAACAGGTCACTGTAAAAAAAAAAAAAAAAAACACCGGCTGAAACTACCATGGTTAACGTTAACGGTTAGCTGTTAGCACGGTCTGTTTTATAGGTCGCCCTACACACGAAAAATATATATTACACTATGACAACATCTCCATACACATACATCTAATGATACAATGCATGCGGCGGACTTATTGTGACAACAAATATTTAAAAAGTGTTAATAAAAGGATATTACCGGAGCTTCTACTTACTGTTTACAGCCGGCGCAGCCATCTTTAAATGTCAACTCGGGGGTTGTGTTGAAAGTCCGACTTTCCGAGTCGGAAATCCGACCTCGGGGTTCGTTCCAGTTGAAAGTTCCGACTCGGAGCTCGGAAATCCCGACTTCCAAGTATAACTGGAACGCACCATAAGAGCAGGCAGTGTGATCACCTTTAAGATGACATCAGTTTAGCTCATGTGATCCCATAACATTGGCTATGAGTGATATTAAAGTAACATTAGGCTACATTGGTCTTCACAGTTTGAACCAGTGATTCAGATTTGCAGCATGTTTGATACAGAACAGAAACAGATTCAACAGCTGAGTAGAAAGTGATGTTTACCTGCTGCTCTGAAACAGACAGTAGGCTAATGAACCACTACATTTGATAATTAAAGATAACAATCAATAATAAAGATAAACAATTAGTATATCAAATACAGACAATACATGTCAGAGGAAATGAATGGGTAGTCTTCAGGCCGACAGCATGACATGATGCACTCTATTGTGCAAATTGGCAAAACAATTTGTGTGATTCTGCTTCTACATATAATCCTTCTGTATTTTTTCTCCTGTCCCTTTTTTAAGATTAAGATTTTTTATATATATTTTCAGTTCTGCTATTTTTATTCTGTGTAATATATTTCAAGAAATACATGTAATAGAATAAAATAAAAACACCCAGTGGAATCTGATCCACTATGTGAGATGTAGTCAGCGAACAGTGTAATAAGACACTAACATCCTTGATGTCTGTCTCTGTCTAGACCAGGCATGTCAAACTGAGTTTGGGTCTGGGGCCGGATCAAGACCTTCTGATCTCATGTGGGCCGGACCAGTAAAATAATGGCAAAATGTCGACTCCAAATCTTTAGCTTTGTTTTTCAGTACTATGCTTTATCATCAAGCCTACATTTGTAACCTACATGTTATGATTATGGATCACAAGGGATCTATTCTAACAACACATTTATTCACAAACAATGGAATTGATCAAAATAAAGTGATTGTTTTATTAAATACAGCTGAGTAAACAGTTTTAAACCACTGAATCAACTCACCACTGGGAGCTATGAAGAAATTATTTTTGCCTTAATTGACTTTGAAAATGCACATTTATCAAAAAAACAAAACAAAATAAAACAGACCAATAAGGCTGGACCTATTGAGGCAAAAGTTACAGCAGTGCAAACAAACAACTTTGTAGGCTGGACCTACAGGGGCTGAGAATTATGTACAACTTCAAAATTGTATTTTAATATGAAACCATATTCATCTTATTTTCAATTTGTAGTCTATTCATGTGTGCAAACAAAATCCACCCTTTTCCCCCTTCTCCCTCCCTCACTGCACCCCTGCAGTGTTGCTGCTGGCTCCTGAAACCTGGCATCTTTTTTCCTTCACGAGTGCATCAATATCCTGAGCATAGGCGGCCTTACCTATGTTTCAACCGTTTCAATTGAAACGGGCCCCAGCCACCTGGGGTATGGAAGTTTTTCTGTGCCATCTGAGTTTGAATATGAATTTCTAAGATTGAATTTTTTTAGCATCAAAATCAGACTTTGAATTTTAAAAACAATCAAATTTATAGCACCAATTTTTTTTTGCCTCTTGATTTTTTTTTAAATGTTGAAATACATTCAGTGTAAAGAAAATCAATGTCTCAAAATATTCAGTTTTTCAAAATTCAGTGTCCAAAAATTCAACTACAAAAATTCAGTGTCCAAAAATTCAACTACAAAAATTCAGTGTCCAAAAATTCAACTACAAAAATTCAGTGTCCAAAAATTCAGTGTCTAAAAATTCAACTACAAAAATTCAGTCTCCAAAATTTCAGTCTCCAAAGAGTCAACATCCGGGTCACCAGGGAGAAGCAATCGATCCCCGTCTCTGCTCTTATGCTACTCTTATAGCATAAGATATTACTACTCTTATAGGACTGCTCTTATGGAAGTTTTAATGTGTTTTCATGCGATAAAGTAACTGTTAAGATCCTCCATATGCGGTTGGATAGCCTGTTTGGAAGTTTGCTCCGCCGTTCGCGGTGGTAACCGGACAAACGGTCCATCACAGAGGCTACAGCCGGGGCTGCAGTGGTGGTCGGCGGCTAACCTCCACTGTCATCCTGGTTAGCTGCTCCACAGCCTACTTAGCTGCTCTACCACCGGACAAGCGGTCTATCGCAGAGGCTACAGCCGGTGCTGCTGTGGTGGTCGGCTGGCATCTGTCATCCCAGTTAGCTGCTCCAGCTAACCACCTCGTCCGGTGGTAGCCTAGTTAGCTGGAGCAGCTAACTAGGCTACCACCGGACGAGGATGAGCGGTCTATCACAGAAGCAACAGCCGGGCTGCTGTAGTGGTGAAGCCACTTCTCGGGGAAGAAAAGGAGCCCATCAATTTACCAGCAGTTTTTTAGAGATTTACCGCTGGCTGGATTAATTATTTTTAGGAGATAAATGTTGTTTCATTCCGTGGTGTAGTCTGTAGGCTACATCAACAAACAAAAGTCTATGACGGGCTATGCACAGTTACCGCTGCTACATCAATCAATAAACAAATGTTTAACAATGAAACGGTCAGTCAGTTGACATTAACAATGAAGGTCGGTTTCTGCCCCGAGAAGACGCCGGCTGACCACCACAGTAGCTTGGCTAGCCACTGACCTCTCGGCGGAGCTAACTTCCAAACAACAATTAACAGCTTGGGGATCTTAACAGTGGCTGTGTTCGAAATCATCCACTCCTTCACTCACTCCCTATCCACTACATCATGTACATGATATAGTGCACTACATCATGTACACGATGTAGGGAACGACAGGAGGAGAATTCGGACACTACACGGTAATTTTCTGGACGTGGTTGCGTCAGCTGATGCGCCAGGTGTTGCTGTGACGGAAGCAGACGCGCCGATGACCATGTAAACAAACCGTATGGCCGTATGAAACAAACTACCGTAGAGGCAATTTGGCAGAATAAACGCTGATTCAATTAAATGCCCGGGCTGTGTTTACTATAGTCTTGCACAGAAAAAAAAGAAAAGTTTTTCTCAACAGCGACTCCAACCTCTGTCAGTCAGCCCCTCCTCTCGCTCTCTCTCTCGCATGCAGGCGGACACAGACACACACACAAACACCGGTGCGCTAGCGGGACTAGGTTACAGCGATCACCCCCCCCCCCCCGTTCATAACACTGCTGATCAGCTCCTTGTGTCGCGGTAACACTAACTGTCTTTGTCCAGTGGTCGATGGTGAAATCCGTGTACTTTACATGATGGTCTGGTGCTGCTTATTGCAAAATTAAATAGTAGCCTGTTACTTCATCGCATGAAAAAAAGACAGCAGCCCCGGCTGCTTCCTCTGCGATGATCTGCTGATCCAGAGGCAGCAACCGTTTTACTGAAGTGCTCGTTTTCTCCCCCGAGAAGTGGCTTCGCCGGCTGACCACTACAGCAGCCCGGTTGTTGCTTCTGTGATAGACCGCTTGTCCGGTGGTAGAATAGTTAGCTGCTCCGTCTGTGGAGCAGCTAAGTAGGCTGTGGAAGTTAGCCAGCTGACCACCACAGCAGCCCCGGCTGTAGCCTCTGAGATGATCTGCTGATCCAGAGGCAGCAACCGGTTTACTGAAGTGCTTGTTTTCTCCCCCGAGAAGTGGCTTCGCCGGCCGACCACCACTGCAGCCCCGGCTGTAGCCTCTGTGATGGACCGTTTGTCCGGTTACCACCGCGAACGGCGGAGCAAACTTCCAAACAGGCTATCCAACCGCATATGGAGGATCTTAACAGTTACTTTATCGCATGAAAACACATTAAAACTTCCATAAGAGCAGTCCTATAAGAGTAGTAATATCTTATGCTATAAGAGTAGCATAAGAGCAGAGACGGGGATCGATTGCTTCTCCCTGGTGACCCGGATGTTGACTCTTTGGAGACTGAAATTTTGGAGACTGAATTTTTGTAGTTGAATTTTTGGAGACTGAATTTTTGTAGTTGAATTTTTGGACACTGAATTTTTGTAGTTGAATTTTTGGACACTGAATTTTGAAAAACTGAATATTTTGAGACATTGATTTTCTTTACACTGAATGTATTTCAACATTTAAAAAAAAATCAAGAGGCAAAAAAAAATTGGTGCTATAAATTTGATTGTTTTTAAAATTCAAAGTCTGATTTTGATGTTAAAAAAATTAAATCTTAGAAATTCATATTCAAACTCAGATGGCACAGAAAAACTTCCATACAGATTTTAATAATGGAGGAGACAGCTGTCTGCCTCCACTGGCTGCTCCAGCAGCGCAGCACCGACAGGATCAGCGCCTGTAGACGGCCGTCTCTCCGCATGTCTCGTCCTTTCCTTGTCCGTGGTCGTGGTGCTCAAATAATGCTTTTCTTGCCAATTTAAATTCAGAATATCGTTAAAGCATGTAGTTTTTGATGAAAACCAACTTCAGACCTTGTTTTTTAAGTCCTGATTTCTTGCCCTGATAGTGATTTTAACACTAAACATGTTACGCGTACCCGGGATGCATGGATAGTGCGTTTACTGCATCCATTCAGGGAAGCATCAGCGACACATGGCAAATAATATGTTTAACAGGGTAGGGCCTCATAAATGTTGAAACGGGCCCCCAGATGTCTAAGGCCGCCACTGATCCTGAGTAGCAGCACATTTAACAATAGGTGCGTTTCCATCAGCTGTTTCGATGCGCATCTAGTTGTATCGCATCGTAAAATGATGATGGAAACACCGTGATTCAAATTAAAATAACCTGATTCGCACAATCTGAAATACGCTCGCTATGGCCGGGTTTTGGTTGATTCGAATGGGATGGAAACAGCTGTATGCGAATTAAGTGTGAAGTAGCGCACTTTCACCCTGTCTGCTCCCGTGTTTACAGTTCATTCACAAGACAACATCAGGGTTTCCGCACCGCCACGGCAAAATAACAGCCCCCCACACACCTTCATAATGATGTTACTGCACAGTTCTTCATAGTTCCTCCTCAGTAAAAACTAAACTTATCAACCAGCGCATCCAGCGTTTATCATTAAGAAAGTCTGTACCGGCCGCGACTCTCTCTCTCTCACACACACACACACACACGGACAGGTCGCATAATGACATATACATATGCGCTAAATCGCGCTAATGTGCTCAAATCAGACCGCAAGTTTGGATTTAAGTTCGTCCACTGGGCTGCCCTCTAGCAGCTGGAGGGAGTATTCGGGCTTTGGCGTATTTCTTTTTAAAAAATCCTAACTTTTGATAGAAATGAGCTAGAGACTTGCTTTTTTTTTTGTCATACTCAGAAATGTATACCGGGCCGGATGAAATCATCCGGCGGTCCGGATCTGGCCCGCGGGCCGTATGTTTGACATGCCTGGTCTAGACCCTAGCTGACCATCACCATGGCTGATGGTGAGGTCAGGGTTCCTATTGAAGGAGAGGAGGTGGAGGAGCAGCTCCTCTACCAGGACGTGGCCCCAGTTTTCCTGGGATTCGACCAATCTGCATTCCTCCGGAAGTGGTGCCTCTACTTGACCAGCACCTTATATCCTTAGACTGCTGTGACTATGACCTTGTCTGATATGTGTTATAATCTTAGTATCATACCACTGTGTGTTGTAATAATTCAGTCATTATTAAATGCTATATGACTGTTTATTTCAATAATGCAGGCTACACCTCTTTGCTATGGTATTGTATGATATGATGTGAATGAATGTGTTCAACCTGTGACCTTTAACCTTAACCGTCCTCCTCCACATGGCTGGACAATGTGTCTGTGCTGGTCATTCTCATCAACTGCGTGTTCCTGGGCATGTATAAGACATACACAGGGCTTGAAGCAGGAAAAAATCCTGTGCCTGAAAATTATTTTTTTTTGGGGGGGGGGGGGAGTTTCGCCGCACAGGAAGAAAATTTAGAAAATTTGCAATCTAAATGAATGAATCTGGTGCACTTTGCAGGTATCAATATCAGATTTTAAGGTTTTTAATAAGATTGACAGACCTGCAAACTCCGGAGAGTAAAAAAGGTGACAAGGTCCGAAAAGGCAAACCAATGTAGGGGGGATTAATTTTTTGTGATTTTAATATGCAAATTATGCTTTTTGGAGTGTTTTGACACTAGAATATCTGTATGAAAGTAGATACATGGCTAATGCTAGGCACATAGTATATCTATCCATCCCAATTACAATCCCAGACATGAAAATCACAGCACATGAAAGGAGTGTGTTTCTCTTCTATAATACTATACACATTCTACATCACGTCTGGCACAGGCAGAACTTTAATTCTGGGTGGGTCAGTAGCTACAAAATCTGATGGGCCATCTTTGATCAGAAGGACAGTGCATTTCATCTAGCAGACATCACTGTTAACCATTTAATTGCACAACTTTTTTTTGTTTTAACTTATTCTTGACCAACACAATATTTGATACACAGATGAAATGATCTTTCCTGCCACTATGATGATAAACTGTATCTAACTGTACTTATATAAACAATAACACTCAGTAGGCTGAACCAATCACACAGAGAGCTCCATGTTGTCCCTGTGTGATGTTCAGGGACAGGTCAGAGCTGTCTGAGGACAGAGAGCTTTGAGGTTGAAGTCCTATAAGAATGAAATGCACCTGTGACAGTGACAGGTCTGTAGCTACGCCCTGACCACATGTCAGCTGATCAGCTGCAGTGGGAAACTCCGCTGTTCTGTACTGTGTTTTTTTTTTTTTTTTTTTTTTTTTAAATGAAGCTCTGATAGCGACCGGTTAAAATACGGGAGGATATTGTGAACCAGCGCGGATCCGGTTCAAACGGCAACACAGCACCGGCGGTAGAAGCAGATCCATGCAGCTGTAGACGATGCGGCGAACGAGCATGAAAAAACAAGGACGCCGACTGTGCAGCGCGCCGCGTAACGCGTATCTACATTGAAAGTTTGATCTGAGTGCACACACGCGCGCGCTTTATTCAAGGCTTGTTTCAAAATAGTCCGACATGTTTATCACTCCCCTGCCGGCCGACGGTAGGTCTCCGTCAGGTAAAAGTGGCCGTGTATTCCTGCCTCTCCGGTACAGTTATCCATTACTGCTGTTGAAATACCCGCTAAACTGCTGGACGCAAACACCGAGGGGGCCGTGTTTACAATTTACGAAAGCAACATGAACGTACGTGCTGCTCGCACTCAATTGCAATGAGGTAGCGTAGCCTCCGCCACACACGGGCAGAAGAGGCAAATGCTGCCTCATCTCTGAAATACGACGAGACGGTGATTAGCACTATGGATGCAGCTGTGGTAGCCTATCTACCTGTAGCCGCCGCATGTTATGTGACCCGGATCTTAAGCATGACGAGCTAATACTTTCCTCCCGCTGCTGCAATACACTAGTTTTCTATAGCGCAGTACACTATAACAAGCTCGGCTGGTTTAATTTTTTTTTTTTTTAACCACCAAAATATTCCTACGCCGGATTTCCGGCACCCTGCCGGAGGTCTTCAAGCCCTGCATACATTTGCAGCGAGGACTGTAGCCTCTGCATGCGGGGCGCCTGCTCTATCCACGAGTCAAACGGCACCGCCAACACTTTCACTTCTCAGCATGAGAACTCACCTCATAGTTCAACACAGTTCACACCACTGTTTTTTGCTGCAGTTAGATGTTGACCATTGAGTGATTTGTTTTGCCATTAAATAGCCTGATTTTGTATCAACCTTATAGCCTATTTATTTATTTATTTTTACACATCAGGGGCCTCATTTATCATTGTGGATACACCTTTTTTTACACCCTTTTTCCCTCGTTTTTTGCGTACACCCTTTTCTCCGCAAAATTTGGGATCTATCAAGCCAAAACCTGACGGGAAAAAGGGCGGAAATTTACACCCATCTTGACCCTGGCGTACCGAGATTTACACCTTTTTTGAGGAACAGGGGGAATTGGCGACGCAGCTGCTGAGTCAGAGAACTACAGTGAGAGGCCGAGAAAGCGGAGTAGTGTTTACTGTCGACTAGTAATAGTTGTGGAGCGTTGATGCTGGCAATCCAACCCGCTCTGTAACCCGCTCTATAATAACACTAGTTAATTGATAAACAAAGCGGATTGAGATTTTTTGCTTTTTGCTTATAGCCTACACACTCTGAGGGTAAAATCCGACCCCCGCACGGACACGAGTCGAACCATAACACAGGGGAGGGTGTCGGAACGCGCGTAATAAAAAGAAAGAAAAAAGGGCGAGAATAATCAACTGTGGACAGAGAGCTCCACCAGTCACTTTATTGTTAATGGACAGGAGTAAAAACCAAAAAGAAAGAGAAAAAATGACAAGTATCCTGTCAGTAACGTGTGGCCTACAGTTTATTGATGATTATTCTGTCCTCACTCTCGCGTATCTGGACGAGGCTAGACAGATAGCGTACAAAAACTCAGCCAAACCGTCTTCAGTTGTATGGTTTTTTACTGATGCTGTTTCTGTAAAACTGAACAGTACAGAACAGAATTTACTTACATGCAATACATAAATATACATAAAATGCTGACATTGTAAACATGTTCAAAATCACTTTTTACAAACAATACTTACGGACAAATCTACTCCAAGGCTGAACGTAAAGGAAAACACTGCTCACTGCAGGCTGCTAGCTTCTAGCTTTTAGCTTCTAGCTGTAGCACATGGAGGAGGGAAAATGAGATTAATACCAAAAGTCGCCACTAGGTGGCCGAAAAGGTCAGGGGCTCAGCACACTCCCCGCCTGGTATATTTACAAATATACCACTATCCATTATTTCTTCTGTCCATTTTCAGGTAGGAGTACGATTACCTCCGTAACAGGCCTGAGATATGTTTTAGCAACTCCTTGCTTCACGATCTTGACTTCAACTTTTCGTACTCGGTCATCAGCACTTGGGAAAGTTTTCACAATACGCCCGATGGGCCACTCATTGCGTTTGACTTGGCCATCTTTAAGCAAGACAACATCGCCTTCCTGCACATTTCGCTTCTCGCCCTGCCATTTTCTTCTGGTTTGCAATGTTGCAAGGTACTCTTGCTTCCATTTTTTCCAGAAACAATCTGCAAGACCTTGAACCTGCCTCCACTGGCTTTTATAGAGGTCTTTGAGTTCAAAGTCTCCAGGTGGCACTGACACAACACTGGCCTTCTGGGTCAGAAGCATTGCAGGTGAGAGAACTTCAGGCGTTTCAGGGTCGGTTGAGACAGGAACCAATGGTCTGGCATTCATTATAGCCATGACTTCAGCCATTAGGGTGGTCAACACCTCATGTGTGAGGCGAGTAGTTGAGGATTTCAACAGGAGACCATCAAGTATGCGTCGCACAACACCAATAATACGTTCCCACACACCGCCCATGTGAGATGAATGCGGTGTGTTGAACGTCCATGTACAGCCTTGATCCTGAAAGTACTGTTTGACTTCTGGGTCATTGACGTTGATCTTTAGCTCTTTGCAGGCCCCAACGAAATTTGTGCCTTGGTCTGACCGGAGGTGTTTCACTGGTCCTCTGATTGACAAGAACCGACGCAAGGCATTGATAAAGCTGGAGGTCGACATTGACTCCACAACTTCCAGATGCACCGCTCTGGTGCTTAGGCAAGTAAACATTACAGCCCATCTTTTACTTTCAGGACTGTAGCCTCTTGTGCGACGGTATGTGATGTTCCACGGCCCAAACACATCCAGGCCGACGTGTGTGAAAGGTGGGTCTACGACGACTCTGTCTGCTGGCAAGTTAGCCATTTTTTGTACCTCCATCCGCCCTCTCAGCTTCCTACAGGTGACACACTTATGCACCATGCTGGCGATGAGCCTCTTAGCTCCAACAATCCACAGTCCTGCCGTACGTAGGGCCCCTTCGGTGAACTGGCGGCCTTGGTGAGCTACCTGGTCATGGTAATGCCTGACTAGCAGTACAGCAGCATGGTGACCGGCTGGGATTATCAGGGGATGTTTCTCTGCTTCTGAGAGATCAGCTGACTGCAAACGACCTCCGACTCTCAGCAACCCCTCCTGGTCAATAAAGGGGTCGAGTTTGTTAAGAGGACTTTGTGAATGAACCGCTTTCTCTTTTGAGAGACTTTCAATCTCTGCTTTATAGACTTCACGCTGTACACACTGAATGATCACTGTTTTTGCTTGTGAGAGGTCTGTGGAGTGCAGACTGTTGCAGCAGTGCCAGCCTGCGCACTTTCCTGTGTGAGAAGTCTTAGAGAATGACTTTGCAATGTGGATGAGCATTTTCATTGCTCTTACAAGGGATTTCCAACTTGAGAAACGTTCAAACCTATGCGACCCTAACATCTGTTCTGCAACATTGGTGACAAGAGATATGACCTGAGGGCGAATCTCTGTATCCAACGATGGATCCACAAGGTCAAAGGATTCTGTTGGCTCGCACACCTCCAAATCAGCCTGTTTTAGAAAGTCAGGGCCTGAGAGCCAAATGCTGTGCTGCAGGTGAGCTGCCTGAATGCACCTTGTTCCTTGATCTGCTGGATTTTGATCAGTACTGACATGATGCCACTGGTCTGGTGTTGAAGACTTTCTTATCCTGGTCACTCTGTTCGCCACATACACATAGAATCGGCGAGTGATGTTGTGAATGTATCCCAGGACGATTCTACTATCCGTGTAGAATGTGACTTTGTGTAGATCTATGTCGCTTTCCTCTGTAATCAGTTCAGCCAGTTCGACAGCTAAGACGGCTGCGCATAGTTCCAAGCGTGGAACTGTATGAGCAGAAGATGGTGCTAGCTTCGCCTTGCCCATGATGAAGCCGACATGGCACTGGCCATCAGTGTCTATGACTCTGAGGTATGCGACCGCTGCTATAGCCATAGTAGATGCATCTGAAAAGATACAGATCTCCCTCCTCTGAGTGCAAGACAATGACACTGGAACATAGCTTCTGAGTATTTGGAGATGTTCAAGTTCGCTGAGTGAGTCAGTCCAATTCCTCCACTGCACTTCCCTGTCTGCCGGTAGAGGTTCGTCCCATGCTTGCTGCTCCAAGGTAAGTTCCCTGTATAATGATTTCCCTTGAATCACCACAGGGGCAACAAACCCAAGGGGATCGTACAGACTGTTGACAACAGAAAGAATTCCTCTCCTTGTGAAGGGCTTGCCATGTGGTGCCGCTTGAAACATGAAGCTGTCAGTCTGTAAGTTCCAACTTACTCCAAGGCTTCTCTGAAGAGGCAGAGGATCAGCACTCAGATCTAAGTTCTTGAGGTCATTGGCTCTCTCCTCTGATGGGAATGCATTCATGACCTGTGGACGGTTGGAGGCTATTTTGTGAAGCCTGATATTTGACTCCGCCATCATGCTTCGTGCGTTTTTCAAGAGGTCGATGGCTTCCTCTTCGCTAGGCACAGAAGCGAGTCCGTCGTCCACATAAAAATGTCGAAAGATGAACTGCTTCGCGTCGGAGCCGTGTTCCTCCTCGCCGAGTTCAGCTGCTCGTCTCAGCCCGTAAATGGCTACGGCCGGCGAAGGGCTATTACCAAAAACATGCACCTTCATGCGGAACTCAGCAATATCTTTGTTGATGTCATTATCTTGGAACCAAAGGAACCTGAGATAATTTCTGTGGTCCTCCCTGACCCGAAAACAGTAGAACATTTGCTCAACATCGACGGTGATAGCTACCTGCTCCTGACGAAAGCGCAGCAAAACACCAATCAACATGTTATTAAGATCTGGTCCGCTCAGAAGTGCATCGTTCAGCGAAATCCCCTCGCACTGAGCACTTGAGTCGAAGACAACCCGAATCTTACCCGGTTTCTGGGGGTGATAAACTCCGAAAATGGGGAGATACCAGGCCTCCTCGCCAGGTGTCAGAGGTGGGGCTGCTTCTGCTTGATCGTTTTCAAATGTTTTCTTCATGAAGTCAATGAACTGTTCTCTCATTTCTGTCTTCCTCTGCAACGTGTGCCGCAGGTTGGTGAGACGCTTCAGGGCTTGGTCTCTGTTGTTAGGGAGAAACCGCCGTGGCGTTCGGAAAGGCAGTGGTGCCACCCAGTGGTTATCTTCATCGATGTAGACCTCTCTGTCCATGATTTGCAGGAAGATTGTATCTTCAACTGATAGTGCAGGTTTATCATCATGTGGACTCCTTTGGAAAACAGTGTCTCCCAGATTATCTGTTTTGGTGACTTCGTCTGCTTCAGCTGAGCTGAGATGAAGTTGCTGTGTGGGACTGCTGTATTTCTCCTTCACACGGATCGATCCTGTACATGGCACTAGAAATGAGGTGCGTCCATTCTGTAACACATTTGTTCTGTAGACGTTAACGTTGGTTTGCTTGTGAGCTCCTCCCAAGCACACCTCGCCAACAATCACCCATCCTAGATCCAGGCGCTGTGCATATGGAGTATCATGTGGGCCATTGCGCTGCTCTCGCACTTTATGGACACTCAGAACATCTCGTCCTAGCAGCAGCAGAATGGGAGCACTGGAGTCGGCTGGTGGGATTTTGTCGGCAACAGGTGCAAGATGTGGAAAGTACTGAGCAATGTCAGGGGTAGGAATTTCGGATCTATCGTCCGGGATCATATTACACTCAAGGAGAGAAGGGAGTGCTACTTGGATTTTTCCATCAAGTGATGCAACAACAAAATTGTTAGCCTTTCTCCCTGTTGTCTCCATTATACCTGAGCAGGTCTTCAGGGTGTAGCAGGATGGAACTCCACTGATACCAAAGAGGTTGAAGAAGTCAGATTTGACTAGCGACCGATTACTTTGGTCATCCAAAACTGCATACATTCTCTGAACCTTGTCTGGATGATTAGCAGGATACACATGGACTAAACAGATTTTGGAACATGATTTTGGACAAGGAGCATCACCACAGATCTCTGTGCACTTTGACGTGACTTCAAGAAGTGAATCATTCTCCCGCTCCCCGCCATGCTCTTGCTCCCTCTCTTGAGCCTCCTGAGACCAAGGAGCCGGACCTGGGTGCAATGCAGAAATGTGCCTGTCACTGTTGCATTCTCTACACTTTACAGCAATCTTGCAGTCCTTAGCCATGTGTTTTGTGGATGCGCAGCACCGGAAACAAATGGACTTTTCCTTAAGGTAAGCTCTCCTTTCATCTAAATGTTTGCCTCGAAATCCACGACACTTCGCTAGAGGATGGGGCTTGTTGTGTAATGGACACCGTTCATGAGGTTCCTCTGTTGTTTTCCCAGATGTGTTTTCCTGGCAAGCTGAAGGAAGGTAAGATACTTCAGTTTTCCTCACTGAGACAGCTCTCTGACTGTTGTACCTCATAGGTTTCTCTGTTTTAGAATAGCTGAAGCTACTGGGTGTAGAAAAGGCAAAACTTGGATCATTCCTGATCTTTGCTTGGTTGCAGATGAAATCTACAAAGAAACTGAAGGGTGGAAAGGAAACACCATATTCTTCTTTGTATTTGGAGCCTTGCATAACCCAGCGTTCTTGTAGGCCATATGGAAGCTTTTCTATGATAGGATTGACTCCTCGTGAAGTGTCAAGATAAGCTAAACCAGGTAAGTGGCCGCCTGCCTTTGCTGACTCTACCTCTACAAGTAAGTCTCCTAATTCTCTGAGATGTTGGCTGTCTTTGTTAGTGATTCTTGGAAAATTCTCCAGTTTTTGTAGGAGGGCATGCTCAACGACCTCAGGAGAGCCATATGTGTCCTCTAATCGCCGCCAAATCGTCCGAACACCTTCTGCAGGGTTGTGGACATGAGCAGATCTGATCCTCGTTGCTTGCGAAGCGGACTGTGGACCAAGCCACTTGATCAATAAGTCAAGCTCTTCTCTATCTGATAGGTCAAGGCCTATCATAACATCTTGGAAGGAAGATTTCCAAGCCCAGTAGTTTTCTGGACGGTCATCAAATTTTAACAGCCCAGAACTCACCATCTCTCTCCTGACTAGGTATTTGGCTAAATCTGTCATTTGTGGAGCTTCACCTGGATAAGTGTGTGGGCTAGCTGCAGGAGGCTTGAAGGGAGGCAGCTGTTGTGAAAAATGTCCCCTTTGTTCGTCATCGACAGCTTCACCTTTAATTCTCCGCTTGAAGAGAGGACTCTCTGACTTAACTGGTGGAACAGCGTAATCTGCCTTTTGTTCAACATGGTAGGGTGTGACAGGTGTTTGCTGCAAGACTGGCTCACGTTGAATGCTTTGTGTTGCGGAGTGAGCCTGAACATACTCACTTGTGCGTTCAATAGCAACCTGGGCTAAATCTTCAAGAGGATTGTCTTGGTCCTCTGCCGCCGCTTCGTAGACCGCTGCTTCAGCTGAGGCTACGGTGGCACTCTTCTTTGTCTGCAGCACATACAGACTGGCTTCTAAGTCTGCTTTGCGTTGTGCTGTGTCAGCCAACATTTTCTGTTGCTCTGCTTCCACTCGGGCTTTTTCCCTCATCATAGCAGCCTCCTTTTCAACGTATGAGACCTGTACACGAGCCGCTTCGGCCTTGGCCCTTGCCTTGGTCGCCGCTGCGCTGGCTGAAGATCTGCTCGATCTGCTTGATCTGCTTGATGACTTAGAGCCAGAGGCTTCTGACCTGACTTCCAAGTGTTGCTGCGTCTTATCAGCGTCATCTTTTTTCTCCATGGCGTAGCTGCTCAGTGTTTGATTCCTGTGTCTTAGCCCGCTGTGTGGATGTCCTTTTACTATTCTGTCCTCACTCTCGCGTATCTGGACGAGGCTAGACAGATAGCGTACAAAAACTCAGCCAAACCGTCTTCAGTTGTATGGTTTTTTACTGATGCTGTTTCTGTAAAACTGAACAGTACAGAACAGAATTTACTTACATGCAATACATAAATATACATAAAATGCTGACATTGTAAACATGTTCAAAATCACTTTTTACAAACAATACTTACGGACAAATCTACTCCAAGGCTGAACGTAAAGGAAAACACTGCTCACTGCAGGCTGCTAGGCTGTTAGCTTCTAGCTGTAGCACATGGAGGAGGGAAAATGAGATTAATACCAAAAGTCGCCACTAGGTGGCCGAAAAGGTCAGGGGCTCAGCACAATGATCATGATCAGCTGTGATCCTCCGCCTCCCTCACACACCTTGTGTGTTGAAACCTACGGTAAATGATCAGACCAACAACAACAACTGAAGAACTCAGCTGTAGGAAATGACATAAAGCCAGTCCAGCAGAGCTGAACTGTGTCTAGTGGAAATGTTGTGGTCCGCTCACGATCACCGGCACGGAGCGCGTCTCCGGCTCCTGGGAGAGCTCCTGCTGCGCGCCCGTCCACCTCGGCGCGCGCTCGGAGAGCACAGCGACGCACCAGAGGCGCATCTCCAATTAGTCCAGAGGTGACAAGAGGAGACGCCGCGGAGCAGCCCGTGCCAGATTGTGCCGTCTAATCCCGGCGAACCCAGACGCTCGTTTTTTCCCCTCTGCCCACGCCGCTCCCCGAGCCCGGACCCTCACCTGTTTTCTCCACCCCACCTGTCCCGGCCCAGAGGGTCTTTTTCCCCACCTACCGCAGTGAGGGTTTTTGCCAAATAAAGTGCCCCTGAGCTTAAAACTGCCAAGACTGAGTCCTCGTTCCTTCACCGACCACAACAGGAAAGGCTTCAAAGCAATGGGAACTATCCTTGAAATCCTGCTTTACATTGTTTTAACATCAAGGTAAAAAAGGAAAAAAAAAAGATTTTCTGTGGCAGATTACATAAGATTATTCCTCTTTCTGCTCCTTTTGTTGAGATTTGGGAGGTTTTTGTTTTTATTGTAGCTTATTAATCATTTTTCTGACTGATTTATTGCCCGATGTGGCCGTGTATCTTTCCCCCGTCCTCCGCTCGTTGTCTTCGCCGTCACCGCTGTCACTTTGTTGTCACTTTGTAGCCGCTCCACAGAGCGCACATGGCTAATTAATTATGCACGTGAAGACCTTAAATGGATGTATATAGGCGTGTATATAGGCGTATATAGGCGGAGTATGAGGTGTGGTCATGTGCGCAAAATTCTCGGGTCCGTTGAGATTTATCAAAGGGAAATTGCGGAGAGTTGGGTGTACGCACAGTTTGATAGATCTGAAAAACGTGTGGATATTTTGGGTGTACACCATTTTCCTCTTTTCGCCGTACGCAAAAGTTTAGTAGCAGTTTTACACCCTCTTTGATAAATGAGGCCCCAGGTCAGATACTGGATCACTTCAGCATGGCCTACTTCCTTTTGGAGATGGCCATCAAGGCCGGGGATTTATGGAAATAAAGGAAGCTACCTGTAGCAAGTGGAACAAGTGTGACATCGTCCTCTACTCTGGGGAGTGAGTAGTCTCCAGATCTCGTGTCCCTACTTTGGCTTTTCTCTGCTGGCAAACAACAGGGCATTACAGTTTCTGTAACCCTAACCCTAACCCTTTCAAAAGTCTTTGTAAAGACTTTGTCTTTTTTGGGATCTCCTTTTTTCTTTTTCTTTTTTCCTTTTACATCCTTCTCATCGGAGAAGCGCTTTCTGTTATGGCGGACTTCGCAGAGGTGGCTGAGGACAATTCAGGTGCCCTTCTGGAGCCCTTCCAGTCCTGCAATGGAGACCCAGAAAGGTTCCTTCGGGAAGAGGACATCATTGTCCCAACCTTCCCCACCACCCACCCAAGCCCGGAGGACCTCACCCTCCAATATGACCTGGATGGAACTGTGGTAGAGATGACACAGTTCTTCTCCCTGAAGGCCAGGTTACACTATTTGTTCCTCAGGGAAAATAGGCCCCAGCTGCAGTGGCCTATACTTAAGAAGCATATCAGGCCTCAGAGATTTTCCCAGAATCAGCTTCTTCTGTGGAGGGAAAGCCACGGTGTCCGCCTGGCTTACGTTGACGGGGGGTGGCACCTGTGCATGTGTGTTGTGCCAGACGAGTCGGGACGGACTCCGTTCATCCTGGAGACACACAAGGGGGAAAGGATGGAGACTTTCCTCCGCCAAGCGGCGGATGCCTTCGAAAAGGAGCTTAAGGGCCTCCCCTCCAGCCACAAGGGCCGCGCTTCATTAATGAAGAACAATTTAATTGGGACTCAACCTCTATTAAATATTTAGGTGTTAAATTGACCAAGGATATACCACAGTTATTTTATGAAAATTATGTTACAATAAATTCACAATTAAAAGAAGATCTAGACAGATGGGCATCTCTGCCCCTAGATCTTGGTAATAGAATCATGACAATAAAAACAAATATTTTACCCAGACTACTTTATCTGTTTCAGTCCTTACCCATTTGTGTCCCTGATAGTCAATTTAGAGAGTGGGACAAGATGATATCCCGTTTCATCTGGAATGGAAAATTTCCCAGGGTGAGATACAAAACTTTACAACTGCCAAAGTATAGTGGAGGGATGGGCTTACCGAGGCTCAAAGATTACTATTTAGCAGCACAGATAAGACCACTGTTGCTCTGGTGCAATAGAGACTACATCGCAAAATGGAAAGATGTAGAGCTATCGTTGTCAGACAAGCCTATACAGAGTTTATTAGGAAGTCCAGTAGAGGCTAAAAAACACTGGACAAATGCAATTAACACACAAATTACTACCACAGCCTCGCAATTATGGAGGGATTTTTCCTGGAAAAACTGTATTCGATTCTTCATAACACCAAAGCAGAAGTCTAAACAGACAGGACAGCAACCTACTTGCTGGAGAGGGTGTGGGCATAGTGTGATGGGTGCAGACGCGCCCACACCACAGCAACCACCACCACCGTCGGCCTGTCGGTAACCCCTCCCCTTTGCACTCACTTAGTTTGCTTTATTTATTATAATTTACATTTAAGTTTACACTAAGTTTACTTCTGCACATTATTATTAGTATTAGGATCTGCAAACATCACAACATGAACAGCAGTAAACAAATAAACACACAACACATAGTCTTTTGAGTTCATATGTCATACAGACTTTATTTACTTTAAGCACATGGTCACACATTTGAGTGCACACATTTGTGTTGACTATGGTTTGCTTTTGTTTAATTATTTTGTTTGTTTATTTACCATGCCCACTGTGGGGTCCTGAGTCTGGCCAGCTCGGCAGTGCAGTGAGGCGTGCGTCAGCGACTGGGGTCCGGGCGGAAAAGGCAAAGGACGAGCAGAAAGGTTCCACCTGCTTAAGACCCGCCCGGCACAATCCAACTGCTCTCCAGTCATGGGGGGGATTTAAGATTTTGTTGGGGTTTTGTTATGTTTAATTTCAGTTAGATAAGTTTTATGTATATATGTAAATATTAGTTTCAGTAGGTTATTTTTGTAGAAACCTTTAGTTTGTCTTTTTCACAACTTTTAGTTCTTTTGTAAGCTTAATTGATTTAGTAATTATCCTGTCATTTATTTTGGTTTAGTCGGGTAGTATTTAAGGCAGTTTCTTTGTTTCATTTGAGAGAGAGGTTGAGGGTGTGTTTGGGTTTCTGTCATGTCTTTTTGGTTTTGTTAATTTAACCTTAAAGGGCCCTAAAACTTTTGTTAACCTTTTTGAGTTTTATGCTTGTCAAAAAATAAATTTAATCTATTTTTGATAAGTTTTGAGTCTGTGTCCCTGTGTCGACTGCTGGGTCCCTCACACATAGTATGGCAGATCATACGCATATATTCTGGAGTTGTTCCTTGCTTAAATCTTTCTGGCAAGGAGTTCAACAAATTGTCAGTGAGGTCTTGCAGTATAATTTTAATTTCACTTGTTTATCATTTTATCTTGGTAATATCGACACAGAATTACCAAAAAAAGACAGACACCTCTTAAAAATTTTCATGGCTGCCAGCAAAAAAGCCATAACAAGAAGATGGCTCAACACGGAACCTCCCACAGTTAACCAGTGGGAAGCCATAATTAAAGACATCCAAAAGATGGAACTACTAACGTTTAGTCTCAGACTACAAAGGGACAAAGGTGATGCCCTCTGGGAAAAATGGAGCACTTATACTACAAGGAGAGGTGATAACCAGCCTTAATGTCTTGTATATCCTGGTTTCAAGATCAACTATGACCATATTGCTGTAACGTATGTGATACATGACCTGCTCGCAACCCTTCTGTTCCCCCATGTTGTGTTCATGAGTGTTCATATGTATATGTGCATTCGTATACAGTATATAACCCTATATTTATGTAGATGATCATTTACCTATAAGGGTGCAAACAAACTTGTACACTCGAAATACCACGTGCATGGACATAATTATGTGCATATGCTCCTGTTTTTTGTTTTTTTCTCTTCTGTTTTTTCTTTCTGATGTTTTTTCTATGCACAACTTGGCAAGCATTTGTACTGTCTAGCCACAGCATATTGTACCCATATTTACATTTGTCTATCACGCCGATGCTACCTATGTTTTGTGCAAAAAAACCTTGAAAAATAAAGTTAAAAAAAAAAAAAAAAAAAAAAAGAAGAACAATTTGTCCGACCTCTCCAAATTCATGGTGTGCCCCTCGGACCAGGCCTTCATCCTCCGCCTACGTGGCCTGCTGCATGCCTGCATCTTCTCAAAGGATAAGGAGGTGGACCTCATGTGGTCACGTTATGGGGTCAACCGGCTGTGTGGGAGACGGGGCTCCGTCTTCACTAACATGTCGGTACGTGAAGCTGCAAATTTTAGCAAGTGGAACAAGTGTGACATCGTCCTCTACTCTGGGGAGTGAGTAGTCTCCAGATCTCGTGTCCCTACTTTGGCTTTTCTCTGCTGGCAAACAACAGGGCATTACAGTTTCTTCTCATACTTACAGTACTTATCACTGTAACTCAGCATTTTGAGGTTTGCGTGTGCATACGATGTCCTCCCTTGTCTGCAGGGTGCTGGATTACTTCCTGGCTCTCTGTGGCGTCGGCCTTCACTTCCGTTTCGTGCTCAGGCTGATAAGCCTCATCATCAGAGTCCCAAGTAAGTGATATTTGAAGAAAACACAGACCTCATTCTGTTGTGTTTTGCAGTTATTTGAAATGTATTTGTCTGTTTGTGTAAGATGTGAATTTCACCTCCGTTTCCTGACCTGAAGCTAGTGCAAAAACATGTTCCCTATCTCCATGATGTTACCTTCAAATATAAGAGCCTGTGTCCTAGTGTGTGTCTGTCAAGTCAGGATGATGATTGCTGACAGAGTCCTCCTCTGCAGGTATGCAGGACCTGGTGGAGTCTCTGCTGGACGTTCTGCCGATGCTCAAAAATGTCCTCATGCTGTACATCTTCTTCCTGATGGTCTTCGGCATCCTGGGAGTTCAGCTGTGGCAGGGGGAGCTGCGCAACCGCTGCTTCCTTGGAGCTGACATCCCAAAGTAAGGAACCTCTCTCTGGGCAGCCAGAGCAACTATTATCAAAATAACCTGACAGCTATTTTAGCAATTAAAATTGCTAGCATTGCTTGTTTTGAATCTGTTGTGAATATTATTCCACTGGACTAAATTATTAATTTGCTAATAGTTTAAAGGTAGAGTTTGGAGTTTTGTTTGTTGCAGTTTGTAAACAAAACATTCAAACTGAGCCACTCCTCTCGGGCTCCACTGTGTCGCCTCCGGCCCAGACAGCAGCAGCTGTCAGTAGCAAAAAGGAAAGGAAATGACGCTGGATCACTGTCCTAGATTAAACTGCAACGAACCTCTGTCCTCTCTGCTGAGCGCTGCGGCCAAATATATGAGGAAAGGTCTCTCAAAAAACACATTAAAAGCCTACGATTCAGCTTGGTGGTTTTTCTCTGCGTTCTGTGCTCGCTTTGCCTGTCCACCTTTACCTGTAAATATTCCGTTGGTTTGCGCCTTTATAGTCCACTCATTTGAGTCGATCACGCTGCTTTGCCGTTGTGGGACGCCGGCGCCATCTTTGGAGGAACACAAACGTAAACAGAGTGGGGAAAACGGAGGAAAATGAGCAAGAAGTAAAAGAGAAAGAAAAAGAGATGAGGAAGACGGACAAAAAAGAAAAGAAAAAAGAAACGGAGAAGGGGAAGGGAAACAAAGGAGGAACGTATCATGATAAACTCAAATTTAACAAGAAACTAGCTTTTGCTGTCCGGGACAAGTTTGTCCAATATTTTGCTGCCTAAATCAGCACATGTAGCCTATTGTATAGTATTTTTGTATGTGTTACTGAAAAAAATTATTATTATCGCTATTATTACTATTATTATGACTTCTATTCTATTATTATTATTATTATTATTATTAAAACGTTATTATTGTTGTTATTATTTGTATTATTATATTATTAAATTATTATTATATTATTATTAAAACGTTATTATTGTTGTTATTATTTGTATTATTATATTGAATTATTATTATTATTATTATTATAACTGTTATCATTATTATTATTATTAAAATCTACTTTATGTAATTTCTCTCTTTGTCATCTTTATTTTGAAAACATATTTTTCTTTCTATTTTTAAGAATGCCATTGAATGCTAAAGAGGACTAACTTGCAGTAGAAATACAGTATTAGCTACTGTATAATGGCCTGTCTCCCAAAGATTATGGGGTCTGTGCACAGCTCCACATACGTCCTGAACGGAATGCCGCTCCGTTCCTGTTTTAATCCTGGGGTGTACACAGATTAATCCAAATGTGTACACACCTGGATCAATCAATTTGTCCAATACTACAGGAAATAACGGGAAAGCATTACGTTCAGGACGTATGTGGAGCTGTGGAGACCCCATTAGTCAAAGCATTAAAATGTTACATATTTGGGCCAGTCTAGTGATAAATAGCCTATATGCGAAATATTAACATCATCCTCTGTCTTTACACAGTAGCATATAGACAGATAATGATGTTAAGTGAAAACACACACACACAAAACAAAAACAAAACAGACAGACTGGATTAGGCTACTTCAGGGACACAACGGCTGCGTTCCGATCCACAGTTTACTTGGACAGAGCCCCCTACTCCCTGCACAGGGAATGTGCCACAGGGAACTTCATTTAACCGATTTAACTCCAATCGGAACACCCTGCAACGTCACAGCTGTTTCTGTTTGAGTTTTAAAATAAAGGTTTTGAATTTTCAAAATGTATCATGCCACTATCACCATTTAAACAAATCTGAGTTCTATTTCTGTGTGTGCAACCAAAGCAGTTTTGTGTTGTTGTGTGTGGTATTTATTCAGTTTTGGGGCATCAGTGTGTGTAAATAGCATCAGTGGCTCAGCTGACAGGACAACAGCAGTAGCAAAGCTAACGGCCGCGGCTACGCTAACGCCGGCGGCTAGCTAAGCTAACGGCGGCTAAGCTAATGGCGGCGGCTACGCTAACGGCGGCGGCTAAGCTAACATAAGGACGTCAACTGTTAAAACCCTCCCCTTGTCGGGCACGGCGCGAAACTACTCTAGTTAGCTCAGTCATGTTGTAAGTAAGATATCCGCCGGAAAAAATATTTTTTCATGGACCGTTTATTGAGTCACTGGGTTATTAAAGTTAGACAGGTAACCATTAGCCCTGCCAATTTACGTAACACACGTAAACGGAGCGCAATGACTGATGGGTAATATCGGTTGCCAACATCCGGTGAACTGGACGAAGTGATGAACCGTTGTTCACTCCCTCCCTGCACCGTTCACAGTAGGGGAGAGCCGGGTCGATTGAGACACGGGACGATTGATACACAGCGATTTTCTCGAAAACTACACAAGCTTGAGCCGCCAGATTTTATCACTACCTTCAGCACTCATCACCTACCAATCCTGGGAAAGCTTGTGAAATTATGTCATGCCATTCAAAAGTTATTAGCGCGAACCGGTTTTTGACTATGAAAAGTAAAATATACACGCGGTAGTTTTTTTGTGCTCAAAAGTTGTATTGTGTGTTTCATGCAATAATAATATGACCTAACAACAGATGAATTCGTACATAAACAGGTCCTAATGTATTTAATGTCATGGTTTTGAAGTTTAGTGACAAAACAGGTTTTAGTGTCGGTTTTAGTGTCCCCCCTCCCTTTCCACGCCCCGCGGAAACCACTGTCGAGGACAATGCAGTGGGTGGCACAGCCTCTCCACACCCAATCATCCCGCTGACCCCTCCCCATCCCCCCAGCCCCCCACTTTTTACATCAAGCCAGGTGAGACGAGAGCTATCCAAGCTCAGAGCCAAGAAGGCAATGGGCCCAGACCACATTCATCCCAGACTGCTCAGGGCATGTGCAGGACAGCTGGCAGAGGTGTTCCCTGTTCAGCCTCTCTCTCGAACTGGGGAGAGTCCCCCAGCTGTGGAAGACCTCCTGCATCATTCCAGTGCCAAAGGTGAAACATCCTAAGTCTCTCAATGATTAGCTGTCACCGTTCCTCTTCACCATCTACACCTCGGACTTCAGGCATAATTCCAGCAAGTGTCACCTCCAGAAGTTCTCAGATGATTCTTCAATTGTTGGATGCATCAGAGAGGACGACGAGGTGGAGTACAGAGGGGTGGTGGAGAGATTCGTCTGCTGGTCAGAGGAGAACCATCTGAGGCTCAACATCACCAAAACTAAAGAGCTGGTGGTTGACTACAGGAAGCACAGAAGGCCCCCAACCCCCATTACCATCCAGGGGCAGCAGGTGGAGATAGTGGACTCCTACAAGTTCTTGGGGGTCCACATCAACAACAGGCTGGACTGGAAGGACAACACAGATGCTGCTCACAGGAAGGGACAGAGCCGCATGTACTTCCTGCGGAGGCTCAAGTCCTTTAATGTGTGCAGCAAACTGCTGGCCACTTTCTATCAATCTATGGTGGCCAGTGTGTTGTTCTTCGCTGCAGTGTGCTGGGGTGGAGGCATCAAGGAGGGAGAGAGGAACAGGATTAACAAACTGGTGAGGAAGGCCAGCAGTGTGGTGGGCCACAAACTGGACAGTCTGGAGGCAGTGGTGGAGAGGAGGATGAAGGTCAAGATCAACAACATCTTGGAGAACCCTTCCCACCCCCTCTACGAGGAGCTGTGGCTGAGGGGGAGCTCCTTCAGCCAGAGACTGACTCTCCCCAGGTGCAGAACGGAGCGGTTTAGGCGCTCCTTCCTCCCCACAGCAATCAGACTGTTCAACAGTGATTAATGCACTCATGCATGATCACACACAGCGATCACACACAGAGATCCAAGCACTTTATTATTATTATTATTTTTTTTTTTTAATAACTCACATGTCCTTTTATTTATTTTTATTAACTTATTTATTGTTATTATAGGTGACTATCTTGTGTGCCTGTCTTTATCTGTATCTATCTGCAGCTGTGACAATGGGAATTTCCCCCTTGGGGGATTAATAAAGTTTTATTCTATTCTATTCTATTCTAGTCGCTGGAGGGACGATTGATACAGCTGTTTCAAATGCCCCTCACGCCGCCCGACAGCTGCTGTAATTATGGTCACAGTGGTCAATACTCCTATAAATCACTGAATTAATGGCTTAATTGTTTTGAATGAACAACAACCGATTTAAATGAACATGTATTTTTAATAAACACCACATATTTTTAATGAACAAAACGTGTTCATGACATGATGAATTAACAGATATTCAGCAAAGTGAGGAGAAAATGCCAAAAATGACAATATGATCACTGTGTATCCATAAACATGACTTAGGACGGGAAATAAGTCAATGAAATGAAAATCAGTCAACAACTGCAAAAGAAGAAAGGTGAGTTTAATTAAAATGCGGATCTTGATAATGACGCACGGGACAAAAATATTTATTTGACCTATTTATATTGTGAGAAATGATGTGATATTTTGGCAGTGATGAGTACACTAGTATGTTGTCTGATATGCTTCATAAAAACGGGAGTAATGTCAGTAGTTTCTGTTTAAAACATGCTGTTTCAATCGTCCCTCCTCTGTGTCTCAAACGACCCGCATAGGTGGGGCGTTTGAGACAAATGACAACTTGCGTTTAAAGTTATAAAACAGCGCGATCATCCCACATATGTGTTAAATTACACTTGTAACTAAGAGAATACACATGTGAGTTGTTGATCACATGATAAAAATGTTTGTTTACATAACGTCATCTTTGAAAAAGACGTTAAAGTGAAAAGTGTATCAATCGACCCGGCTCTCCCCTACCCTTCAAACTGCTCCCTGCGGATTGGAATCACACTGAACATGGCGGCACACCCTGTGCAGTCCACTGCGCAGGGAACTACAGGGCGATCGGAACGCACCCAACTTGTTTACCGTTAACCCGTTAAACCGTTAAACCGTGGTTAACGGTAGCTACACAGTAGGTAGCCTAGGCGATCACAGAAAAGACAACGTAGCAAGGGTTTGTATAAACTTTAAGTTACATATCATGAAGAACATCACTATCACTCAGCCTTCTCCGGTTACCGTATAGCCGACACGGCGTGACAATGTTGCGGGTATTGATATTGTATCATATCACCATCTCCAATCTGTAACGTTAGTAGCTTAGCAACCAGGCAGAAAACATACAAACATAACTTACCAGAGACTTTTTGCTCACGGGCGATCTCCCTCCAGGCAGCAGCCACCTTATTGACATTTTTGTAATGCACCGAGGAGGTATCATACAGGTAGCTCCTCGTTTCTACCAACTGGATCAGCTGCTCCTCATCCATGGCGCTGTCAACGCGAGCGACAGAAATAGAAACCGGGCGTCGGGCTCAAAACGTCGCGCCGCGTCGCTCTGTATCGCTCGCGGCCAGTTAGGACATTACAATAGGAAGCCGTTAATTTTGCCGCTATCGCTTGCTCGCATCGCATCGCATCCGGTTAGGACACGGTGTTAGACTGTATCACTGCCGTCAAAAACTGGACGTCACAACATTTTCTCCAACTTCATAACAGCAAAAGGTTCTGAGGTTCTGTTAATTAGGGCCCATCCGATGACTGAGAGGAGATAAACAGATTCTGTCACCTTCAGCAGCTTCTTAGTCTTCATGTTCGCCACCATTGTAAGTAGCAGCTCAAGGTTACTGTAGTCATGCTCAGTGATGCTTTCTTGTTGTTTTTAGTCTTGGAGAGATCAGGAGCAAAGCTTATGGGAGTGCATCGATGCTGCGCATGTTGCGCCTGCTGCGGTTCGTGCACCTGCTTCGCTTCATGCCACCCCTTAGGCGACAGCTGCTGGTGCTGGTCAACACCATGAAGGAGGGGAGACTGCTCTACCAGCTGCTTATATATGTCATCCTCATATTCAGGCACGTTCACACACCAAATGCTTTATTTTTTTTCCCATGACAATGCTGTGATTAGGTGTGATTCATCAACATGCATACCAGTTGGAGTTATCTTATTTTTGAGACATTTAGTCAAACTGTAAAATTTTTAAAGACTGTGACAGCCTAGGCCGGGACGTCTATGTTGTGTGTTTGTCCCTCTTCTCTTTCCCCCCTGCAGTGTTGCCGTGGCGAGGCGGAGCCCAATCCCAATCCACCTGTGTCTGCCAGGTCCATATCAGGTTGCTGGTCTCGCTGCTCACTCTCTTCCCCTGCCGCCAGCAGGAAGCTGGGCCGGGCCGTCTCGCACATTTCCCCTATGTTGTAAATAAATATAACTTTTGATTGGTCCTCCGTCCTCCGTTCCCTTGTTTCTGTTGTGGCTTTGGAGCCGGGCCATAACAATTGGGGGCTCGTCCTATTGGAGAAAGTGGTTTGTGCGTAATGTTGCTTCTGTGTAGTTTGTTGTTTGGAAGTGCTTTGTTTGATGTTTGCGCCAAGTTTGCGGTGACGTCATTCTGGGGGTTCCGGGAGGGATTCCCCGTGGGAACGCTTGTAGGATCGTAGGAGGAGAGGAATTGTTTGGGGCTGTGTGGTGACCATGATAGACGCGTGACAGTGTGTTTGTGTAGAAGGGGACAGGAGAAGCAGTGTGATGTAAGTTAAGCGCGTTTCCCCTTTGGGATTCATGGTGCCACTGTAGTGTGGGGTGAAAGTGGTCAGAGTGGTTGTCTCGGGAGCACGTCCATTAGTGCGGACGGGTTGCCAGCTTGCTGGTCGCTTGGTCACTAGTGGGTGAGAGTGCGTAAATACCCGCCATCAGTATCCCCTGAAGACTAGGGTTGAGCTTATGTAGACTGGGATAGGCAGTTAGCGGCCCGGGTTCATCCGCTGAGATTGACGCTGAGGGAAATGCTGTGAGTAGTGTCAGGGTGCAGGAGGTGGATTCAAAGTTAATGTTTGAGCAGCAGAAGGAGTTGCTGACATTAAGGTTCCAGTTAGAGAAAGAAAAGGAACTGGAGTTGGAGACGTTGAGGCGAAAAGCTGATTTGGACAAAGTGGTGACACTGGAAAAAGTAAGGCAGCATGTTGAGTTGGCGAAGTTGGACGTGGAAACTCAGTTGAATCTCGTGAGAGATGGGAGGTTGCCTGGTAGTCGATGTGGTGATATTTTGAGTAGTTACGGTTGGTCCCAAAGTTTAATGAAAAAGATGTGGACACGTTTTTTGCCTTTGAGCGTGTGGCCGACATGAGGGGTTGGAGCAACGCCGACATGATTGTGTTGTTACAGTGTGTGTTGACAGGGTGCGCGCAGGAAGCATTTTCCTCACTGCCGGTGTCTGACAGCGATGACTATTCAAAAGTTAAAGCTGCGGTTTTGAAAACTTATGAGCTCGTGCCCGAGGCGTATAGACAGCGGTTTCGGAGCTGGAGAAAAGGGGACGAGTTTGCACCTGAGTTGGGAATGCATTCTCAGCGCTGGTGTGCAGCTGCCGGTGTAACAGATTTTGGTGGGCTGTGTGACCGGATCGTGCTCGAGCAATTCAAAAACTCTATCCCTGACAAATTGGCAATGTACATCAGTGAAAAGAAAGTAAGTACGGCGGCTTGCTGATGATTACTTGTTGACGCATAAGCGAGGAGTGGATTTCCCTGTCTGTGCTGATGGTCGGGTGGGGGGGGTGTCCTCCTGGGACAGGCCTAGTGCTGGGTTTTCGCCAGCTCGGAGGAGGGATCGAGGCCGTGAGAATGATGATTTTTGTCATTTCTGTCATAAAAGGGGACATTAGAATAACGAGTGTGACCACCTGAGGCTGTGTCAACCCCGCAGTGCTTGCCGAGGGGAATCCAGTGAGTGCGCCACTGCAGGGCCGGAGTGGAGCAGCCGGCGGCCTGGTGCCCCTCCCCCCACCTCCCCCTTTTTATTCAAACACTGGACTGTTTTAGTGGCATTTTAAAATGCCGCTATTTCGACATTGACTTCTAATTGTCGGATTAGCGGCATTAACATTATTTTTCAAGCGTCCCACTATTGCGACATTTTTTTTTCATTGTCGGAGTAGCGGCACTTTACTATTTTTTTCATACATTCCACTTTTCCGACACTGATTGATTACGTTTTTGTTTTTGCATCTGAGACACTGTTTCTCATACACAAATACATCGGCCTGTTAGAGAGAAGAAAAAACAAACTCTACTCTCCGACAAGAATCAAACCCACCAAGTTTAAAAACACACCGGCAGCAGCGCACACTGATCTGCAGCTACTGAGACTGTTATTATTCTGTCACCTGTTAACCAGGTTGACGGTGTTTTGTTTTTTGCTTAAGAGTGTGTGTGCCGAGCGGACCCGTCTACAGAGACACGCGTCTATAGGCTTATTATGGGACAGGCTTTTAGAACAAACCTTATGCCCAGCAAAAATGGAAAATATATAGTCTGACTCGAATATAATAAAATGGTTCTGTTGCAGACCTGCCAACCTGTACGCATTTTGCGTAGCAGGTACGCAATTTGACATCAAAATACGCTGGTACGCTCCGCCTCATTAAACTACTCAAAAAGCTGCAGACAACTGTGAGTGCTGAAATGTGCATGTGGAATACTCATGTCTGACAACCATAGATTGTAAAAAGACAACGGCTGACAACACGATGCAGCAGTGTAGTGGTGTAGTTTCAACCAATCATCTTATAGCGGTTTCACACTGCAGGGCTCCGACACAGTTCTGGTTCAAGCACTGGTTTGGTTCGAACCGTGGTGCTGTCTGGCGAACCAGCAGCTTTCACACCAAACTGGAGCCAAGGTGGGAGGACGTCATTCCGCGTCACACAGGCGGAAGTAAACACAGCAACGGCTCTTTCCGAAACAGCGTACTACCGCACTAATATTTTTTCATGTGAGAAAGTAACTGTTCAGATCCCATATATACGTCCAGTTTATCCAAATGACGGCTGTTAAGAAGTTTGATCCGATGTTTTTCTGAGAAGTGAAGCTCCGCAGCGACCGGGACATCACAGAGGCAGCAGCCGCTCTGCACAGCTGCTCACCCAGCCAGCTTACGTCGTCATGCCGGGCGGAGAAATCAATCGCTAATTAACTTACCCGCAGGTTTTTAGAGGTTTACCACCGGCTGTTAAATTATTTTTAGGAAATAAATGTTGGTCTCAGTGATGAAATCTAACAATTGTGGTAGCTTAGAGTAGCGGAGAATAACGAGTCTGCCGAACCCACAGCGTTGGCCCGCTGTCTCCTGTTCTCTGCTTCCCTCTGCCTCTCTCCCCGTTCCCCCTGCCTCCATCCGCAGCAGCTGGTGGTTCCGTGTCCTGTGCCAACGTCTGATCTCTCACAAGATCTTTGACTTTTCCAGCCTGTCCTTCATCATCCTGAGTTGTGTCACTATTGCCATGGAGAGGCCCGGTATCGACCCAGCAGGCACGGTGAGACACCTGACCTGTGAGTGTGCACATCCGCTCAAACAAACGTGAGTTGATGTCATACTGAATCTCCTCTTCCCTCCAGGAGCGCTGGATCCTAAAAACATCCAACTACATCTTCACTGCTGTCTTCCTCGTGGAGATGATCTTCAAGGTGAACACCTGTTTGAATAACTTTTCTGACCCCAGCTGACGTCAGATCAGTCTGGACTGGGCTTTTATCATTTTAGATGGTCTTAATTGATCTCATTTCCAGCTGATTTTCATTCATATTCTTTGAAATATTTTCTTTAATGAAGTTCGTCAATGTGATGTTACTTTCACACCAGGTTGTAGCACTTGGCCTGCTGTACGGGAAGGACAGCTACTGCCACTCCATCTGGAACACCATGGACGGCCTGTTGGTGATCTTGTCCATGGTCGGCATCATCGTCCCTCTGGTCAGCAGTAAAAACAACAGTCTGGGAATCTTTAAAGCCGGGGACACACCGCCACGACGCGTCCCGACGCCGACGGCCGCTTTCCCGACTGCTCCGTCGCCTCTCGTCGGAGAGAGTCGGGACAGAGAAGGCAGTGAACACACTGCCGCGACGAACTCTCGCCGACGCAGCAGTGTGTTGTGTTCTGCGCTTGCGCGACATGCAATAATTCTCCGTAACAGCGGGTGGCGCTAGTCTCGTGCTCGTTATCCGAAACATGAAAACAGGAAATGACCTAACGGAGAAACCATAGACTGTAAAAAGAATGGACGTAGCATCCGTGACGTCACCCATTGGTTTTGTGCAGTCGTTTTTGTGCCTCAAATATGGTGGTTTGAACAGCGCCATGTTGGATTGGCCGGCCGAGAACCCGCCCACTGGCCTCGAAGCAGCCTGTCTCTGCGCCGCTACGGACCTGTTGCTGAACGTTTCCGCGCCCTGATTGGCCAGAATCTTATCTGAATAACAGCAAAACGGTAGCGTTAAAAAAGAACACCCCCTGGACAGAGTGTACCTATAACACTGAGTCGATTGAGACCTGTAAAAAAGCGTTTTGGTGCCAGGTGTAAATTTGTCATAGTTTTTTAAAGCTACTCTGCCGTGAAGTCGGCTGCATCCCGCACATGGGGGTCTATGGGGAGTTGCTCACTTCCGGTACCAGCCCCCACAGGAATTTCCACCGGGATTGCAGTTTTTTGAACATCCATAGGCCTAGTGAAGTTTTCTGAGTTTGTCAGGTCACTTCTCAGACCGACAACTGCCCCCTTGGGAGAAACCATAGAAGAAACCAGGAGATAAAAACAAAGCGCACAAAACGGCTTGGTTATTTTTGAGAAGACGCTTAACCTGCATTCAGGTGCAACATTAGGAGTGTATAGCTTAAAGCAGAAGTAAGTGGTCCGGTCGTTTTCGCTAATGCTGCGTTCCAGGCAGGCTTTTGAAATCGTAAATTACAGCTTCAAGTCACAACTTACGACTTTGTAGCGTTCCAGGCAACCCACTCGTGTTTCACACAAACACAGACCTGTTTTACCGGTGAAAGTCACTATAACAGCCAAATCAGTGAATTCTCAGGTCGACCAATGAACTCGTTACAGATCGAAATGAGAAAACATGATCACATTTTTTTCGGAAAATATTTATTGTATTTAACAAAAGGGGTTTCATCATTTTAGAAAAGTCACCTGGTGGACTTCAACAGTCCTCAAATGAAAATCAAAGTCGCCAATTCACGGCGTTCCTTCTAGTGTTAAAAAAAATTCACCCCCTCAGAGTGTGTGCCCTGCATTGAGACCAAAAAACGTTGTCTCTGTCATTGGATAAAAAGCTGTAGGATACGATAAATGTTTTTCCTCACTCAGAGCAGAGCAGAGTGACTGACAGACCCGTGTTTTGGTCCAAACACTCTATGTAAGTGATTGCTGTCGGAAGATATAACTATTTAAGACTTATATTAACACAAATATATCACTTACTTCTGCTTTAAATTGTTCATTTCATTGAAATACATCTTTTCATCCACCACACCCAAGAAGACAACAGTTTTTCAGTTTTTCAGTCTTTATTTTTCTAGACTCTTGTTAAATTACAACAAAAACAAAAAAGAAAATAGAACTAAATAAATAAAAATAAAACAGAAAATACGGCACAATCAAACACTGGGTTCTTCAGTTCTCTGGGTTCCGGGAGAACCTGTAGAGGAGGCTGTCCAGTTCCAGTTGAAAGGCCCAAAAACAGTTCAGTAATATGTCCCATTTCGTTGTCTTGTTTTAATGCATTGTCGTGTTAATATATTCATTGCAAGCTGTGTTAAAGTAAAGTAGGTGATTTACCTGATAAACCGAGCGCGGTCTCAATCTCAGTCCAGAGACTTTCTTTTTTATTCCGGTTGGAATAACACTGGAGCGTTATGTCATACAACGGTGGTCGGTCTTCCACCAGCGAAATCAGCTGCTCCTCCAGTGCTTCAGTCCACACAGCCATGGTTTCCAATAAATTTCGAAAAATGCAGCAAAATGTTGATCCTCTTCTTCTCCATGTGTTTTATGCGTTGTTTGTTTACTATCGTCACTTCCGCCCCTCTCCCACCCCTCCCACACACCGCGCTGATTTGCTACGGCACCGCCCGTCATAATCGTCATAGATGGCACGCAGCCAATTAGAGGACCCGACGAGTTTACTCTCCCGACTGAGCATGTTGAATCGGCCCCGACGAGACCCGACGAGGTCCGACTCCCGCCGACAGAGAGGGACACACCAAACAGATGAGCTCCAGACTCGGTCCGACGTGTCCCCGGCTTAAGGTCTTCCGTGTGCTGAGAGCCTTCCGCCCTCTGAGGTGCATCATCATCAGTCTGTGTGGAGATTTAGTCTGATCTCCTGCTCTAGTGTGTGTCCAATTGTGCTGGCTTAATGTCCATCCGTTTGTGCGTTCCAGGTTAATCAAGCGAGCCCGGAAACTGAGACTGGCCGTGGAGGCTCTGGTGGCCTCCTTCAAACCACTTGGGAATATCGCCACAATATCGAGACAGAGCATCAGCAATGCGGTTAACATGGCCTGGGATAAAGACGGCACGCAAAATGAAATTTCCTGTCACGCATGTCCAGGTAAGACGTCTGAGAAGGCGATTGATAGCTGGTTTGGAGGAGCGCCCTTTGTTTATCAAATTCACTGTGGCCTCGTTGTCGCACAGCACCACGATCTGTTTGCGCGACCATTTATTTCCCCATAAAAGAGAAGCTACCACTATGGGGTATAGTTCAAACAGCGCAGTGGACTGACAGTCTAATGGTAGAGTGAGGATTTCCTCTGGCCAAGCCCCGGAAAACCACTCCCCTTTGAAGAAGCCCCCGAACCCAATAGAGGGAGCCGCGTCTGTAAAGAACTCCATAGAAGCTGAGGTTTCGGATTTCTCAAGAAAAAGGAAATGCCGTTCCACTGCTCTAAGAAGAGGGACCAGAAACGAATGTCGGACAGGCACCCCTGGTCTAACACAATACTGTCTTGGAGGTTTTTAGCTGATTTTGCCCTATAGATACATAATTAATTCAAAATAAATTGAAGAAATAAAGAAATGAAGAGTCTTGCAGTGTTCTCATCACATTTTTTGATTTAGTCCTGTACTTTTTCACAAATCCACTCCTGCGTATTGGCACAGTTTTCATTATTCCAGAAAGTATCTGTTGTGTGCGGTGTGGACGCAACTGTCCTTTATGGAGGTTATTTTCTATCATAAATCAAGAGCATATTATATTGATTTGAGAGCATTACTTTTTGATTTGATGTTCAGAAAACTCTGCTCTCTTATTCAAAGTTGCTCTGCTCGCGCTCAAACTGTGTGCTCGTTACAGCTGCCTGCGCAGAGCGTTCCCTCTTGCGCGGAGGAAAGTCCTGCTCTCGGATCTCTGCTCTGCTCACGGATTTTCTGTCAACCAATAGAAGACCGGCTACTGTTGACCAATCAGATTATCCCTGCTTCTTTGTGGGTGCGTTCGCTGTATTTCAAGGAGCACTCTGTCTACCAGGTTTATCTATTTCCGCCCCCCAGGCTGTTAAATGTGGCGGATCCCTTTATGTTTTGACAAATTTTGGAATAAAATATCAGTTAATTAATACACGAGTGCCCGTGCTTTTCATTACTACAGCTACATAATAGGGCTGTCAGTTTAACGCGTTAATTAGATTAATTAGCGCGTTAGAAAAATTAACGCAATTAATTCTGAGTGGCAATTCAATGCGCGAGCACTTTAAATTTGGCCCATTGCATGACCCGTAGGGAGGCACTTGTCCGGACGTGACGTGTTCGTCACTCCCCACCCGCGCCACTAGTCAAAGCAGGCTGACCAGAGACACTCCCATAGATATAGAATGTTGTTAAATTTAATCAATGAGACCAACATTACTCTTCTAAAAAGAGTTTAACCAGCCAGCGGTAAATGTATGACAGCGTGCGGATACGTTACTTGGCTCGTTGTCTACCCCACCGGGAGGACGAGAGACTGCCGCCGGCAGATGAGGTCCGTAGAGCGGCTGCTGCAGCTCTGACAGCCGCTGCCCTGGTGCTCGGTCGTAGCTCACACAGACTCTACACTCCTCCCAAACAAACGATGCAAACTGACCACAAACTGTGACTTTCTCGCATGAAAAACTGTCAGAACTGTGACGTGTTAACAGCGCTAAAGCCAGCATCAAAGCATGTTTTTTTATCAGCTTTACTGCTATGGCTGTTGGTGCCGTGGAATGGCGATAGCGAATGCTAATTACTGTTAGCCCGTCTATGAGATTTTACATATGCATTAGCATTAAGCTAACGGGCTTTATGTTGAGTTGTGATACTGGGTCTGTGCGTTTTGAACGTTGTTTGAAACTGTGTGGGTTTGATTGAACATCTTTGATGCTATTCCTGCTAAATATATTGCTTTACTCCTCTTATTTTACGTATGCCATTTTAACTGTAGGGCTGGCTAATCTTCAATTTGGAGTTCAAATAAAACCTTGAAGCAAGCCTTTTGTTTGAAAACTGACATAGATGTGTATACATCAAATTCTTTATTTGGGTACCGTAAGCAGATATGAGATTAATTAGATTAATTAATTACAAATCCTGTAATTAATTAGATTAATTTTTTTAATCGCCTGACAGCCCTACTACATAAACAAACTAGTAGTAGTAGTAGCGGATGGGTGCCTGTTTTTTTTAAAATCCACTTTCATCTGTAAATGCCAGTATCTACATGTGACTGCTCTGATGGCGCAGTGGTAACAGCAAATGTCATTAAAGGTGTACAGAAATGGCTGTTTGTTCCGTTTGTCGCGGCGAGTTGTCACGAGCACTAACACGACTTTACCCGAGTAAGTTTAACGGATTTGATTGGTCGTTATCGAGCGGGCGGGATATTCAAAGCTTGGGGCGAGTCCGAGCTCCGTGTGTGTGTGCGTGTTCTTGAATGAATGCTTGAATGACGGATGACAGATCCAATATCAGTGGCTTTTGAATCGTGTACAGGCTGACGTACTATAATCCGTGCGCCTGCATTGTCCAATACGGAAAAAAAATACAACAAAATACAACACTTTCATCCTGGATTTACTCAAAAATAGAATTTCGCACAAAGTTTGGCCTACGTCGTCTGATAGATGAGTTTTTACAATAATTTTATGACCCAGAGTGGGCTCAAATTCAGTTTTCTTTTCTGTACACCTTTAACTGTTTTTTACATCATGGGACTGCTGGTTTGCATCCCGGCCTGGCTGGCACCCTCATGTTATGATTTTTGATTTTTATGATTTTTTTTTTTTCATTGAAACACTTAACAAGAGATGGTGGGTTACTATACGTGATTAAAAAGATGATGGAATGAACAAAAAAAAATTGCCATGATGATAATGATAACATTGGTGCGTGACACCCGGGGGTCACAAATTACTTGTGTAGGCTACATCCCCATGGCAACTGCCCAAATTCCATATGAGCAGTTGCCATGGGGACAGTGACAGATAACAGTGAAGCCGTTGCTAGGATATAGACTAAACATCCGAGGCACTTTTGATAATATCAGTCACAACTTCAGTCATCCACTTCATAATAATAACACCTGGACGGAGAGACATAGAAGATTTTACAGACATCAGGCTTTTTATTTATTTATTTATTTTCAGCATGGATGGAGGCCAACTGAACAATATTATTGTGAAATACCTACTTCAGTTTGTAAGTTCAGCAACGTTATTAACATTTATCTGCTCATTCCAGCTTTATTTTGACTTGGGAACACATTGAGGTAGAGCGGAGCGGAGGCAGTTTCAATGTTGCTTTAAGGCCGGGAGTGACGTAGACGTCTATGGTTTAATTATTTCACTTGTAAGCCATGTAATAAGCGAGATAATGTATTGACCCCTTGCAGCTACGTCACAATTATGACGTGGCACCGGGGGCGGCGCCATGTTGGACGGCAAAAAGCGCTCAGTGATAATGTACTGTCTATGGGTGCCGTCCAACAATGTGGCTCGATCACTTCACATTACAACCTCACAGCATTATCACTTATTTAAAATAGAATATCTACTCATCCGTTGCAATAATCTGTTTGTTTTTTGTATTTGGCCGTAGATTATCTCAGTTTTCTGTTTGCTTTTCCACTGCTGAGGAGCAAACGTTAGGTCAGTTAGGACACTCCCCATACAGAAGCTGCTGCTGATTTTGCTGCTACTAACTACAGCTAACGGACCTGGACAGTAAAACCTGGTCCGACCCGTGGGTGTTAAAGACCTGGATAATTAGTGATCATTCTCTGATTAAACCCGACTGAAAAATGAAAGAAAACAGGAAACCGTCTTCATTGTAATCGCCGCGACCGGCCGGCGGCGGCAGCTACGTTGTGACGATACGACCGTTAGCTGTTGTTAGCCGTAGCATGTAGCTCGGCTAGTTAGCTTCAACTGTGTTTACATCAACTATACACTAGTGTAGATAAACTAACTTATAATGGCATCGATAATGTGTCAGTATATCTTCACACTGGTCCTGTTGCTCATGTAGCCCGCCAGCCCCTAGAGGAACCAGTTCTTAGCTCTAGCCCAGCGAGCAGTTGGTGCTTAAAAACAGTTTCAAGAGCCAATAACCGGCTCTTAAGCGATGGAAAAGCAAAGAACCGGTGCTAGTCAGGCTCTGGCTCCGAACCAGCACTCGATCCAGCTCAGTGGAAAAGGAGGGGAAACCTTACAACCCCGGTATTTCACAAAACTATAGCGCGCCCCATTGAATTACATTGACGTCCACTGCTCTTTTGCCGTCCATCATGGCGTCCGGAGCTACGGGGAGCATACTACGACTACTCATTCTACAGCATTAAGGTTAGGTTTAGGGTAAGGAAAAGGGTTAGGGCTACTTAAGTCGGAGAAATGGGAGGTCGGACTAATGGACGCAAAAATAAAGAAATGTATGGTCGGAGAAATGGGTAGTCGGACAGACGTGTGGTCGGAGAGATGGGTAGTCGGACAGACGCCACGCGCCCGTGGAGCGTGACGTCACGTGCAAGGGGTCAATAGTTGGACAGTTGGAGAAATAAACCCAGACAGGATGAATAGAACCCCGACGCAAAGCAGAGGGGTTCTATTCATATATAACAACCGCTGAACAATATATTATATAACACTAAAAGGATTATCTCACGTTTCAGGAGGTCTCATAGAGTTTCCTCATTTTCCCCATGATCTCCCAGACAACACCATCAGTCTCTCCAAAGTGATGTATCATGTCTGCGTGGTTCATCTTTCCATTGCAGCCCCGATGCCCCAGAAACAGTAGAGGAGAATATCCGAGGGCATTTAGTTTAAAATGCAGAAATTATAGAGAAGAAAAACATATGCAGTTACACCTTGGCATGACAGGAGTAGGGCCAATCAGCAACAGCTCAAGAGCAACTTCACTGCTTTGACAAATGATAAGGTGCCTATTTTGCTCAGCTCTTAGCAGCTAAGCTTTGTGCATATTGTCATAATATTTATATAGCCTATTTCATACAAATTGTTAGGTTAAAGTGTAACAATCATATTGATATAAAAAACCAACCTTAAAGCAAGACGTAAAGCAGAAGTCAGTGATCCGGTCGTTTTGGTAAACTTCCTGTCAGTGGATGGAGCTTGCATTCTCCACCCTCGTCCAATATCTACATCTCCTCCATGCCGTTCTCTCTCCTCATTGGATAGAGGATGTACTGTAGGATACAAGAAAATGTTCTCCTCGGTTTACAGCAGAGCAGTGACTGACCAACTTGCGTTACAGACCAAACACTAGGTAAGTGATTGCTGTGGGAAGTTATATCTATTTAAGAGTTATATTAACACAAATATTCTGCTGACTGACAAATGAGATCATTAGTTGTCTGAGAGGCCAACTTGTTAAATCAGTAGCCTGATTCAGTAATTAAAACTGAGATAGCTGGGCTGAATTTAGGGTCTTTCTGGAATTTCTTTTATTTATTTATTTATTTATTTATTTTTACAGATGATGCTCAGTCATGGTCATTCAGCTTCTGTTTTTTTTTTTTTTTGTTTAAGATCATTGTTTATTGGAAATGGGAACATGCACTCTGCACAGGTCTTCCTGGCAAGGGAATTTGGGGCCTGACAGGTGGGGCACTTCTTTTTTTGAGGCTTTGTCATTCTGAGAGTGAAACATATAGGGATCAGATATGTTAGCTGTAAGGTGAAACTGATTACAGTATCAATCCATGGGGAAAACACAGTTTGATATTTTGTTCATGTTTTGTTCCGTATGGTAAGACTAACATATGCTTACAGCAATATATATCTATCTATCATCATCATCATCATCATCATCATCATCAATTTTATTACCTGAGACACTGATTTTTTTCTTCAACATCTTCTGAAACTGTTTCTCAGGTGGGACTAAGTTATTCTGCCACCTGTCTTTCATACCACTATTCCTACATGCGATCGTCCCACCATTCCGACAATATGGAAATGTGTGTTGTGCGTAATAACGCAGCAGAGTGCTGACAGGGACTAGTCTGCCAGTCTAGCCTCTACCTGGTCTTTTTACTAGGTCCATCAGTTAAACCAAACCTTAGGAATCTGGGAATTGTGTTTGACCAATCAATGTCCTTGGAACGCAAAAAACCTGATTAGAAGTCCGAGTCCGAAACATCTCAAAAATAAGAAAAATTGTATCTAGGCCTGAACTGGAGATGATTGTGCATGCTTTTATTTCGTCTTGTTTGGACTATTGTAACAGCCTTTTTTTTACGCCCCGGTTTTAGCTTCACTCCACTGGTTGCCAGTCCATTTTAGAATCCATTTTAAAATTTTAGTGCTTACTTTTAGAGCCCTGCATGGACAAGCCCCCCGCTACATCTCTGACCTGATTCAACTCCACACTCCCTCCCATTGTCTCAGGTCAGCAGGACAAATGCTGCTATTGGTCCCACACACTCATTTTAAAACTAGAGGTGACCGATCCTTTCAAGCAGCTGCACCTAGGCTCTGGAACAGCTTGCCCCCAGCTATACGCTGCTTTAACTCCGTCGAGTCTTTTAAAAAGCACCTAAAGACAATTTTATTTGCGCGGGTGTATAGTTTTAATTAGGGTTTTAAAGCTGAAGGATTGTTCTTTTATTGCTGTTTGTCTGTTCCTTTTATTGTACTCCCTTTTTATTGTGTTTTATTTCACACTGCTCTTACTTGTATTTTATTTGTGAAGCACTTTGTGATTTTTATCTGTGAAAAGTGCTATATAAATAAAGCTTACTTACTTACTTTACTAAGCTTAATCAACTCCTTTTATGTTGCCTACAGTAAGCTCAACCAGTGAAAAAAATACGCTATTAAATTAATTGTCGGAAAGGTCGGGGTGTTTAAAAAAAGAACAACACAAATACCGCCATTCTGACCATAGGACGAATAAATTGTCGTATGTTTAATAGAAATGTGTTGCTATTTAGACAATTAAAAAAAGCAAATTACAGGGCACAATTTACTCGAATCCTCAGATTTTTTCCCACTCATGTTTTAAGACATGCGTACAGATGTGATACAGTCAGTGGAAGCATAAAGGACAATTCCAGGCAAATTCAACTTGGGGGTGTATGTTACTATTATTTTAGGTCTAAAAGAAGGAATGTGAAGATTTTCAGTTTAATCGCTCCTGTTTTGCGGTAGCTCCGTCTGTCCCCGCATCGCTACGGCAGCATTGAATGGGAGTGGATGCAAGTTCCGCTGGTTAGCCTGTTTACATCCCTCAAAGCCGCAATTTTTTTCCACAGACAGCGTCAGATGGCGACTCAAACATGTACCGAGAAGTTTATTTACTTCAAGCAAGCCGACATGTAAAACTAGGGCTGTGTCCGAAATCACCCACTAACCACTATATAGTGCACTATATAGTGACCACGCCATTTTGTAGTGGTGTCCGAATGTTGAGTGATGATTAAATACTCACTATATAGTGCACTGGATCTATCCCACAATTCACCGCGAAATGTAGTGAGCATCCGATGGTCACTAACCGGAGTAAGATATCCCATCATGCATTGCCGTTACCCACCAGCCCAGAGCAACCATGGATGTATGAGAGCAACCGGTGTAGCTACCAAATAAATGCAAGTAGTGCAGCAGCAACCTCTTAATAAATGTGTCCAGGCTGCCAGAGTTGTCCGGTCGCGGCTTCCACAGACTACCAAAACAAACGCCAGAGCAAACAAGCGTTATAAATTGACCACAGACTCTAGATAGCGAGGCTAATCTCTGTTAGCCCATCTATGGGCTTTGCATTATACGTTAGCATTAAGCTAGCATTAGCGGCGGTTTATGCTTTGTTGTGACACACTGGCTGTGTGTGTTCTCAACGTTGTTTCAAACTGTGTGGGTTTGATTGAACATTTTTGATGCTTAAATATATATGTTGCCACTTAATATATTGCTTTTATAGTGGTAGTATGCACACGTAGGTAATGCTACACCGGCTGTTACCATGGTTGTATCCATGGTACCTGAACCAACGTTATGATCGCGGTCGGAACGTTTTAATTACGCGACGTAATACGTCATTAACTGTGCGGCGGAGTAGTGTCCGAAAGTGTTTTTTTATTTGACCAGTGAGTCCACTATATAGTCCACTATATTGAACTCACTATAGTGAGTAGGCAGTAGGGAATGAGTGAGTGATTTCGGACACAACCCATATCTAATTCAAAGTCTCGCGCAAGACCCTGCTGCCGTGCTCAGTGCATTCAGGTGCAGTTGGAGCTACCGTTTGTGTCATAAATACAGTAATATCGACTCTTTACTTACTTCAAGTGTACATTTTTTCAACAGACAGCGTCAGGTGGCGACTCAAACATGCACAATAAGTTTTTTTTATTTGAAGCAAGTCCAGAGTCGATATTATTCTGTGTTTATGACACAAACGGGTTCTGCCCCTGAACGCACCGAGCACAGCAACAGGGTCTTGCGCATGACTCAGTGAGACTTTGAATTTAGATCTAGTTTTACAAGCATGTCTGCTTGATTGAAGTAAATAAACTTCTCGGTACATGTTTGAGTAGCCATCTGACGCTGTCTGTGGCAAAAAATTGCAGCTTTGAGGGATGTAAACAGCCTAACCAGCGAAACCTGCATCCACTTCATTCATTGCTGCCGTAGCGATGTGGGGACAGATGCAGCTACCGCAAAACAGTAGCGATTAAGCCTCGGTTATACTTTCGCCTGGCTCCGTTGGCGGTTGGTGCGCTCACCTCGGCAGAGCGCACAGGCGTTTATACTTGCCGCATTCACCGTTGCAACATTTGCAGCAAAGACAGGGGGCGGTAGAGAAAAAATGCAATAGGAAGTAGCAGAAGCAGCTAAAAACAGAGAAGAAGTAAGCAGGATTTACCCATAGACTGTAAAAAGAATGGACGTAGCATCCGTGACGTCACCCATTGGTTTTGTTCAGTCGTTTTTGTGCCTCAAATATGGCGGTTTGAACAGCGCCATGTTGGATTGGCCGGCCGAGAACCCGCCCACTGGCCTCGAAGCAGCCTGTCTCTGTGCCGCTCCGGACCTGTAGCTAAACGTTTCCGCGCCCTGATTGGCCAGAATCTTATCCGAATAACAGCAAAACGGTAGCGTTAAAAAAAAATTCACCCCCCTCAGAGTGTGTATGGGGGTAGAAACTATCGATTGAGACCAAAAAACGTTTTGGTACCAGGCTGTAAATATGTTTTTGAAAGCTGTAAAGTTGGCGATTTTAACATGGGGGTCTATGGAGAGTTGCTCACTTCCGGTACCAGCCCCCACAGGAATCGGCGGGGATTGCAGTTTTTTGAACGCGGAAGTGAGCTTCACTTCTCAGACCGACAACTGCCCCCTTGGATTTACCTTTATTAAAAAGCTCCTGTATGATTGTGATAGTTAACTACATGATTTGAAAACCAACCGTCCTTGCAACATCAGTGTAGTAGACGTTATATAACGTTATCGATCCCTCCATGTATTGATTTTTGCCAGCTTGTTGTTAGTGACATTACGACAACTGGACGTCAACGTCGGAGTGGCGGTATGTCGGAATGACCCGCAGATACCGTCAGCCTGTACAGTATTTTATCAGTTGTGAATGAAGTGGTCTCAAAGAAATTTGAACCGCATGGACTTGGTTATTTGCCAGTTCATGTTTGCATCTGACCAGGCTGGGACTGGTCCGATGTCTGAAGCTTCTTGGATGAAGGTGAAACATCCTCCTAAACAAATACCAAGACTGCCTTTCAATTTGAATGTCTTTGAGATAACTATGACCTGGACAAATGAGAAAATGCACAGGCTGAATGAAGTTGTAATATTTAGACTTCGAGGTACCAAGGCTTGTAATGGTGGTCACAACAAAGAATGCTTCTGTAACAGAAATCTGATGGAAGGTTGAATTTACAGTGTTTTTACTCTAACCATTATGTTTAACTTTATACATAATGTAATCATTTTTAATTAAGATGAAATATACACTTTTTAATCAAGATAAACTATATACACAATCACTTTAAATCAATCAACAAAACAATATTTACAACTAACTACTGAACTGATTATAATTTGGCGTTTTTCCCTAATAATCATGCTCCCTCAGAAATTCTGGGAGCTCTTGAGGGGCAGACACTTCAGCAGCAAGTCTGCCTCTGAGATTGGCTCCCGAGAGCTCCTGGTCTTCCACAGCGTTCCCCCAACTTCCTCATCCTCCCCGTCGTCATCCTCTGCCTCCTCCTCTTCCTGGATGTCCCCGGCTAACAGGCAGAGGTTGTGCAGAATGCAGCACGCTGCAACAACCTTGGGGGCGAACAGAGCCCGGATCTCCAAAGCCCGGAGGAAGATGGCTCTCCAACGGGTTTTGAGCAACCCGAAGGTGCGCTCAATAATGTTCCTGGCCTTGGCGTGATGCCTACTGAAACAGGCCTCAACTTGGCCTGTTGATTAAAATACAGCTAATGTGAAATACATCTAGGAATGCAAATTCAAAATAACAACTGTAATAAATAATGTATTCTCCTACCTGCTACAGGCTGACGGTAGGGAGTGATGAGGGCCACCAAGGGTATCCCCCATCTCCCAGTAGGAAGAAGCCAGCTGGTGGGTACAGGGACTCCTTATACATAGGAGGCTTCCGGAGGACAAGGGCATTGTGGACTGACCTCGTGTTGCCGATGTAAATATTAAGAAATTCCCCTTTGCTGTCACACACACCCTGGAGAACCACAGATGGAAAGAGCTTGCGGTTGATGTAATTTCTTCTGTTCCACAGGTGGCACAAGCCGGACGTGGCATCCATCGATGGCTCCAACGACACGTCGGACATCCTCATGCCCCGCCAGCCGAGTGAAACCTGCTCCCACCTCCTCCATCTCCCCAGGCTTGGGGAAATGGATAGCCCAGTGGATGATGCCCATCATGGCCTCCACAGAAGTGTGGCAACTGTGGCTCTTGGCATGGCAAATATGTCTGCCATGACCCGGTAGGAGCTGCCACATGCCAGCCGGTAGAGGCATGGCTCCAGCCATGTGGCTTTAGCCGGAGCAACATGTCAACCAACAGGTTGATGGTCTCCCTTGACAAACGCAATGCATTGTCCCAAAACTGAAAACGAGCATTCTGTATTCTTTTTTCATCAGCATCTGACATGGGGTTATAGGGGAATATATTATATTATAGGGGAATCAACCTTTATTTAATGGGAGCATTGGAAAAAAAAAACCTTTTAAAGTAACGAAAAAGTTACTTTTTCAGTAACGCATTACTTTTTGGTTTAAGTAACTGAGTTACTTAGTTACTTTTTTAATGACGTAACTAGGATGGCAACCTGTCAAGCAACATGTCTGTAAGCAGGGAAGGGGGGCAACCGCCATTCCGACCGCCATTTCCGGCTCTAATTGTCAGAATGGCAACACTTAACCCTTTAATTAAAGGTCCCATCATTCTGACAATTTTCGTCTACCATGGCGGTATTTTTTTTCTTTTTTAAAAGTGTTGCCATTCCGACAAATCTTTATTAAAAAAAACAAAGATTTTGCACACAGATTGGCCAGATAATTCAAATGGCAAGCGATTTCAAATCCTTAATCATAAACTGGATACAATCACAACTCTGTCCAGAGCTTCGCAACTTTTATTTCCATATCCTTGGTAACAGCAACCCCGGTACGGTGGCCTGCCACAGGCTGTCACAGAAAAATTAATAAATAAAAATAGGCCTTTTTTTTGATGAGGTAGCAACATGACAGTACAATGTGACATTCTTCCGTTTTTCCCAGTTCGCAAATGGTGAGTGCTAATTTCAAGCCCTGATCGCACGAGTACTGGAGCAGGAGAAGGCCTTTTTTTTTAAGTATATTTTTTGGCTTTTCATGCCGTTATTAGATAGGACAGTGGAGAGTGTAACAGGAAATGGGAGGCAGAGATGAGGGCAATGACATGCAGTATCGGGCCATCCGACGCGGGATTCGAACCGGGGCCGCCTGCAGCGAGGACTATAACCTCAACACATGGGCGGGTGTTCTACCAACTGAGCTAAACACCGCCCCAGAAGGCCATTTCTAAGGTGTTACCTGCTGATAGAAAAACAATGCACCTGGCTCCCTCATGGCGAGATATTGAGGTCTTGGAGTCCATACACAAGGCCCTGAATCCACTTGAGTTCACTGATGCCCTCTCTGGTGAAGCACTTGTCAGTAGCCATGTTTCCATCCAAAGTGAATCGAATTACTGGGAAATGCGCATTGAAAGAAATTCAAATCGTGTGCGTTTCCATCTACGGACTTGGCGGTGCGGAAACCCTGATGTTGTCTTGTGAATGAACTGCAAACACGGGAGCAGACGGGGTGAAACTGCGCAAAGTCACACTTAATTCGCATACAGCTGTTTCCATCCCATTCGAATCAACCAAAACCCGGCCACAGCTAGCGTATTTCAGTTTGTGCGAATCAGGGGATTTTAATTCGAATCACAGCGTTTCCATCATCATTTTCCGATGCGATACATCTAGATGCGCATCTAAACAGCTGATGGAAACGCACAGTGTCTCCTGTGTGAAACCTGTCCTGCAACTCTTCAATCCGGAAGTCTTGAAGCCAGGAGATGATGACACAGAGCTGACCAAGGCCATCAAAACAACCATCACCACATATCTGAATGAAAAATATGTGACCCGATCCATCAAAATGAGTCACAGTGACCCAAATGTCAAAGTTGAGATTTTGGTATCAATGGAAAGATTAGAAAATGAGCTTTAAAATGAAACCCTAGTCAAAGTATTTTCTAGTTTTTGAGATATAGCCATTTGAATTACGATCTCCTCCTCTCTTATTCTGTTCTAAAACCTGAGAAAATTCCATTTAAAGTTTAGCCTGTGACTCTGGCGTCTGTTCCTGTACCACGTGATTACACGCACCATATACGGTCCCTTGTCGTCATCGATGCACCATTCAATGACCCTCGGAAAGCAGAGAATCTCACAATTCAGATGCTGTTTACAGCTCGTCTCTATCATAAACGGTTCAGAAGTTGTGATGTTTTGTTGATGTTTTGTAAAATATGTGCAAGCGTTGTGTTGACCGCGACGTTCGGTTTAGCATTTAAGCTACGTTTATTTATTTTATTTATTCATATGCACAATGATAAAACAGAAATTATATTAACCATACAAGGACAAATAATTGTGCAGGAGAGGAAAAGAAGCCCAAAGGGCTTATAAAAAATCCTCCCCTCAATACAAATTCACTAAAACAAATCAATCAATAGAAAAAGAAAAGAAAGGAAAACAAAAGAAAAACAAAGAAAAAAGAAAGAAGAAAAAGAAAAAGAAAAACACAATAAACAAACAGACAAAAATATCCATAAAATGGCAATTTCATTTCAATTAGAATAGCCTATTTATTTTGCCTAGATAAGAGATACCTCACCAAACCCGTCCTAAATATTTTTAAGGATGATGCAAACTTAAGAGACCTATCTAAAGAGTTCCAGAGTTGAGGGCCATGAAATTTGATAAAGGATTTATGACTGGAGGTACGACAAAGAGGTAAATGAAAATTCTTCTGACCTCTAACTGAATAAGAGTGAATATCTGATGATAACAGAAAAAAACTATGAAAAGTGCCTGGAATGTCTTGTTTGTAATGAATGAACTTAAACATAAACAGGCATGTTTGAAACATATTAATAGAAAAAAATGATAATAGTTTAAATTTGCTAAATAAGGGTGCAGAAGGTGCTTGATTAGTAGAATATGAAATCATTCTCAAAAATCTTTTCTGAATTAAAAATAATTGATTAAGGTACGAAGAATAAGAAGCGCCCCAAACAATGTTGCAATATGTCAGATAAGGATAAATTAGACTATAATATAATGTCATGAGACAAGACTGATTTACTAAAAAAGAAACTCTTCTAATAATGCCATAGGACTTCATAATTTTTTTGCATACATACTCAATATGGTTTCCCCAGGACAATCTTTCATCAACAAGTACACCAAGAAATTTTACACAAGAAACTTGTTGGATTTCAATATTATTAATTTGCAGCTTTAAATCCTGCTCAGGAAAAATTTTGTTTTTGTTTCTAAAAAGTATATAATTTGATTTATTTATATTCAAGGAAAGCTTGTTCGTCTGAAACCATCTTGAGGCATATTCCAGCATAGTATTGGCATTTCTGATTAAACATCCAAAGTTAGAGTGAGACATGGCAAAGTTAGTATCGTCGGCAAATAAAATGGGCAGAGAGGACTCAGACATTACAGCAAAATCATTAATAAAAATTAGAAACAAAAGGGGCCCAAGAATTGACCCTTGAGGCACACCATAACATAATTTTTCTTTCTTAGATTCATGACCATTAATACAAACATATTGTTCTCTGTTGCAAAGGTAATCTTTAAACCATTTGATCACAACATCTTGAAGACCATATCTATGGAGTTTTGACAAGAGAATACCATGGTCAACGGTGTCAAACGCTTTTGAGAGATCCAAGAAAATTCCTATAGCAAACATATTTTTGTCCAGAGCCGTAGAGATTTTATCAATAAGTTGCAATAAAGCCATATATGTTGAATGCTTTTTGCGAAAACCATATTGGTGTTTGTACAATATGTTGTTATCATTGAGATGTGTAATAACTCTAGTGTAAACTAACTTTTCCAAGACCTTGGAGAAACAAGGCAAAATAGAAATTGGTCTATAATTGTTAAAAACACTGGGTTCACCTTCTTTAAAAAGTGGTAATACCTTTGCCACTTTAAGATCATTAGGGACTACCCCAGTCTTCAGTGACACCACAAAGACATGTGTTAAAGGTTTGCTAATGATGGAGGCTACTTCCTTTAGGAGCTTAGCCTTGATTTCGTCATGACCTGCTGCTGAATTATTCAGATTTACAATAATGTCGATCACTTCATTAATTGTAGGTGGTTGAAAGTTTTGCAAGGCAGGAAAAACTCCAGTAATATTATCTATAGGACAATCATTAGATGGGACGAGTTTCTTAGCCAAGGTACCACCAACATTTACAAAAAATTTGTTAAATTCATTTGCTATGTCAGAAGGATTGGCGAATGTGGACATGCCATCAGTAAATTGGGATGGAAATTTAGCAGGTGCCTTTTTCTTGTTTAACAATTCACTGATAATATTCCATGTATTTTTCATGTTGTTAGTAGATTCTTTAAATTTATCAGTATAGTATTTCTTCTTTGCCATACGAAGTAAATAAGTGAACTTGTTTCTATATTTTTTGTATGTAATAGAATTCTGTGGAGTTGGATTAGAAATAAACTTTTTGTATAATCTGTTTTTCTTCCTTGAGGATTTTAAGAATCCAGTAGTGAACCAAGGTTTATTAAAACCATATCTTTTATTGATTTTCAGGCTCACAGGTGGAAAACACTCATTGAATACGATCTTAAACATATGAATAAAAGATTGATACGCCTTGTTGGCATCCTGCTGATCATAAACATCATCCCAATTTACTTTTCCAAGCATTTCTCCAAAGCGTTTGATGTTATCTTCATTATATTTGCGAAAACCTGTTTTGACATTTGAGCCCTTGTGTTTGAGACTATTATTTTTAGTGATATGAAATACAGGAAAATGGTCAGAAATGTCAGAATATAATATTCCTGAGTTAACTGGATAATCAAATATGTTAGTTATGATGTTATCAATAAGAGTAGCTGTTTTACAGGTTACTCTGGTTGGCTTATCAATAAGAGGAAAAAAATAAGATGAATATAATACATTTAGAAAATTAACAGTAGCAGAATGGCTCTCAGTATTGATCAGATTGATGTTAAAATCTCCAAGCAAATAACAAAGTTTACCTTCCTTATTGATAACATCCAGTAAAGCTGTGAGTGTGTCATTGAAAGAATTAACTTCTGCATGAGGTGGACGATAAATACAACCAATTATGACATTTCTGCTACCATAAACAGGGCAAGATCTACTTCCGACGTATATTTAAGTGAATTGTAGAAAAGGCATTGAATTTACTGGTTAAGTTGCCAGTCATTGTATGAAATTCATCTTCATTATAGTAGTTACATGAATTAGACTCACTATTAAACCTGCTAAAGAAATTAACATCTGGGTCATGTAAATCCATACAATCCATATAATTATAATCACTTGTGGTGAATGGGCTAAAAGATCCAACCATGAGAAGATCATGTTGAAATCAGCTCCAGTGCATACCTGTTGAGGTTAGACATCTCCCTGCTGTCTTGGGGTGCTGCTACGAGGATGTATGATCAATTTGTCGTGACGGAGAAAAGCAATGTCCCCTCTGTCTCGAGCAGCTTTCAACTTGGGCATTAAGTCTTTTCTTTTCTGACGGACGGCATCTGTATAATCCTCATTTATGTAAATTTTGGAGCCTTTAAGGTATTTGGCCCTCTGGAGAATCATTGATCTGTCCTTGTACTTTGCAAACTTAACTACAATCGGCCTGGGTCTGTCTCTCCCTGACCCAGGTTTCCCTGCACGGTGGGCCCGCTCCACCTCGATCACCTCCTGTAGTTGTAGTTTCTCCCTGAAGACTCTCTTGACCTTTTCCTCCGAATCAGCCCATGTTTCTCCTGGTGTCTCCTCAATTCCATCTATGACCAGGTTGTGCCTTCTGGACTGTCCCTCTAGATAATCCATTTTGTCAGTGACGGCCAACAAACTCTCACATATTTTGAAAATTTCAGATTGCATGTCTTTACAGTGATCAGTCTGTTTAATGTTACCCATTTTGACGTCATCGACCTCTTTTTGTGTGAAATGAATACTGGCTTTGATTTCATGAACTTCCTTTGAAATATCATCCAGACGTGTATTTGTTGAGTCCAAGATTATTTTGACAAAGCCTTTAAAATTCTCTTGCTGTTGTTGCAAGAGTGCTAAAAACATCTCTCTCTGTTGTTGCATTAGTTCATTCACCTGTGCAAGCGTGATCCACTCCTCCTCAGACTTCACTTCTGGCTTCTGCTTAGGTGGCATGTTGTCACTGAGGGAGGCCCGATGGCTGAGCTGCTGCTGAGGCCTGATGGTTGAGCCGCTGCTAAGGCCCGATGGTTGAGCTGCTGCTGAGGCTCGATGGCTGAGCCGCTGCTGAGGCCCGATGGCTGAGCTGCTGCTGAAGCCTGATGGTTGAGCTGCTGCTGAGGCCCGATGGTTGAGCCGCTGCTGAGGCCCGATGGCTGAGCTGCTGCTGAAGCCTGATGGTTGAGCCGCTGCTAAGGCCCGATGGTTGAGCTGCTGCTGAGGCTCGATGGCTGAGCCGCTGCTGAGGCCCGATGGCTGAGCTGCTGCTGAAGCCTGATGGTTGAGCTGCTGCTGAGGCCCGATGGTTGAGCCGCTGCTGAGGCCCGATGGCTGAGCTGCTGCTGAAGCCTGATGGTTGAGCTGCTGCTGAGGCCCGATGGTTGAGCCGCTGCTGAGGCCCGATGGCTGAGCTGCTGCTGAAGCCTGATGGTTGAGCTGCTGCTGAGGCCCGATGGTTGAGCCGCTGCTGAGGCCCGATGGCTGAGCTGCTGCTGAAGCCTGATGGTTGAGCTGCTGCTGAGGCCCGATGGTTGAGCCGCTGCTGAGGCCCGATGGCTGAGCTGCTGCTGAGGCCCGATGGCTGAGCTGCTGCTGAAGCCTGATGGTTGAGCTGCTGCTGAGGCCCGATGGTTGAGCCGCTGCTGAGGCCCGATGGTTGAGCTGCTGCTGAGGCCCGATGGCTGAGCTGCTGCTAGAACCAGGTGGAAGATGTTGCTGCCCGTTGGCATCTGATCAGGTGGGGCCAGGTAGCTAGGCTGCTGCTTGATGCAGACAGACAGGCCCAAATCTGATCCGCATCCACCAAATATCTCCCCTTAAAACTGTCAATCCGTTTCTAGAAGTTGATCACAAGCACTCCACAGTCACCATTGATAGATACAAATGAAAAGTTGGTAAACATTTGATCCAAAAATGCCGTTAAAAGCTAAGACTTGATCTCAGTGCTGCTGCTCAGTGCATATAGATATCAGGTCACAGTCTCAGGTCACGTTCGATTTAGCATCGTTGCTACGTTCTGTTTAGCATCGACGCTAGCTCTGTTAGCGTCGATGCTACTCGGTTTAGCATCTGTTTCTGTAGCCGTCCCTGCTTATCATAGAGGCACCATTCAATGACCGTCGGAAAGCAGAGAATCCGGCGAATCAGCTGCAGTTTACAGCTCGTCTCTATCACAAATGGATCAGAAGATATTTCATGTTTTGCAACGATGCAACGCTCATTTTCAGAGGGTTTAAGTAGGTGGACTGTGAAACTTTGGGAGAGTGTTTTTGAATGTCATTGCTTTGAAATTAACTAAAAAGAAAAAAATCGATTTTTTAAAATTGATTTTCCATGTTTACAGCTGATTATCTAAAAATAGAACGTTGCGACTTCCGACTCATTTCGCCAGAGCGGGTCACATATGATGATGCTGCCACTGATGACCTCCTAAACATGGCGTCCCTTGTTGATCCTCGGTTCAAGACCCGCTACATCCAAGGTGAGCAGGTAGAGGCTGTGGCACAGATCCTGGGCGACTGTCAGAGCACACCGCAGTCTACTCTGGGCGGAGGCAAGGCAGATGCCACAGCCTCAGCTCCACCAGCCAAAATGCAGAGGAAGACACTGAGCAGCTTCTTCAAGAAGTCCTCTGTTTCTACCTCTAGTCTAACAGATGAGCAGGATGTTGAGGCTGAACTGAACAGTTACCTGTTAGCTCCAGAAGCAGACAGTGAGATCAGCCCCTTAGCATGGTGGAAAACCCACTTCACAACGTACCCCAGAGTTAGCCTCCTGGCAAAGCCGTATCTGTGTATTCCTGCAACCAGCTCACCCGCGGAGCGTGCTTTCAGTACAAGTGGCAATTGTGTCCTGCCATGGGGCAGCTTTAAAGCCAGATGTGGTGGACATACTTGTCTTTCTTGCAAAAAAAAGCCTGTAATGGGGTAAATGATGTGCACAAGACTGGTTTACAATGTTTATATATTGTGCATTTTTGGCTCAGATTTCGTTATCAAACATTTCTAGAGATGTACCTTAATCTTTCAGGTAGTAATTGTGCCAGGGCCTTGTTTACTCTTTTTTGAACTTGAGATGTTCACTGTCCACCAAAGCAATTTGATGTGTTGTCACAGCTGTTTATATACGTTTCACTAAGTAAGTAAGTAAGTACGTAAGTAAAAGCTTCTATTATTGTGTACAAATGATGTGCACAACCTTTTATTTTTACACTATAGGTTTATTCCTTGTTCTGGATAGTAGGCTATGTGAATATTTGATGATTACTTTGATGTGCGTTTAGTAAGCGTTTGATGGTTTTGTGTGGGTTGCTGGTGGGGAAACGGGCTGTGGGGGTTGAATTGAGTACTTAATTGAATCCATTGGAGGTAGTGTGGTCCAGTGGGAGGGGCCTGATCTTTAAATGGTGGGAGAGCTGCACGGCTAGGGCAGTTAGAGTAGGGCTGTGCTGACGTGCAGACTGTATGAAACATCTAATCAGATCATTTAAAATATTTTTCCTACTAACTTTTTGCTTATTTTGATTTGTCTCAGATAGACAATAAAATTCTTTCATTTTTGCACCAACTCGACTTTGTCTCGCTACCTGCCATCGACTGTTCCCAGTCACCCTTTCTGCCAAACTACCTTCACTCAGGTCAGAGTGTGACAAGGATGTCCATCACAATGGCAGCATGGGCAACTAAGGGAAATTCTCCATCCAATTTAACGTCAAAATATATCAGTGACACATTAAGCAGGATGAAAGTTTTTATAAAAACATACCTGTGGTCCCAGCGCCTTCAAGCAGGCGGTTTGCATGGAGGTTGCAGAGGACCATGTCCTCCTCCGCCTGCAACTCCTGCTTCACCTTCTGGCTAATGGACGAAACGCTTGCCTCGTGTTCCAGGAAGGCTATGTAAAGCATTTCGGCATCAGCCACAATTGCCCCTTTCTCCACCCTTCCCATGGTTATGCTCCTTATGACAGATAAGCAGAAATGATAACATACGCTGAATTAGTTTTTTCTGTCATTTTTCATTTTACCATACAACTATTTAATGTCATCACAGATAATTGTATAAGGTTGCCCTCATTGTTTGGACCAGTTTCCCTCGAAAAAAAAATCAGAACAAACCTTGTAATGGTCTTTGGCACCAGGGCTGGTGCAGGTGCAGGTCCTGGTCGTGATCGGCTTGCAGCAGCGGACCCAGCTTGGTTCCAAAGCGGAACTGGTTTGGTGGTGGTGTGCTGGATATGTTTGGGGTGGAGGTGGTTGGAGGGGGTGCATCCTCCCCACACAACTCATACCTGCCACCCAAATCAATGATACTGAAAAATCCTGTGTCGCTGGGTAAAATCAGCTCACCAAGCGCCGATAGCAACTATGTTGTTGATGACATCACCTGCAAAAACAAAGATGACAAGGTCTGTTTTTTACTCTACTGCTATTGTTCACACTCACCCTGTGTGGAGTTTTTTTTTTCCCTCAGTGTACAGCCAGTGCCAGCACTTAATGATTTAGCTTATACTACTATTCTATTGGTGGTGGTGGTGGGTGTAGCGGGGACTGAGACTGACTGCCGCTGAGTGCTTTGGCACGGGGGGGTAGTCGCCAAGAGGGTTTGGAAATCACCATGGTTGCACGGCCGTTCGGTGACTTCGGTCCGTTCACGTCCGGTGGACGGAGTGTTGCAGTCGGCTGCTCCTGTCTGTGCAAGATCACATAGCGAGCAGTAACACATCTGTGTCACAAAACGCATTACATGTGATTGATAGCACTCGGCGTATAAACATTGATTTTAAAAAAAAGTGCCTGCCTGAATATTAAAGGATAACTTTAGTTTTTTACAACCTGGACATTATTTCTAGCATCAAATACGGTCATTTACTCACCCAGACAACTTTGGTGTCATTTGGAGTCGTTTTGACGAAATTAGCCCCAATCGAGCGGCGCGTATATCCGTATAATGCGAGTACACGGGGCATGCAATGCAGCCTCTAAATAACACATTATCCGCCGCAAAATTTGTTCATTTCGCCAATATTTTGTGATGATACACTAGTGTTATTCCCCTCCGAGCCCGTGGTGGCATGTTAGCAACATCCTGCTCCTCTAGGTTGACCTACTAACCTCTGATCTGGATGATGTCATCTCCGACGGCTGCCCGGCTCGTTCTGATAATAATCATTACGCTTCTGCATTCTGGTCCTTTTTAGCTCAATTAGCCAGAGCTGTAGTGAGGATCCAGGCTGCGGAGAGGAAGCTTGTGGATCAATGTGGCAACATCTTCCTTGAAGTTGGCCCGTTGCTTATGGCGCGTTTCCACTAGCACGGTACGGCACGGCACGGCTCGGCTCGGTTTGGTTGTGTTTCCATTACAGCTGAGTTCTCTAGTAACTCCTCAGCGGGGGCGGGGTCGGCACGGGGGTGATCGCGGAGATCGCATTGTCCGTCTCTCTTTTTTCGATCCGCTCGTCAGCTCCAAACTCACTCGTCTGCACCTCGTTAACAGACCACAGTGTGGATTTACACACAGCAACAGTTTCCTCAGGTGAAGGAATAACAACAGTCTCGATACAGATCAGCTGGCGCTGTTGCCGCAATGTTTTTTAAATTTCCGGGTTTGATTCTCATGTCCGACGTCGCGCTCTCGCTGACTCTCTGCCCAATCCGCGGAAGGCAGTCGGATGACGTCATGTTATAGTATCGCTTCGGCTCGCTTGGAACCAGGGCCGAGGAGGTACGAAAAATGGGACCTGGTACAGGTACTAGGGCTAGTGGAAACACGCAAATAGCGCGCCGAGCCGTGCCATGCTAGTGGAAACGCGGGGACAGCTCTCCATTCCGACGCACCTCCACTTCGACACCCCGCTGTTCCGAAACACCGCTGTTCCGACAGCTCACAGGGGCGCGAGGCTACTGCAGCCGCTGCTCGTGCTGACAGCTGACTGAGGGAGATGCTTTGGTTGGGCTTAGGCAATGAAGAAAGGAGTTGGTTAAGTTTAGTAAAAAGATCAGGTAGAGGCTAGACAGGCTAGAAGCAGAATGAACGTTAGGTCTTTATGTCATTAATATGAAGTATTTGCTTGTTTTGCAGTTTATTATGCACATGATCCGTTTCCCCCAGTAGCCTTTTCGAAATAGCGGTGTCTTTAGAAAAAATAGAAAACCCCGCTATTACGATGAATGGAAGTCTATTGTCGGAAAGGCGGGGCTTCGGAAAGGCGGGGTGTAACCTGGAAACGCGCCATTAGATAGTTCTGCAATCAGTTCAGGCATGGAGATACAATCTCCGTGCTTGCTGTCGCCAGGTTTTTCCGCTTCGGTGAGCACAGCCGCCATTGATGCTAGCTTGTTAGCTAAGGTGTTTCTGGTCTCCATTTCACCGCCGTGAGGGTTCAGCATCTATACACGTAGATGACTTTGCGTACAGGTAGTTTATACGTATGTTTACGCCGATGCTGCACTTAATATGTGTGTAAGACTTCGATTATTTAAAGCTGTACAGAAAGGGCCGTTTGTCCCGTCTGTCGCGCCGAGTTGTGCCGAGCTGCAACACGACTTTACCCGAGTGAGGAACGCGGATTTGATTGGTCGTTACCGAGCGGGCGGGATATTCAAAGCTTGGGGCGAGTCCGAGCTCCGTGTGTGTGTGCGTGTTTCAGACGTTTGAATGACAGACGACAGATCCAATATCAGTGGCTTTTGAATCGTGAGCAGGCTGACGTTTAATCCGTGCGCCTGCATTGTCCAATGCGAAAAAAAAATACAACACTTTCATCCCGGATTTACTCAAAAATAGAATTTTGCACAAAGTTTGGCCTACAACGTCTGTTAGATGAGTTTTTACATTCATTTTATGACCCAGAGTGGGCTAAACTTCAGTTTTCTTTTCTGTACACCTTTAAGTTAATAAAAGAGTTGATCAGGAGCCCCTTCACCCTACGTCTCTCTCCTACATCGCCAAACCGGAAGCGCCTTCTTTTTCCTTTCTGACACCATTTGTCATCAGAAATTATTATATTAAAATGAGTAGGCCACTTGGCATCCTGCTGGAAACGTGCCTGATTTTGGCTTCTATCTGTGGATTGCTCAATGTTTGCTTCAGTGTCCTGTTTTCATATGACCAAAGTCAGTTGGTTTCTGTCTAATTTGAATGCTTTTTAATTTATACATATTTAATGACTTTATATTTGTCTTTTCATTTTCTCTAGACTGACGCATTTGGATGATGGCTGCATCAGTAAAACTGCGGATCATCCTTGGTTCCAACAATGTTGAAAAACTCACCTTAGAATCAGGCATGCCAACGTCTGTTGAAGATCTTGCAAATGAGATCAAACGTCAGTTTGATATAGAGGGGGACATTAGACTTCAGTACATGGACAGGGACTTTGATAATGAGTTTGTTAACCTTAACCAAATGTGCGACATTCAAGACAAGAGCACAGTGAAAATCATTCACTTGTCAGCTACTCTAGACGTCAGCCAAAGCAGCATGAACCAGAGTGGGGAAGAAGCATCCTTGTCATCTTCTGACACATTAATACTCTCCTCTGATTCAGAATCTCCTCGATCCCATTGGCCCACAGAATTTAAAATTCCAAAGTTTTCATATGACGTGGAAATGCAACTTCAAAGTGCAAACCAGGCCTTCGTATCAACAGGACTTCTTCTGACCCCCGGTCATAAACTTAAATCAGACATCTTGGAAAGTCTGGCTCAGGAAATCATCAAGTTCAAAGCATATCCCTCAAACATGGAAATTGAATCTGTTGCTGAAGCTTTAATCAAAGCACATCCATGTTTGAGAGAACAGGGATCCTTCAGTGGCTTCTATGGCTGGAAAATAAGCCTTAAATATAAGATGGCAAACTGTAGGACAAAACTTAGAAACTTGGGGTGCCCATGCAGAACTGAGCATCAATTCCCTCAAGATAGATGTCAGCCAGCCTACGATGTCAAAAAACCAAGGAAAGCTGAAGTAAACTTTTGTCCTCCCTATCCTGCTGGAGAGACCCAGGACAGCCTTGAAGGAGAAAGACTGGCGTTGTTATCTGAGGTCAAGAAGAGACATAATGATAAAGTTGTCAAAGAAAAGATGGCAAAGACCTTCGCATACAGAAGGCAGGAGGTCGTCAAAGACAAGCCCATGATCGCAGAGTTCAAGAATAGATGGCCAGGACTATTCACTGCGGCAGAGGTATGAAATGCTTTTTAAATCAGCTATAATCAACAATTTTATTTATTTGATTTTTTTCAATTCTGCTAAATTGGACAGTCACAGTGTAGAGCCACGGAGGACAGGGGAGAGAAAGCTGCAATTGCTTCCAGTCTCATGGGAATGTAATTTTGTGTAAAATATAACACAGGAAATGCTGTTAACATTACAGCACAGCCTGTTTTTTGTACATTCTTGTCAGAGTATTTCTGTTTTTAAATATTTTAATAGGTACCAATCATATGTTTGTGGACATTATGTTTTCAGGTGGAAGCAGAATTTGTGAGGATCACTACTGGTCCCCTCATCTCAAAGTTCCATGCAGAGCTTGACCAACACACTGCTCAGCTCATCAAAGTGTTCAAGAAGAAAGGAGGCTCTGCAGGGACCAACATCAGCAGGATTTTGGTCCCAATCACACAGGTATGTTTTGCTATCGGAAGTGACCAATATGGAATTATAAATTGATGTTGACTAGTCAGTTGTGACATGTATACTGACAAATTAACAGTCAGAATAATCTGTTTTTTTCTCTCTTTAGAATGAAACTGTTGAAAAGAGGAGGGAGTGCGTCCTCAGGGCGCTCTGTATCTACCTGAACGAAGACCCAAACATCCTCTTCAAGGAATTCCAAGTTTGAGCAAAAATGAACAAAGACCAGACTAGGTCCGACCAGTGTTGAAGCCTGGACCCTGGACCCAATGCGGTCGGACTGACGAGGATTTTCTTTTTAATTTGCCTAATTCTCCGCCGAACTGCAAGAGAGAGAAAAAAAAAGAAGCAGCCCGTAGTGTTTAGACATGACAGCTGGTGATCAGCTGTGGTCACTGAATTGTTAGACTACTTTTTATTTTTTAATAACATATGCACATTGAGCGTGCGTGAGTGAGCAAGCGCGGGAGAAAAGTGATGCACCAGATGATTGCCAACTGGAAAAAACTGAGGAAAAACACAGAATATGTCCATAAGATGTTGTACCGTCATCACGACGTGAATGAGGGAGGATCAGATGGCTACAGATGTTCAGCTGAGGGGATACGCTGCTCAGATGAACATCAGCTGTTGATCCGACTCGCATCAGGAGCTCGTTTCACTTTAGTAGGACTGTCAACAAATGGCAGAAATGAGGTTCGAATATAGCCTCTTTAAAAAAAAACAGATATTCAAATAAAATTCGAATTTCTATTTTTTCATATTTTCTCCAAAAATCAATACAAATGGACTTTATAGCGGTAGCCTGAATTTATTATCAGCGCATCGATGAAGAGTCAACTGCTGATATGACAGCGTGTCACTGCCAGAGAGAGAGAGATGGTCAGGTTATGTCAGTTAGTTAGTCCTCTAACAAACTACAGTTCGACTTGTCAGTAGTTTTTCCAGTAGGGTGTAGTTAAGGGGCAGGGGTCTGGGTTGTTTACTCTTCCACAAAATGACACAAACAGGAAAGCCAGCGGCAAAAAAAAGAGAAAGAAAGATAAAAAAGGAGGAGGCAAACACACAAACCGTGAGTCTCCTTCATCTTGAGCCTCTCCAAACTGACCCAGAGCCAAAATCGGAATTCTGGATGGTTGGATTTCGCCCTGGTTGGAATATAGCGGAGCGGTCTAAAATATAACTTACTGTATCTGAGGTTATTACATACTTGTGCCTAGCATCAGATAAAGTTTGTGTCATTGAGTGTAGAATGGAACATCTTTTTTGCTTTAGCAGGTCCTAGTCGCAGCAGCCAGAGAGTTGGGGACTGTCATACAAGAGCCCCAGCAGAAACCAGTGTGGAAGTGACCAGCAACTTTCCATCTGTGACTGATTGATTGATTGATTGATTGATTGATTACTTTATTTCATCCCCGAGGGAAAATTCAGTCATGGCAGCAGCAATTAACAAAGGGAGATAAAAAGCAAGACAAATAATAAAACACACAATTCATAAAAACACAATAATTTAGGAAAAGGAGAGGACAGTGCTCTCTACCTACAGGGCAAAAGAAACAGATTTTAAGAAAAAAAAAAGTGCTTGCTAAAGTGCATGTGCAGCAACATTAACTGACATGGGGATAAAAGACCTGCGAAAACGCTCTGTGTTGCACTGAGGGTGCTTCATCCTGTTGCTGCGGGAGCTTTTCAGGCTGCTCACCATCCCATGCAGAGGGTGAGAGGGGTTGCCCATGATGGCAGTCAGTTTGTGCAACCATCATGGGCAACCCCTCTCACCCTCTGCATGGGATGGTGACTGCGGGTGTGTTCTTTATTTAAACTGCACTGATTCAAATGAGTATGTTCATTGATTATTAAATGGCTATTGTTTAATGCCATTCTCTCTTTTTATAATAAACTATTTATTTTAAAATTTTGTGCATTGTCTTAACAGAGTCCTTCCTTCAAGAGCTTAAATGCTCACCGAGGGGGCGGTGCGTGGCGCAGTGGTTAAGGCAGCCGCCCCATGTATATGCAGACGCAGGCGTCCCCGGTTCGCGTCCCGCATCGGGCAGACCTTTCCTGCATGTCATTCCCCTCTCTCTGCCTCCCCCTTTCCTGTCTATCTCTACTAATCTATCAAATAAAGGCATAAAAACGCCAAAAAAATATACTTAAAAAAATTTTTTTTTAAAAATGCTCACCGACATATGTGAGGCTGAAACACCACCTCAAGCTCAAGCCTCAACAGACTGGCTGACACGAAAGAGCATCACATCTGGGTGGTGGGCCAAAGAGAGACCCCGGCTGGTCAACACAATGGTGGCTCGCCAACATGTGGCAAATCAGATTTGTCAGCACTGTAAGAACAGTCCAGCCATCATCCGCTGTTGTGACTGCCGACCACACCCATTCTTCTGTGAGAAGTGCGATGCCAGGGTCCATTCGCTTAAGGTTTTCCACAACAGGAAGTCAATGGCAGCTGAATTTTTTAATCCACTGCCTCCAACGACATATGTTGTGGAGGGGGTTCTGACCCAGTGTGGTAAGTTGTAGTTTTTGAAATGAACAGACTCAATTTCTCATCTGGAAAACTAAATCATCTGGTTTAAAAAATAGCTGCCAGTAAATAAATGTATTATTCTTTAATTCTCATCCATATGTTGTTGTTTTTTCAAGAGCGTCTTCTACCTTTAGAGATGCCAGCAATATGCAGCTGTTCACGAGGATTGTCCAATGTCATCGTGGGACAATCCATCGTTGTGGTTACAATGAATGGTAAGAAGAACTTTATGAGTGGGGTGGGGGTCACTTTCATTGTGGCTGCAGAATTTCTCTTTAAGATATCACAATCCGTATCTACTCCCTCTCACTCTCTGTCACAAGTATGCAAATATATGAATCATGATTATCTTACATTCATACATGTTATATTCCGAAACACATTCAGAAATTTCCTTTATCAAGGCTGGAAATAGAGGCTTCTGTAGGTCGTGTGTTGATTAGACTGCCTAGGTCCACCTATGTGAAAGAAAACAATGAACACACATGTGACAAGTGTGACTTTCATTAGAGTGCCTCCTTACAAAATGATTGCAGAATGTTCTCCTGATCCATCCTTAGTCAAAGGTTCCCATATCGGTTGTCAGAATGACACAGTTTTCATCTGTCAGAATTTTCTGTGAGCATATATTTCCTAATTTTTCCAGGCCGATATGATGGCATGCTGCAAAATGCGCTGCAGTTCAGGATCCGAATTTCCCGCGCTGCTCATCCTGCTCTGCGGATGTGACGTCAAATGACGCTGCTTGCGCGTCCTCGGCGGCTTGGCTTTCACCGCTTGCTACGCTACCACCATCAGCGGTGGGCGGATGTCAGCCATTACTACCTGAGCAGCGAGTAGGGAAATAACGTCACTTTCTTACATTTTTAATATGTTTTCATGCGAGAAAGTGGCGGTTTAGACTCCCAATCTGTTGTCAGTTTATCCACATATCGCCTGTAAGTAGATGTGCGCCGACATTTTTCGGAGGAATGTCGCGGCACACACGCGCGACAGCAGCGGCTTGTCACAGAGGCTGCAGCCGGCGAGCTGAGCTCACCACCGGGTTACCTCTCTCTGTCCTCCCCCCTCTCTGTGCTGCTCTCTCTCTGTCCTCGCAGCGAAAACCAGCTGAGTAACTCACCACAGGTTTTATGTCGGCTGGTTGAATTATTATTTAGGTAAATGCTGGTCTCGTTGATGAAATCTAACTTTGTGGCAGTTGTGTTTATGTACGGTAGTTGAAAAGTGAAGCGCGTGTGTGTGTGTGAGAGAGAGAGCAGCGCAGCCTTGGAGCTCTGTACGTACAAAAATCATCATATTTACTTCAATAAATAAATAAATAGTTTTACAATGAGCCGATGGATTCATCCGTGGTCAGTTTATCCAAACAACGCATGTAAGGAAATTCTCCGACGTGTTCGGAGGAGTGCAGAGCCACTAGGGCAGCCGAGCAGTAGCAGTTCATAGCGGCGGCAGCGGCCGGTGTGCAGACCTGATGCCTAGGCGGTCAAGCTTCGGCTGTCGCGGTAAATTGGGCACTGTACAATGAGCGCGGTGTGACGCGTTTACAGTTTGTTAACAGCAAAGTGCGACGTGTGTATGTGTGTGTGTCACGAGAGAGACAGCACGTAGCATCAGCTGCTCTGCTGTGGAGAGTTCATGCGCGCTCCCGCTGCAGCTTGACTAATGGCCTGACGTAACCCTGACGGCCGCTACGCCGTTGTATCGCTAGTGAGTTTTATTTCTGAATCCTGCCTCATCATCCTTTAATGGTTACGTTTCATGTATTAGTTTGACCATTTTTAAGCACACTGGAAGCCAGCCAAATAACTGTATTCATTTGTGTCCGCAATCCACGCATCTCTAGCATGTGATAGTGCCCTTGATTTTCATTGTTTTGCCTGAGATGGGATGAGTATAACTTGTGCATTTATAGGGCAAGTTGCACTGAGTGCATGAGCCACACCTATAATTGCCAAAGGGCACATCTAAAAATGTGTTTTTTTTTTTGGTTTCAGGTGGGATTGGACAAGCATGTCTCGAATATTTCTTGAGCGTTTAAATACTACCTGAGGAGTAGTGCTTTTTAATAATTTCTTGGAAATCTTTACCAAGAGGCGAATTATGTAGAACTCCTCTGTTCTCTATTCCTCCCAACACTCTCTCCTCTGTTCTACTACAGGTTCTCCTCCTCCTCCCCTTTCTGATGCGGGTGGCGAGAAGGAGTTGGCTGAAGGTCAACTAAGCGTTGCACGCCACAGAAACAATCCATGCGTGGCCCAGACCATGGACGAGGACATTAAATCTACGCACTGGATGGCCCGGCAGACAGCCTCTACGGGTTCTCTGAAAAGGGATACATGGGATCTCTTTATGAAATGGCTGGCTCATTTTACCAAGCATGCCCCCAAGGAGCGTCCACTGGTGCTGGTCATGGACCAGCATGAGACTCACTGCGGACGCCCGGTGATTGATTTCTGCCGGGCCAACCAGGTGGAAATCCTGCTCCTTCCTCCACACACCACACACATGCTCCAGCCACTGGATGTGTGCGTCTTCAACCCCAGCCGTATGGGCCTGATCCGGGGCGATATGGTGGTGGGGAAGACCCACTTTTCGTCTGTGCTGAAGCATGCACACGAGAAGGCTGCCTCCTCCACCAACATCCAGGCAGGGTTCAGGAAGGCAGGACTCTACCCTGTCTCCAGGGAGGCGGTCGACATGACACAGGTTAGGTTTTGTATTTTTTTTCCGCATGTTATGCAACTTAAATCAATCAGAAAAATACTATTTCATACTATTTTTACTATTTATTTTTTAACCTGTACAATTTATGTCTATATCTACCCATCTAGATTGTAAAGCTCGTACCCACCTCCTCTGCCGGTCCACCCACCTCCTCCACTGCTCCAGAGGCTGGCCTCCCCTTGACTTCAGTTGCTGGTCCCTCCTCTGCCAGTGCGTCCACCTCCACTGCTCCAGAGCCTGCTCTGCCGTCCTGCTCCTCGTCACCCCCTCCTGCTCCCTGCACTGACATCAGGCCGAGCTGCTCCCCCACCGACAGCTCGCCTGTGCCCACCTCCTCCACTGCTCCAGAGACCAGTCTCTCCTCTGTTCCAGCTCGCTCTGATGTCTGCCCAACCTGCAATAGGAGCACAAAGAATTATTTAGTGGAGTCTGGCCTCATCCCTCCTTCCCTGGCCAACATACTGACGACACCTACCTTTGGCTCCAAGGCCACACGCCGCTGGGTGAGTCATCACCAGCGATGAGTATATGGCTCATCTGGACAGGCCGGAGGGGAGGAGAAAGAGAAGGAGCTGCAGAAGAGGAAGAGGAAGGAGAACCAGGAGAAGAAGAGGCTGGAGAAGAGGGTCAGACAGGAGAGGGCAACTGGCCAAAACCCTGCAGCTGGAGATGGTGGTTGCTGCGCAACATGTAGAGGGATCTCACCCCCGGTGTCAGACGCAGAGATCGACGAGTGAGTCCAGTGCGAATTTTGCGAACTGTGGTTCCACCTGGTCTGCACCGCCCTGGAAGAGGTTCCTGGGGGAGAGTGGCTGTGCCACAAGTGCTGCGTTACAGTCTGAGACACACACACAGACACACACAACGTTAACAACACACATTAATGAATTGTTCAGCATTTGTATTTTTGTGTTCTTTAGTTTGTTCATTGTTCATTGTTGTATCTTTTTTCTTAAATGTAATTTGTATTAATATGCTATGTTCACTAGCTGTTCTCAATTAGCATTCTTTCAACAAAAAAAAAAGTACGTTAAACATCCCTCCGTGTGTGTGTGCATTCTGTGCTGTGGTGGTGGTTACACTAACATATTACACTTGTAGTAACAGCATATAGTACAATATTCCATAAAATCAATAACATATCTAACATTTCTATGCTTAAAGCAGATATCAGTGGAATGTTTTTGTTAATATAAGTCCTAAATAGTCCTATTTTCCGTCAGCAATCACTTACATGGAGTGTTTCAGCCGTAACACGAGTCTCTCCGTCACTCTGCTCTGCTGTAACCCGAGGAGAAAACTTTCCTTGTAGGATACAAGTGTTATCCAATGAGGAGAGAGAACGGCATGAAGGGCTGTGTGTGCAGCCAAGGGGTGCGCGTGAATGTGGTGACGGAGCACGAGGACCAATAGATGCCTGACGAGGGCGGGGGCTGCTAACTCATGGTGCGTTCAAGGAAACTCGTACTTTGTGTTTTTCCTTCCTGTGAAGTCATACCAGTTCGATCTGGTACGAGTTCACGGGTCGGAAGTTACGAGTGGCCGTTATAGTGACTTTCACAGGCAACAGGACGGTAAAAACACGAGCTACGGGTTACCTGGAACGTTACAAAGTCGTAGTTGTGACTTGAAGCTGTAACTTACGGTTTCAAAAGCCTGCCTTGAACGCAGCATTCGTCGAAACGGCCGTGCCGCTGATATTTGCTTTAACATTACAACACAAACCATTAGTGAAAATATGCTTTTGATCAACCTCACTAAAAATAGCTTTCATATCATGACACCAAGGACTATGGTAGTCTCTCACCCTCTGCTTGTCATTGGCAGGTCTTGCCTCATTTATAAACGCTGCGTACGCACAAAAGAAGGAGTACGCCACCTTGTAAGCAACTTTTGGGATTTATGAAAAACAAACTTGGCGGGAGAATGTGCGCAGATCCACGGCAGCTCTGACCCTGCCGTACGCACAAAATCTGGAGAAATTGGAAACAGCGACACCGGGTTCCGCGGGTCATTCCGACATACCGCCACTCCGACGTTAGTCTCGCTAGTCTGGCTGCTCCGCCTATGATTCTGCGATAAGAGAAAAAAACGCTCCGGCCATTTGGAATTTTTTCAACCAATCACAATTGCCTTGGTCGGCGCCGTAGCAACGCCGTAGTAACGGCGCGCTTGCAAAATATTGCCGGTTGGAAACTGGATTTCGGTCCGCGGTGCAACGACGGCCGGCAACCGTTGACAAATATTTATTCTTTTGTTCGGTTTAACGGCGGTCGGCAACCGCGGACGGACATTTCATCTTCTGTTCAGTTCAAGACACAGATGTATAATAGATCCACGGTTCTGTTCCTGTTGTTTGTTGAGGCCAGACTACTCCGACGTTGACGTCTAGTTGTCGTACTGGCGGTACTTTTCTTTTTTTGAAACGTACCGCCATTCCGACATAAGGTCATTAACTATTATCACATCAACCGCCTCCGCCCATCTCTCTCCTCTCTGTCACAGCACTGTGACTCTGGTCAACGCCCTGCACATCCCATCTCCATTATAAAATTCATTATATTATTATTTTATTATTATTATATTTTTCTACTTGTGGAGAAGACAGTGTTGAGTTCTCTTTCTGCCTCATGGACAGTGCCATGGATTTATTGCCGAAGAGTGAACTACTGATATTTTTTGTCTAGTGCTGAACTGTGACCAAGCGCGCTGTCCGCTGTCCCGGTTCTGAAATGAATGACAGCGTGTCACTGCCCGAGAGAGAGAGAGAGAGAAAGAGAGGGAGAGAGAGAGAAAGAGAGATCACGGCTGCTATAATAAATATTTGCATAGGAGTGATTGTGATACAAATAGGATGGAAACTGGTAACAAATGTGCATTAAAATGACAGAAAGAAGTGGCAGGCAGGTTAGTGAAGTTTTGCTCAGTGCAGCGGGAGAGCGGCATGAGTAGAGCAGCAGATATTCTTCTTTTGAGTTATGTTGATCTGTGCGTAATTGTTTATTATATGCCGCCTGTGATAGGCGCGTGCAGTGAAATACACAGACTAAGTAGCGACTTTGTTTATTGCTTCCCTGGACAAACCAGTAGCGCGAGCCTATATCCGCCTGCAGCAGGACGGCGTTGTGCCACTTCTCCTTATATCCTTATTATAAGGGAAATTGTTACAAACTGACATCGGAGTGTGTGATTGTAAATGGCGAGACTTTGTGTTTGTTTATTTATTAAGCTTCCACTGACTGTATCACATCTGTACGCATGTCTTAAAACATAAAAAGCCTTGTCGGAATGGCGGAACAAACCTGTCGGAATGGCAGGACGTTTTTATGTCGGATTGGTGGTATGGAGGAATGGTGACATGTCTGAATAGTGGGATGTCGGAGTGGCAGTATGTCGAAGTGGCAGCATGTCGGAATGCCAGCATGTAACCAGCGACACCAAGAGCAGAGGGATGAAATGAAAGAAAAAATGTGAAATTGATACATTTGTGTGAAATAATCAAATATTGCCTTAATCATACGAAGGATACATCGGCAAAAATGAAGAACAAGGCATAATTTAGGCTATATTGACAATTTTGTATTCAGATAGAGAGAGAGATGTAATTTATTGAAGCACTAAAATAATTTAACACATGTGGAAGTATACCAGCCCGTTCAGATGCGCTGGGTCAGGTAGCGGTGCAGGTCACATCTTGAGCAGCGCACGAGCCGGTTCAGATTTTCTTGTGCTGTTGCTGGCACCACAATCAATTCCTCCAAACCTAAAAAAACAACAAGTAAACGTCTGCCTGAAGCGTCAGCGCTGATTCATTGCATTCAAAAGAAAGAAAGAAAAAGGAGGCCGGAGGTCCGACCCGAACCGACTCTCGTTCACCCGAACCAGCGCGTCCAACCGGTCAAGTATTCTCACGTGTTGAATGTATTCCCTCGGCTCTTGTCCCCCCCTTCCCGTCGTCTATTGGTTGATTTGGTATGAATGAATATTCATCGAGGGTGTTCCCTGACCTTATACAGGCAACGTATGGGCGGGGTGAAGTGCTTTTTCACGTGCACCAACTTAAATATTGGTTGTGATTTACAAATGGAAACAGGCGTAGGACGTGCGTGTGCACGCTTTTATAAATCCGAAAGTTTTGAGCGCACGCAATTCCTGGGTTTCCTCCGTACGCCACCAAGACCGCGTTCAGACTGCAGGCAAATCTGATTCATATCCGATTCCTTCTCATATCCGATTTTTAGGGCTGACTGTCCACACTGTTTTTAGCAAGTGTCCAAATCGCATTTGGCTCTGTTCAGACTGGGCCACATTATTGACTGATCTGACAGGTTGCTGTAGCAACGACGTCGGAGCGGAGGCGACGTCGTGTGTGACAGGCGATGACACGCGGACACGGCGCTGCTCGCTGCAGCACAGTCCTGATCTGCCCGGCGCTGCACCCGCACTACCCCGCTATAGTTTCAATATCAGCCCGTCCGGTGTGTGTGTGTAGTCACTGAGACGGTAAACTCCAGCACCTCAGAGCTGGGAGAGCGCCGTCGCCGTCACTCCTGTCGCCGACAACACGGTAGTTTGCATAAAAGAAAAGTAACAAGAAGGAAATTGATTTTTAACTGGAGCTTGCGGACTTAAGCACTTCTCAATTTTATTTTTTCTTCCAACTTTATTTAAAGTCACAACATAACAATATTTCAGTCTTTCAGCTCACAGTAACAGAATAGTGAGGTTATAAGCACTTCTCACACTGTGACAGCGCCGCGTAGAGTGACGTCACGGACAGTCAAAACCGATCTGAGTGTTTGGAGCTGTTCAGACTGAGATGCATCTGTCCAAATGCGATATGAAACTACCTCCCGAAGGTGGTTTCGATCTGGTTTGCAAAAATCGGATCTCATGCAGTTTGGGACTGTTCAGACTTCAAAAGACTCATCCAGTTCCAATCTGGATGGGCTAAAAATCGGATTTTGGCTGGCAGTCTGAACGCGGCCCAATAGTCATCTTTCCTACGCAGTTTTATAAATGAGGCCCCAGGTCATGTGACCTCCTACCTGCTCACACTGAGCAGCTGTCTGCAATTACCTATTTAACTGTGAATTGAGCTGACTGACAAACATTTCACTCTTGTCCTGACGAAGGCCAGTTTGGCTGAAACGCATAGACACGCTTTTAATAGATTAGCCATGTACCAATAAAGGCATTTTATTAATCTTACCACGAGTGCCACAGTTCTCTGTCTACAACTAAGTCATTCCCTAGAATTCCATATCATAAAAATGATAACACCACACACCTGGTCATGGAACTATTGGCACTTGAAATGCATCGGATTTCAGTTTGTAGCCTAATATGAAATGTGTGTTACCCTATCTAGAACTAGATCTAACATGAAAACGTGGTTTCTTAACAGGTTGATGATCACACATTTGGGATTGACTGGGACGGACCTGTGGGTACTGTCGACCCTTCAAATCCCATCCTGGAGGCTGACGCACCACTTCAGGCAGCGATTGAGGCCAGACTCCAACCCTCTTGAGCCAGCCTGTGTTTTGGGTTGGACTTATATCTCAAGGCTAAACAAGAGGTGCAAGCTGTCATTGGTGAAAGCCATTAGATTATCAGAAGATAGGGTGAATTGGGTCAGTTTTTGGTTAATTGTTTAGAAAACTGAGACAAAGGTATGACAATGAATTGTGTTTTCATTGTTAGTGAGGACTTTTTTTCTGTGTGTGTTGAATTGATGTAACAAAAAATAGTTGTTTGAAAGATCAGCTGTCCCACATTTTTGAAATGGTCAGTGTTCAGGTAAAATGGGCCACCCGATCACCTAAAGTCGAGGTTTTAGATATCAAGCCCCGTTTCCACTATGCAGTACGGTACAGGTCGGTACGGAACGGTACGCTTATTTCAGCGTTTCCACTACCATGGAACCGTACTGGTTTGTAACCCTTCTGGTTGGGTACCTAGCACACACAGGACTGGTTCCCTTGGGGAGGAGCCGAAGCACCGCGAGCTGGTGATTGGTCGAGCATATGGCGTCATCGGCAACACGACGGACATCTGAAGCACAACACAACAGACAGCGGCTAGTGTAGTAGCCTGCCCTACAGTAAATGGCACATAAAATAAAAAGAGGAGTAAAGCAATATGTGTAGCGGTGATATATATGTCAACATCAAAGATGTTCAATCAAACCCACATAGTTTGAAACGTTCAAAACACACAGCCAGTGTCACAACTAAGCATATAATGTCTGCTAGCTTAATGCTAATGTATTATGTAAAACACCAAAGACAGGCTAACATAAATTAGCCATTTCGCAGCAACCGAGCCATAGCAGTAAAGCTGGTAAAAACGGTTTTAATTCTGGCTTTAGCGCTGTTAACACGTCACGTTGGTCGGCGGCGGGAACTGTAAGTTTCGCTTTTACCCACCTTGTCTCTCCTCGATGCAGGGGGGAGGGGGAGGAGAGGGGGTAGTGTTTCGTATCCGTGCAGGGAAGTTACATAGTGCGGTTTCAGCTGACGCGACCCCGCTCAGACCTTGGCAGCAGCACAATTTTTCTACCACTACAATGAGTCTGGAAACATTATTTTAAGGCCGAAAAAACTCAGAAAAACTCTGCAATGCTACTTTAAACTGAAAGTCTTCACATTCCTTCTTTGAGACCCAAAATGATAGAAATATACACCCCCAAGTTGAATTTGCCTGAAAGTGTCCTTTAATGTGTGCGTTTGCTACAAAACGCATGAATGTTTACACGTGGTCACTATGCGTAGTGTGATCCAGAGTCCAATCTTTATGCTCCCTAGAAAATCAAAGCCTTTTTTTCCAGTTAGCCTCACTGATTAATGGTTTTCTTAAGGCTCCACAGCTGTTCAGTCCCAATCCCTTTAAGTTCCCTTCGCATTGTGCGTGTGGAAATGCTCTAACTTTCACTATTATTGTGTCTTTCTACATGGTTGTTTAGGAAATGAGAAGCAACTCATTGCACCAGTTGGGGTTAAATAACTTGTTGCCAGCTGAAAAATAACGGGCCATTCAGTAATTATCCAATAGGAGGCTCGTACCTGTCTGCTTAGTTAAATCCAGGTAGCGACTTTTTTTTGGGCCCGGCAGTGTAGTAGCACACAATCTCAATGTCTGTTTTGTGAATGAGTCAGGTTTTAGGGACCTGGGGACCGTTTCAGGAAGCAAGATTAGTGGAAATTCCGAGTATGTTGAGCCTGAGATGAGGGAAACTCAGAGTTTTCCGTTTCAGAGAGCAGGATCAGCGTAATGCTGAGTCAGTCGCTACGGCAACATGTGCTGTGAAGCAAACCTGCTCCGTGGCATTTCACACGTTCGATCACACATCGTGGATAGGCTTTGGCTAATTCATTATAATCGGAGCAGATTTTATTTTCATTTTTTGTCATTAGATTTTTCACCGACGGCAGCTTTTTAAAAAGTTTTTTTTTTTTTTTTTTACATCAGTGCACGCAGCAGCGAGACAGCGGCTCGTCGCTGCAGCAGAGACAAGACCGTGCAGGTTTTCATGAGTAGAAATCGTTGAAGATACAGTAAACCTCTGTCGGCCCGTCGGTGTAGCATTAACATTACATTAACAGATCGCCAAATAATACAAGAATGGAGCAAATGTATTAGGCTACAGTTTGATGTGAAGTAGATACAGCTGAACAAATCAATAGAGATATCTAATTAAAATGGGAATTTTTAAGAGGCCACAGATTACACACAACCACATAGACTACTCAGTATACAATCATGAGTAAATGCATTGCCCAATAAAGTCCTGGGTAACACCTTGGAACCGAACCCACGCAGCCTGCGTGAAAGGCACACGTGCCACCAAGTGCGCGGAAATTTGTGTTGTTACACACAAATTTCCGGACGTCAACATTTTTCCCATTGTCAGAGATCTTTCGTGAACACACTGCAGTCTTTTTTTTTCACATCAGCTCACACGGTTTCGGCTGAGTTTGATGTTTTTTAATGTGTTCATACTCCACATACCCCGACATTAAACCCTCCTTGGGTTGGAGTGAGATTCGTGGCTCTGTTTCTTTTTTTCTATCGTTGTGAATAGGGATGTCCCGATCACGTTTTTTTGCCCCCGATCCGAGTCCGAGTCATTTGATTTTGAGTATCTGCCGATTCCGAGTCCCGATCCGATACTTTGGCAATGCAGTAAAGCTTTTAATGTACAGTAGATCAACTGTATCATCCCACTATTCTTCTGTCCTTTGTGATCTACTATGTAACAATATCACAATCTCACAATAATAGCCTACTCTACCTCAATAACAAGCCCATGACATTTATTGCAGTATTGTAAGACATATCATGATATCAAACTCTCACTGTATGATATCAGCACAGTAGCTCCATAGTATAATATTAATTCCATTATCCATAAGTCAACAGGAACATTTGATCAAAAGTAAAATAGCTTATCATACCTTTCTCAATCACCAGCCTCTCTCCCCTGATCCCACCCTCACCTGCCTGTCTGCCCCCCCTCACTCACTCACCTCGCTCCTTCTCCCTCCCCCCCTCACTCACTCCCTCCGTCCCTCACCCAGTTCACGTCGCTCCTTCTCCCTCTCTAAATTTAAATAAATACCTGGTTCTGTATCTGCCGTCACACAACGGTAGGCTATATTTTTTCAACAGTGTGAGAAGTTTAACGATGTCCGCTCCATCACGCGGCCGCCGCGCCGCAGTCGGTCCGTGTGTCTGTCTCACGTCCGTTACATCTGACTCGCTCTCATTAGAAGCTGCAGTGACCGTTGTTGCTGCAGGTGTGTGGAGCGCTAAACATCAACAACAGCTGATTGGAAGTCAGCAGTGAAACAACGCAGCCACACACACACAAACAGTGAGCTGACACGGTGACACGGACTACCACCAGCGCCGTCATTTCATTAAATGTTTGTGATGCGCAGCCACACACACACACACACACCATGGAGCTCTGCTCCATGGCCGGGCACAGTGTTGCACCCAATGCGCGCCGCTGGCGTGGCTTTGGGTAATGAGCCCACATGAGGCACGTCTACAGTACAAGTAATGGGTTTGAGAGTGCGCCCTGTGGACCGTCTTCGCTTAGACAGATAGGGAAAACCCTGACATGTAGCTGATATGTCATGTATCCGAGTCATTTCATTTCATTTATTGTTTATTTGTGACGGGACTTTGCATATTAATGAACATTATAAATGTAAATACATCAGATTTAGCTCTAGGCTAATTTCCATCTGTAGTCCCGCGGTACACATATCAACAATTGTACAAAACACACAATAGACAACATTAGAGTATAGTACAAATACCATATCACAATACCACAATAAATGTCCGGATCGGGATGTAACGTCCGATTCCGATCGAGTCCGAGATCACGTGATCGGCCCCGATTTCCGATCACATGATCAGATCGGGACATCCCTAGTTGTGAATCGCATCATCTGTGCTCCATTGATGATGGCTTCTTGTGCTCACAGTGAACGCGCCTCCCTCAGGCTGAACATGTTCCGGCACGTTGATCAGCTGTTCTGAAATCAAAAACTCGTGAGTTTTCCAGCTCAGGCTCAGTCAACCCTGAGCTCGGGATTTGACTTAGAGTTTGTTGAGCCTGCTTCCTGAAACGGACCCCTGGATACGTGACGTAGCACCTGCACACGAGTTCATACAGTAGCACACAATCTCAATGTCCACGTGTTTGAGTGTCTATTGGCACTTTTCCACTGGCACGGTACAGCACGGCTCGGCTCGGTTTGGTTGTGTTTCCATTACAGCTGAGTAACTCCTCGACAGGGGCGGGGTCGGCACGGGGGTGATCGCGGAGATCGCATTGTCCGTCTCTCTTTTTTCAATCCGCTCGTCAGCTCCAAACTCACTGGTCTGCACCTCGTTAACAGACCACAGTGTGGATTTACACACAGCAACAGTTTCCTCAGGTGAAGGAATAACAACAGTCTTGATACAGATCAGCTGGCGCTGTTGCCGCTCTGTTTTTGAAATTTCCGGGATTGATTCTCATGTCCGACATCGCGCTCGTGCTGACTCTCTGCCCGATCAGCAGAAGGCAGTCGGATGACGTCACATTATAGTATTGCTTCGGCTCGCTTGGAACCAGGGCTGAGGAGGTACGAAAAATGGGACAGTGATTTTAACTGTCGGGTCAAAAATTACCCTAATACCAGCAATGTACCCTGTTGGTAAACAGCTTTGATGGAAATACAAACAAATAAAACCTTGTGGTTTTACTTTTTCTATCGGTGGGGTCAATTTAGTCAAAGTCATCAAGTTTCAAGTCGAAAAGTTTCTGCTTACAAACTGTATTCTTTACACAAATTAAAACCCAAAATCACAGTACTTACTACTGGAAACCTTACGATGTACTTGTGTAATTTCCACAACAGTATGAACATTTAACAGTTACAAACTGTATTCTTTAAAAGAATAACACTCATAAAAATGACAGTACTTGGCCTACTACTGGTCAATCACAGAAATCTGAGCAGCAATGCTGATTGGCTCGGCCTTCTGAGGGTTTCAGGCCATGAATGAGACCAGACTCTCCCTGTGAAAAGAAACACATTTCTGCAAGAGGCTGGTTTACGAGGCTATGGCTACGTTCACACCGCAGGCCTTAATGCTCAATGCCGATTTTTTGCTCAAATACGATTTTTTGTTTGGCTGTTCACATCACGTCTTTAAATGCGGCTTGTCTGTGGGTTGCTGTGTGAACAGCTCCAGCTCCTGAAGTGACCTGCATGCGCAGTTGATCTGACACACGTCCAACTTTTGATGTAATACGCAGTCTGCCTGCCTGGCTCATCATCTGACAGCTCAGTGCGACGCTACAGCCAACTGCATTTATTTCTAAATCCCTCCGTTTATTTTTACACCTTAGCGACAAAGCTCATCACTCATTAGTTCATCTTCATCTTCCTCACGTAGGCTACTGTTCTCCTCGCTGCACTGTCGGACCTGCATGGGTCTGTCACCGTTGCGCTGCAGCGCTTCACTCCCACTCACTGCTCCGTGTCCGGAGCCCGTTCGGGACCGGAGACGGAGCAGAGACCCAGGTCGGAGTTGTTAAATAGTCCGCTCAGCCAGCTTATTGTGAAAGATGTAGGCTATGATTTTAACGGTAAAAACAACATTAAATTATTAGTGAATGATTTAATGTGTGTTTTTCTCGTACTATGACCATGGTATAAGCGGGATAATGCCCTTCGAGGTGTCCGATTATCACAAATGAATGGACTTCGCGGAACCAACCGGTTCACGCCTCCCTGTCGTCCATTAATTTGTGATAATGGACACCTCGTCGGGCATTATCCCTTACTTCATTCACAAAACAGTGCAGCGCGGGTCAGGATGACGTCAAAGTCGCATTGAATGCCACGGTCGCATTCAAAAAAATCTGATATGTATCCGATTCAGTATCACATTTGAAAGTGGCCTGAATCTGATTTGAAAAAGTCAGATTCATTGCAACCTGTGCTGTTCACACGGTCAAAAGCAAATCAGATATGGGTCACATACGAGCCAAAAAAATCAGATTCAGGTCACTTGTGACTGCAGTGTGAACTTAGCCTACCAGCAGCTGGCCAGCTGCCTGAAATGAAGAGTGATTAGTTTGAGTTGGATGGTGGTGGGTTCACACAGTTCTTACCGACAGACAGAGGAAAGCCAGTCATCTTTGCTTTTGTTTCAGTCCACATCAACTACTGTTTTGTTACAAAGAAACTCCTGCTCATTTTCTAATCCATTCATAGTCAAAGCAGTGGTGGGGGAGGGGGTGCTTGGAGGTGCTAATGTCCTGGAGCAGGTGTGAATGTTCATGAGTGGAGGGTGTGGTGGTAAATTGGGGGCTGCATGCAAACCTTTTAGGATGATAATCACAGAGTATAATGGGTTAACCAGACAGTGTTGTGTGACTGCTGAAATGTGTGAATGTGTAAACACTTAATATTTTATTCAGTTTCCCTACCACCCCAACTTCTCCTGCAGGTTATCTACAAGCTGATAAGCATGTGTATGATTTATACATAGGTAAACATTTGTTTCACATTTATTACCATTTCAGAAGGACAGATCCTTGAGATATTTTCTCTGGTCCAGCTCTCACAGAAGATGTACCTTCCCTCCATACACCATTGGAATACTTGTGGAAGTTTGTGTCTGAACATATTATTTAAGCTCTGACAACAAACACAAATGAGTTCAGTGTTTAAATGAATGGAAGATCTGTAAACACTAATGAAAAGGAAATGGAGCAGGTGGGATGTTCATCTTTGTTTTCTGGGATTATCACTGCAAACAAACATCAATAATAACTATTTATAAAATATGACTGAGTTAACTTGGAGGAAAAAATATAGAAAACCAGGGGCCTTATTTGGAGGGAAACTGGTAGATACTTGTTTGGGACACCTTGACCTCTTCCTCAACATTTCTACATGGTCACATGATTCTGAAGTTACAGCCCAGTTGCTCCTTGGTGGGGGCGGGGTCGTCATATCACATCGTCTCTCTCTTGTTTGTCTCCTCTCGTCAGCTCCAGACTCACTCGTCTTCCAGTGATGACGCTCTGGCCAATCAGGGGAAGGCAGGGGAAGTAGGCGGTACCAGGTAGGAGGGGCTGGAGGAAAAGAGGATAAAACCGAGTAGAGCTGTGCTGTACCGTACTGAGCTAGTGGAAAAGCACCAAGAGGAGGTCCCGTCTGACCAGAACCTGGATGAAGGAAGAGAACCTGGACCGGGAAATTAGCGACCTGGATCAGAACACGACCGGAATTAAGGAGGAGAACCAGGACCAGGACTACAACATGATAAAGGAGAACCAGGACCAGACGGTGTACAGGTGCGAGCAGTTCGGCACATCGTGCACCGACTTGTCCAGACTGAAAATTCACCAGTGGATCCAAACCGGAGAGAAACCGTACAACTGTGAGCTGTGTGGGAAGGGGTTCACTACATCCAGAGAGTTGAAGATCCACCGGCGCATCCACACCGGAGAGAAACCGTACAGCTGTGAGCAGTGTGGGAAGGCGTTCGCTACCTCCGGAAATTTAACGGTCCACCGGCGCATCCACACCGGAGAGAAACCGTACAGCTGTGAGCATTGTGGGAAGGCGTTCACTACCTCCACACGCTTAAAGGTCCACAGCCGCATACACAATGGAGAGAGGCCGTACAGCTGTGAGCAGTGTGGGAAGGCCTTCACTAACTCCGGATACTTAAGGGTTCACCAGCGCATCCACACTGGAGAGAGGCCATACAGCTGTGAACAGTGTGGGAAGACATTCGCTACCTCCGGAGAGTTGACGATCCACCAGCGCATCCACACTGGAGAAAAACCGTACGTGTGTGGTCAGTGTGGGAAGGCGTTCACTACCTCCACACACTTAATGGTCCATCGCCGCATACACAATGGAGAGAAGCCGTACAGCTGTGAACAGTGTGGGAAGATATTCGCTACCTCCGGAAAGTTGACGATCCACCGGCGCATCCACACTGGAGAAAAACCACACGTGTGTGGTCAGTGTGGGAAGGCCTTCAGCAGGTCGGACAGCCTAAAGAGACACCGGCAGCTCCACAGCAGCTAGAGCAGTGGTTCCCAAACATTTTGTGTGAATGTGTGTGTGAATGGGTGAATGTGATGTACTGTAAAGCGCTTTGGGTATCGTTCAGGTATAAGTTAAGTTAAGTTAAGTTAAGTTTATTTGATATGGACATCACAAATACATTGATACTGTTCCATAGGATGCTTTGCTTAAGTGTATAGCACATGTGCTAATTTTCAACACCATAGGCGGCTAATTTAAAAAAATACAGAACATATTATCAACAACATAAGATAAAATCAAGTGCATTATCAACATTACAACAGCGACATACTAAAAATACAGAGCACAGGATAAATGAGAGGAGATTGAGATCAAATATAACAGTACTAGGCTAATATTAATAGTGATAGGGTCCATATTTATACATGTGAGCATTGTTGTTTTGCTTTTAACCATGCTTTTAGTCCTCTGTTAAAAGCGTTTGTGTTAATCTCTAGTTTCAGATGTGTGGGTAGAGAGTTCCATAGGTTAACCCCTTTCGTTGAAAAGCCAGACTGACCAAATGACGTTGTGCACTTGGGAACAATGCAGTCGCCATTGTGGGATGCTCGTGTGTTTACTTGGCGTCCGGCGTCTTTTTATGAGTGCAGAAAACAGGGGTGGTACAGAGTTATGAAGACATTTAAAAACCAGTCTGATGTTACAGTAGATAATAAAGTTTTCAAATCCAAGAAGGTTGTGTTTTTGTAGGATGTTGCAGTGGTGCCATCTCATTGGTTTTTGGTCCATGATTTTTATTGCTTGCTTATATATTGCTGTTATGGGTTTCAGAGTGATTTGAGAGGTGATGAAGTGACCATGATGTGATGCAATATGACAAATGAGAGAGAATCATAGCGTGCATGTAAAGTTGTGCAGCTTTACATGACAAGTTTCTCCGAATGAAACGAAAACAATTTAGATTTGGTTTAACCTTCTTGCAGATGTATCGTACTTGTTTGTCAAATTTTAAATTTTTGTCTAGTATTATCCCCAGGTATTTGACCTCATTCACCACAGTAATTGTTTCATTTTTGATCTTCACCTCAAACAGTTCGTTCACAGGCTTATTGTGAATAGAAATACACATAGAGACAGTTTTCTTGACATTCAGGGTTAAGTGAGACGTCTCAAGCCAGTTAGTGACTTTCCTGAGAGCTTGCGTGAGGTGGTCAGCTGCTTTGCTAGCTGTTTTGGCAGGTGCATAAATGACAGTATCGTCAGCATACATCTGGCAGCTGACACCAGGACAACTTAGTGGCAGGTCATTAATATACATAGTAAACAACAGGGGCCCCAATATGGACCCCTGTGGTACTCCCATGTTGTTGGTGAGGAATTGGGATTTTTCCCCATTTACTTTAACACATTGTTGTCTGCCCCCAAATATGATTTAAACCACTGGATGGCATCTGTAGACATTTTAAAAAGTTTTAACTTGGCCAAGAGGACACTGTGGTCTACAGTGTCAAAAGCCTTTTTGAGGTCCAAGAACACTGTCCCCACAACATGTCCCTTGACCATCAGACCCATGACCCTCTCAATAAGATAACAGTTGGCTATTTCCGTGGAATATTTAGGCCTAAAACCAAATTGCTGTGCGTGCAGCAGTTGGTTGGTCTCTAAATGATCCATCAGTTGTGTAGCAATAATCTTCTCCAGGACTTTTGAGACTACAGGAAGAATAGCAATAGGCCTGTAGTTACTTACTGTGTCTTTGTCTCCCGACTTGTAAATCGGGGTGATTATTGCTGTTTTCCAGCTTTTTGGAAATGTGTTAGTTCTTATTGAGAGGTTCACTAAATAAGTAATAGGCAACAACAGATCTTTCTGGCATTTTTTAATTAACACTAGAACCGCCGTTGGACACAATATACCTATAACCGCCATGAGTCGTCCATTGGACGACCTGTAATAAAGCATTAATTAGTGCTGTATAGGTGTTACATTTGTCATAGTCTTTTAACAGCTACTCTGGGCCGTGAAGTAGGCTGCACCCCGCAGCCTCCGCGAGGGGGGGGGGGGCAACGACGGCGACATACCGTAGGAGCCCCGCCCCCGCCAAAGCGGGTTTCCACCGTATAAACGATCTCTCTCTCTTTTCACGGCAACATCCATAGGCCTAGTCCATAGTTTTCTGTGTTTGTCAGGTGCAGCTGTCCATAATACAGACGCAGGACACCCCCCCCCCCCCGTGCGCCGTGCGTGTGTGAAGTAGCCCGACTGGACGCCAGTGTGCATCGCAGCCTGCGCACGTGTAGGCTACACACAAAGACACACACGCACACAAACACGCGCACATACGCACACACACACACAAACACAGAGAGGGAGAGAGAGAGAGCGAGCGCATAAGCCCAATAATGCCGGCGCAAATCAGTGAATTCTCGGGTCGTCCAATGAACGAACGGCGGCGGTTATAGGTAAAAATGAGAAAACATGATCGATATTTTTTTCTGTGAATAATATTTATTGTATTTAACAAAAGGGGGTGCTGCCCAACATCATTTCAGGAAAAGTCACGGACTGGTAGACTTTTTTTTTTTTTTTTAATAAAGTTATGCACAAATGAAAATCAAAGTCGTCCAATGGACGGCAGTTGGCGGTTCTAGTGTTAAACCCGCATTTAAATTATTGATGTCCTTTGACATTGAGTTATTCATGTTTGCAATAACCTTTTTTACTGTATCACTGGATATACTTCTTTAATGCAGAAGCCATCTGAGGAGACATTGTCACATTCTTCATCGGATGTCTCAGGGTCAGCTGATTTAAAATGACTAGCAAGTTCATGTACAGACTCAATAAAAAAGTGGTTAAAAACATTTGCCATTGACTCATTACTTTCAATTTGGTTGTTGTCTACTTTAAGACTGATTATTTTTGGGTGTTTTTGTTTGCTTGAATCTGTTAATCTATGGATCTGCTGCCACAGTTTAGAGCTACTGCCATTAGCCTCTTCAATGAGGCAGCGGCGCACTGTATGTCTGTATGTGTTTATGGTGTGGAGCTGTGCGTCTCTGAATGCAGCGGAGACGGCTCTGTGACACTACTGTGCAGGGTGACAGCCAGTGAGGGCTCGCGGCTGCGCCGCTGCTCGTTGAAAACAGCTGTAATAACGTGATTTCAGGTCCTGAAACGTTTGTAATATGTCCGGGAAAAAGTCGCTAGATTTGTCGCTAGTCGCTTTTTACAAAAAAAGTCGCCAAGAGGGTTTGGAAAGTCGCCAAATTTAGCGACAAAGTCGCTAAGTTGGCAACACTGTTTACACTTGCCTATGGTCCCACGTTTGTCCTCCTGATCGCTGCCTGTTGTTGTCGGTTTGTGTGCAAAACCGTGGGCATCAGGACTCACCCCAGTGTCAGTGAAAGCGTCCTTGGAGTACTCAGGTTGCGCAAGATGACAGAGCGCTGCGTCCGCCGCGGATCCAATGGGCGCGAGCTGCCACGCCATAGTAAAGTGCTATATAAAATGCAGACCATTTACCATTTAATGCCAAATAAAATGTGACAAAGACAACTACATTACTCATGAAATCATATTTATTAACGGAATATTTCGGTCAGCGCGGAAAGATGTCTTGTATTTATTCAGTTTACTCTAATAGTAATAATCAGTGAAGACCTGAAATTCAGTATCTCCAAGACTGAAATATTGCAATGGATTTTTTTAAACAAAATGTGTGTATATATATATTATATATGTTTGCCTTCTGAAAACTATGTTCAGCTATAAGATATATCCTGGAAATGGACTTGTCCGTTATATTATTATGTAAGATATCATGTAATTAATTTGTGCTGAGCAGCAACCCCCCCAGGAAACGTTGCAAAAATTAATCACAGAGAACTGTCAATGCAAGAACCTGCACCGTCCATGGTCGTACAAATTGATCAGCATTGAAACATATTGTTAATATTTTTCCCACTGTTATTAGTGAGATACATGTGCCTGATGTGCAGGGCTGTCCCTGACCAAAATGGGGCCCTAAGCAAAAAAAATTCTTCGGGGCCATACTATAATCGATTATAATGCAAACTACAACCACTAATACTGGCAGTATTACTACTTCTATAACCTATTATTAATAGGCCTATATATTTAAAAAGAAAAAAAAAACTATTTACTTTTACTGGCATCATTATCATCATTATTAATATTATATGGGCTACAACTTCAATCCTAATTAAAGCCGCAAGCGGCGATGACGGGCCCTCGCTCGTCCATGCGACCACGGGGGCCTGAGGCGCGCGGGGGCCGTGGCGCGAAGCGAGAAGGGCGAAAAAGCGTTGTGGGAGTGGGAAAATGCAATGTGTTGTTCGTCCACCAGGTGGCGCTACGGAGCCAGATGCGGGTAGGGACGTTCAGGGGCTGACCGGGATCACACACATGAAGTTTGAATTCAAACGGACAATGTAAATGTAAAACAGCTCACTTCCTGTTACCACCAGGGGGCGCATTTGTATGAAGCCAGATATGGGTAGGTGTGTTCAGGGGCGGAGCCTCATCAAACTTGTAAAATTTGAAGTCGATCAGACAATGTAAGCGTAAACCAGGCCACTTTCTGTTACCACCGGGGGGCGCATTGAGTAAAGTGCGCGTACCATACATCAGCACGTTCAGGGTTGTTCCGTCTGTCAACTGAAGTATCAAATACTCTCATTTCTATCAATATTTAGCTCTAATAGCTACCAAGCTGCCTGTCATAGATTAAATTCACCAACAGATGACGACCTAGACTACATCCATTAAAATAACATTAGCCAAATCCTTGTGTGGTGATTATAAACTTTAGCCGAAAATACGACCAACAACTGATACATTTACCACTGCCTTTCAACAGAGGTGAATGCACATGCAGACAAAGCTGTTAACAAATGACTTTCATCTCCAGACCACAGTCCACATCTAGACTCTAGCTAAATGGACTGGAGGTTAGCATCTCTCCTCCTACCTCTGGAGTAGCAGCAGCAGCTGTGCTGAGTATGGAAGGTTAGTGCTTGATTATGCCACAAAGTTTTACATGTAGTGCTAGGCCGTTTACAACATTAACAGCGCTAACGAAAATTAACGGCACCGTTCATGTCAACAAATACCCACGAAAGAAGCACGAGTTTCCTCTTGTTTTGTGATCAGATCGATTGCTGTCAATCATTGCAGTGACGGCGCGTGCGGCGTCTCCTTTCTCTCCTCTCCTGCCTCGCGCTGACAGCTGATCTAGTAGCGCGCCCCATGGCTGTGCATGCACATCCTTTGTGCAAAACGGGGCCCCTATTGGATCGCGGGGCCCTATGCACTGTGTGTGGTCTGCGTGTAGGCAGGGGCGGCCCTGCTAATGCGGCAATGCCCAACAGCCTGTCAGACACCTGGATTAATCAGTTTGTCCAATAATGTAAGACAGGAAATGAAGAACTGCCTTAAATTCAGGAAGTAGTGAGGCTGTGCATAGACTGACCATAGACCATTGATTTCCAAAACCACTTTTTTGCTAGGTTCATCTGATGGACATCTAGGGACAGATTCACTAAGGTTTGCACGGTTACATGCTGCTATTCCGACATGCCGCTATTTCGACATTGACTTCTAATTGTCGGATTAGCGGCATTAACATTATTTTTCAAGCGTCCCACTGTTCCGACATTTTTTTTTTTCATTGTCGGAAAGCGAACCTACTATTTTTTCAAACATTCCGCTTTTCCGACATTGATTGATTACATTTTTGTTTTTGCATCTGAGACACTGTTTCTCATACACAAATACATCGGCCTGTTAGAGAGAAGAAAAAACAAACTCTGGTGTGATGTCCGACAAGAATCAAACCCACCAAGTTTAAAAACACACCTGCAGCAGATCTGCAGCTACTGAGACTGTTATTATTCTGTCACCTGTTTTTGTTTTGTTTTGTTTTTTTTGCTGAAGGGTGTGTGTGCCGAGCGGACGCAAGAGGCACGCATCTATAGGCTTATTATGGGACAGGCTTTTAGAACAAACCTTATGCCCAGCAAAAATGGAAAATATATAGTCTGACTCCAATATAATAAAATGGTTCTGTTGTTTGGCCACTGTTTAGAATCATAATAGGCTACTGTAAGGAAAGAATCGGATCCAGAGCATGATTCATTTACAAGTTTAATCAGCACCAATTAAACTTCTTATTAATAAACGTAAACAGTCTATGACTCGGGTCAGGTCGGACCACAGGCTTCTTTTTTTTCTTTCTTCTGCAGGAGTAACAAGGTGTGCAGGTGTGTGTGTGTGTGCACGTGAGAGAGAAGGACTCAGGACACCAGAGAGAGAGAGAGAGCTCAGAGAGAGTCCACGAGAAAGAGAGTTCTTCAGGGAGCGGTGCGCCGTGTAGGTTGGGATAGGCTACAATACAGAGGCTCATTTGACACCAATATAAACAAAAACAAAGGACTTGTATGTAAAAATCCGATGTTCAGCAGCAGGGAACAGCAACCACAAATTATAAAATATCATTTTATTGTCATTGCAACAATTTTTCAACTTCGGCCACCAGGCCCCAGACGCTCAGCTGCAGGCTTCTGTGTCGGAATAGCGGTACCAAAAAGTGTCGGATTACCGGTATGTCTAGATAGAGGGATGTCGGAATAGTGGCATGTCTAAATAGAAACATGTCGGGATAGCGGGATGTCTGAATAGCGAGCGGACCCCGGTTTGCACAGCTTTTTCTACCCCTAGGGGGTTGGACTTAATGTAAATGAGCAGCATTGTGTTAACTGGCTCCCCAGGTAGGTGAGAATTCAGAATCTACAGTATATTAGTTTCAGGAATGCCTACATTCAAATGGCCACATCTTCTTCAAATATTTTCAGATTTCCACGTGTTAGACATTGTTGGAAAGCTTAGAACCTACACTTACACAATCCGACAATAACTCAAAATGCCCTTTAGGAGTCTTGTTCCTGGTTTTGTCGTGGCTGGCTACTAATTGTCCAACAGTGCCTTTGCAGCGGTTGTGGGCGGCGACAATCTCTGCCTTCTGCTTTGGCTTCTCTTTCAGTGTTGGCTCTCGGTGCCTCATGCTCAACTGTATCACGTTCCTCCCCCATTTTGGAATGTAGCTAACATATGTGGTGTTAAAGGCAAATTCAGAGGAGAGATCAGCCCGGCCTGTAGCCTGCAGCTCTGGCGTGTTCTTTCTGACGGTTCCAGCCAAGGCGACTTTCCTCCTCAGGAGCTCTTGAGCAAGTGGGTAGGAGTCCCTTGGTCATTTCCAGGGCAACACGCTGACCCTGGCCCACTTCTTTAGATGTAACATCTCCAGGCATATGAGGTGGTGACACCGGCAGTTACCCAAATCTTCAGCCCATTTTTTGCAGGTTTTTTGCACATGTATTGTTTGAACCTGCATCTCCCCTTAAATGGCACCAGTTGTTCATCCACGGCGACGTCTCTGTAGGGTTGAAGAGGGGGGGGAGCCGCCGTCTCCATTTCTTCCAGAGGGTCCTGATGGGGTCAAGCTTGTCCTCCCTCTGACCAGCAAGTCTCTGGAGCTTGTCGTCAAAGCATAGAGCAGTGTTGATGTCATGAAATCTGTAGCGTGGTGGTCTCTCCTTCTGACTGAAGGACTCAGGACACCAGTGTGAGCCCTGAGGTCAGTGGAGTCCACGTCTGTCCAGTTCTTCAGGGAGCGGTGCCCATTTAGGTTGGTCAGGTTGGCCACAATCAGATCAATCATTTGGGTGGTAAAAAACAGGCCAAACGCAGATTCTATGTTGTCAACCCTCACCACAGCGTTGGAGCTGGAGTCACACTTCTGTGTTTCTCTTCATCTTCCTCTAGGTCAGATGAAGAAGTTGGAGGGGATGATGGAGATGAAGCAGTCAGGATCAGACTCTCCTGAGGTGGTGGTGTCTGAAGAGGATGATCGACCACTCTCCATAATTCATTTCCTCTCTGAGGATCAAGTGTCTCTCCATGGTTTCTCCTGCTCTTCTCACTAGCAAACGTCCACCAGGACCTCGTGCTTGTGCTGAATGTTGACTCTTTGAAGTTCTGAGTTCCACGGCTCATCTTCTCAAGATCAATTCCAGCAGGCACATGAACACTTTTACACTTTGTTTTTGTTGACTGTATGTAGACTCTGCAGTTCTGAGAACTAGGCTGCATGTTTCGATTTTCTGGCGATATCAAAGTTAGTGCAGGAAGGTCGAACACACACACAGATCAGAGTCCTGCAACGGGTCGGATACCCGCGGGTACCCGACGGGTAACCCACAAAAACGGTGTTCAACGGGTGGATAAACTGTCTTGAGTAAATTCACGGGTCGGGCGCGGGCGGAACTCAAATGAACACGGGTGGTACGCGGGTGAATGTGTGTAAGCCAACAGAGAAAAAGCAACGGGTCCGGAGCGGCCCAGAGACAGGCTGCTTCGAGGTCAGGGGGCGGGTTCTCGGCAATCCAACATGGCGCTGTTCAAACCGCCATATTTGAGGCACAAAAATGACTCCACAAAACCAATGGGTGACGTCACGGATGCTACGTCCATTCTTTTTACAGTCTATGGTGCAGCATCGACTGGTTGGACAGACCACCTCCACAAACACGTTCTTCGTCGCCTGCGCTTCAACATTTGCAATAAAAGTGTTTCTTTTTCAGTTGCCATTGTTTACTGTGACTGGAAGCAACAAGTTCCCTGACGAAAACCATGTGAGCCCCCAAAAACCACACAAATACACAGCCACACACCCCTAGTGGCTTGGTGGTGAATTCGCCCTTTGCGAACTCCGCCCTAAAACCGCTATTGTCCAATCCTACGTTAGCAACCGTCACCTGACCCGTAACCATAGGCCTGGCAAGCTTCATTACGTTTCCTGGGACGAAAAACAAAACGTTTGAAGAGAAGGATATTGTTGTTATTGTTGCTGCTACTGCTGCTACAGCGGCGGCGGCAGCAGCAATATAGAGATGTTCAGATACGAGCTGACTTTTTTTTCGACTTGAGCAAGTGTAAATATGGGGATAACCATACGTTCATGTCCGACATGACAGCTGTACTTTTAGGGCTTTTACCTGGGCTTTCAGGCGAGGGATCCTCCAGGCAGGGACTGCTTTCACTGACTGATACAGCGATGGGAGAAAAAAAAAACTGCAGCGGAAGCCGTATGTGGTTCACAATCGCCCAAAAACGTGTAGTTTGACAACCAGTGAGATGACGTAAATCTTCGTGAGTTGATAGACGGTAAAGTTAACAGTCCTCACTGCTGCTCTGTACACTGTCCAGTCGTGTCGTTGAACAGATGTTTTGCCCTCCTCCGCGAAATTTGCTGATATTTCCTTTGAAATCGATACCAAATATTGCCAGGAGCATGGCTGGGAGTGAAAGCTTGCCCGGCGTAGCAACAGTAACCAAGGGGGCGGGGCTTACGCGAAGGGCGAATTGGATAGCAACGCGTTCCCTCGACGCAGAACTTTGAATGCTCAATGATGGCGTAGGGTCGACACCGTAGCTCCGCCGTTGTGGCGATGCAGAGGCATAAGCAAGGCGTAAGGCGGTAATATAACGGGCCTATGTAATTGGTAAATGGTTAAACCAGGTGTTCAACAGTAAAATTACCTAATTTGAGCCCTTCTGAAAAGGGTTATAATCACCCTCACTGCAAATATCATATTTATATAGTGTCATGTCTCTGCATTCAAAACATGTAGTTATAATGGGAGTCAATGGGAGGGGGGGGGAAGCTACTAATGCCACAAAATAAAGTTGTTTTTTTTTTATCTGTTGCTGCATGAAAACCAAACACGTATAAAAGTCATTGATGTCACTAATCCAAGACATCTAAGACTGTAATAACATGTAAATGTAGTCATTTTGATCACAACTGCAGTTGATTTATGCAAAAAAAAAAATCATTCATGCCATTTGCTGCAATACAGTGGGAGTTACAGTCAAATGAAAAATGCCCCTAGTGGACATTTTTGTCACTAATGCCACAGAGGGGTTAATTCGGTAACCGTAGCTATTTGTGTGCAAAACTCTGCCAGTTAAGACTTGTCTTTTAATGTGCTAAATAAAGATGTAAAAACCGCCTCTGCAATCTGTTTCAGGTTTGGTTAATCACGTTGCATGTGCTAAATAATACGATTTGCATCTCCTCCCAATATTTTGCACATTCTAGCGGAAACGCACAAATTTGCATATTCATTAAGGCTAACACTTTGCCTGTTTCAGAGACGTAATCCTTGGTGCACCTGGTTCGTAGCTTCAGCATGTGTTTGTGCGTGCAATAAAATTTGTGCAAAATTTTATACGAGATCTGGCACAAAATGCACAGTACCTTCCATATATGAGTTTATCTGCCCCACTACACCTGTAACGTTAGCCTATGTGGTGACAATAGCAGTTTCTCAAGTTGCTGCATGGGGGAACAAAAAAACGCACCACTGTTAGACCACTGTATTGGTCTGCAGGGAGCCTCAGGGTGCTGCTCCAGCTGTAGAGGCCGTCCTTCCCCAGCACCCCGGGGCTCCTGCTCTCCTCCCAGCTGCTGCTGCTGCTGCCGTCCACCTTCCAGACCAGACTCCAGTCTGAGGGGAAGCCCTTGTTGGCCAGGCACATGAGCGTGGCCTTCCCCTGCTGCTGCAGCTCCTCACTGGAGGGGGGCAGCACCGTCAGGGTGGGACGCCTATCACCTAGGAGACACAGACCACATCAAGAAAGTTTTGGTTCAGTTTTTCACTTCCTTCTCTCAGCACAGTAACCATAGCAACCGACAGGCATCACTGCTGAACCATGGCAACAGACAGGTTTCAGTACTAAAGATAAAAAGGTCAAAGTTCCTCTCATGTCTTCATGTTTCATCTGGATTTTTACACTTCAAATATCTATGAACAAATGTCAGATTGAAATAGTTTCACAGCGTCTGAAATATTATTGATGTAAAACACTAAAGACTGAGATGGAATCTGTCGACTTTGTTGATTCAAGGACATGATGAGCCACAAACAAGTGAGCAGCACATTTCAACATCACACATGTGTGAATCCAAAAGAAGCAGCTTCATGTGTTCAACAGGAGAAATGAAGAATCAAACAGAGAGTTGAAAGTCATCTGGATCAGCCCAGTGGAAACTGACATCTCCTCCAGATGTTCACACACACACAAATCACAATTTAACCCTTTCATAGCCTGTTTTAGTGAGGGATCGCTGATGATGTCGAAAAACTGCAATAAATCAAAATTTAAAATAAGAATTTTATTTCCTCCAACTATTATGAGAACAGTCATATGTCTGCATTTCAACAGGGTGAACATTGATTTGTTTGCTTAGAGTTTACTGGAGCATTTTTTTCATTTTATATGGCCATGTACCTTACAGTTTTTGTGACATGTCGGCTAAAAGGCATCACGTGAGTTTCTGTGTAAAAGCATGACATCACAATACACATATGGCTAGAGAAGAGTTAAAAGACCATCATACTTTTTACTGGACCTCAATCAACCAAGGGAAAGTGGTATAATCCGATATTTTAGATCGGAGTTTGGAAAAAAAACGTCAAATCTCGCAGCTGTCTCCCTCTCGCATTTTACTACTCAAGTCCCTTCAAATCACACATGCATGATGACATACAGAGGGCTCAAATATAACTGATAAACCTTGAAAATGACAAAAAACAAAACTAAAGTCAGATTCATTTTCCGAAAATCAGTTTATTTGCAAAACAGCATTCAAAAGTGCAATGAACAATAGGCCCTATAATTCATGGAAAGTGAACATAACTAGGTCTAATACAGACTTTCAACTGAAAAAAAAAATGCCCACGGCCTTTTGGCAATAAATTCACTCACTGGCCACACTTAAAACAAATGGCAGAAAAATGTTTTCTGCATGTAGGTTTGCCTCAGTTGCGGCATTTGATGAAGGTTCACCTCCGCCTATTCCCACAGTTTGCCACTGGAGGGGACAAACAAGTAGTTTAGGTTATTTTTTTGCCTCGTAGATTATAAATAATAATAATGATAATGAATAATTTGGCTACCTGGTCCAAATGATCCACTCCACTTTAGTCCGCTTATAATCGAGGATCATGACTGGCTTTCTGTGGGGGTCGGCGGCAGCGATCTCAGCGTGGTTGTGTGTCTCCCCTTAGCCAGGTAGCTCGCAGCGGTGCAAGTGGGGGTGTGAGCGAACACAGACGAGAGGACTTCCATCAGGAGAGCTGGCGGCAACTCGGGCTTGTTACGGCGGATGGTGCCGAGCAACGCCAGGGCGAAGCTCGTGAAAAAGTTGTCCACCGTGACGGTATGGCCAGCGGGAAGTCCTTCAGTGAGCTCCAGCACCACCCACTGTCCAAGGCCCGTCTCCCTGCCTCTCCCCTGCCGGCTGGGACATCACTCCCAGTGTAGGGCAGGACTCGGACAGCACAGCTCGTCCGAGCATCCGCTAAGACCCAAAGCTGAAAGACAAGAACAAATTATTATAAGTATTTATTTATTTATAGCTAAGGGGAAAAAAGGGGGAGGGGGGACTCACCTTTATCCCATAATGCTGCAGTTTGGATTTCATGTACTGTCGAAATGAACATCGTCCTCGAAATCCCACCATTTGCTCGTCGACAGTAACATATTGGGAGCAGCTGAACATCATGGGCAGCCTCTCATTCCATTTCTGCCACAGTTCATAGATGGGTGCTAGCTTGCCCTGCCGCCGCCGGAGGTGGCGCGTCTCCCGGTCATCAAACCTGAGGAAGCCGCAAAAATTGGTCTGCTCAGACCTTCTCCTGACCAGAGGGTCTTCGTAGTTTCACCTCGTGTGCAGGACAGCCCACCTAGCAGCAGCAGCCCGAGGAAGGCACGCAGCTCGGTCACCTCCAACATGGACCACCCGCGGCCGCGTCGTGTCCCGTAGAGGTTTGTGCTCTCCAGCAGCATCAAAACCATCTCATCCGTGAGAAATAAGGGTGGACGGCGTAGAATAGCCGGAGTCGCTGTCCGGAGTGGCCGCGCTGAGTCTGCTCAGCGGGGCGGAGGCGCTCGGTGAGTCTGGTGTCAGGCACAACCTGGATCATCTCTGACTCATGTCTGCAGGTGTTTTACTTGATCCTTGGTTGTTAATTTTAATAAAAGGATATGATAAAAGCAACCTGCCACATGTTTTGTAAACATTTTATTTTTTTATTTTCACAGGTGCGTCCTGGGATTCTGGTCCGTTATACGGTTTTTGCATGACCATGGAGAGATGAAAATGTGCACTGACAGATAAATGTTTATTTATTCATTTTGAAGACATGCTTTCAAGATAAAACCATCAAAAGAAATGTATCGCTATAGTCATAGCAGTAGGTTCGTTACCTTTAATTGTCGGTGTAAGCTATTTTCAGTACGGCGGAGAGGAGCAGCAGGCTGCAGAGCTATGCTATGGAGGCTAAGGGAATTTCTTGGTTTCCCTCATCAAACTCACCAAATACACAACCCAACAACTCAAAAGCGCTGTCGTGGACATGTTGTGAGCTGCACAACCACCACACTATGAGATAATAACGGAACGTTACAAGACAAAGCTGTTTTAGAGGTAAATTCATGCAAAACCGCTGATGCGCGTTGCGTTCAGGGACAGTTTTTCAGCAAGCAGTCTCCACATTTACCTTGTATTTACCTTGAAAACGGCTCTATTTTGTATCGTTCCGTTACTATCTCATAGCGTGGTGGTTGTGAAGGTCACAACTTGTCCACAAAAGCGTTTGAGTTTTGGGATTTTGTATTTGATGAGCTTGATGAGGGAAACCAAGAAATTCCATTAGCCTCCATAGCGTAGCCCTGAGCAGCCTGCTGCTCCGCTCCAGCGTACTAAAGATAACTTACAAAATGTTGAACTATCCCTTTAAGCAAATGAACACTGTGAGACAAGTACAAGGAATCTAAAGTGAATAGTAGTAATATATTATATTACTAGACATGAGTCACAGTATCAGTGGCTGCACTTTAAAATCCTCATATGACACAACATGCAAAGCTGTGATCAGTCTCCATGAGGATGGTTGAAGGAGTGAGTTGTTCCAGCAGTGAGGAGGACACAGCATGATGTGTTGAGGACAGCTCCAGTTGACTGACTCTGTGTGTTTGCATATGTGTCCTTCCTCTCTGCTCCCAGCCTCCCGTTAAGAGGCCAGTGTTGATCAGTGTGTGTCCAGGCCTTTCACAGCCACTGACACCACAGCAGCACAATGATGATGTCTGGGACTCTACTGCTGGCCACCCTGGGGCTCCTTGTTCAGGGTGAGACTCTCTGCTGAAAACTTTGCTTCAGGATGGAACCAGCTTCACCACAATCATCTTCTGCTATGATGGAGAAACACTCCAACCAGCAGCATTCACCTTCTTCCATCTATTCTCCATCTTCAACAAATCATCCTCTTCTCTTTGGATCTTCATCTTTCTCCAAGATGGATTTGTCTCAATAACTCTTCTCCTCTTTTTCATGCTTTACAGCTTCATCAGGAGAAATCACTGTGACTCAGACTCCTGGATCTCAGTCTGTTGTTCCAGGTCAGACTGTCTCTATCAGATGTCAAACCAGTTCAGATGTTTATAACACCCTCAGCTGGTACCTTCAGAAACCTGGAGAAGCTCCTAAACTCCTGATTTATGGAGCTACAAGCCGTCAGTCTGGAGTTTCAGATCGTTTTAGTGGAAGTGGATCTACTTACTCTGACTACACTCTGAGCATCAGTAGAGTTCAGGCTGAAGACTCAGGAGTTTACTACTGTCAGCAGAGTAGCAGCTACCCGTTCACACAGTGAAAAAGCGTCGTACAAAAACCTCCCTCAGCTGCAGAGGAACTGATCTGACTCAACAGCTGCACTGAAACTACAACAACACAAGTTGAAGTCAAACATAGTTAATAATGATCCACTCTGAACATTTGAAAATCACATATTTAACTAAACCATGGGTCACCAACCCGGTGCCCGCGGTACACTGACCACTGCATCATTCATCAGCAGGTGATATGTGCCAAACTGATAGGCTTTGATCACGTGATGACTCCTGTCATGAAGATCATTAACAGCATCCGCTCCAAAGCCAAACAACACAGGATGTCCAAGGTGTTATTGGAGGAGCTGTCAGCTGAGTATGGGGACCTGTTACTGCACACAGAAATCAGATGGCTCAGCAGGGGACGAGTTCTGCAGCGCTTTTTTTCACTTTTGGATGAAATCAAAGAGTTCATGCAGTCCAGAGGGGAGGACATCTCGCTGTTCCAGGACACTGAGTGGATGCTTGAACTCGCATTTTTAACAGACATCACTGGGAAACTGAAATTTCAACTGCGAGTTGCAAGGAAAAGGCAAGACTGTGGCTGACATGACAAGTGCTGTAAATGCATTTAAAGCTAAGATGAACATTTTCTCTGTGCAAGCTGCTGCACTTCCCCTCCTTACAGTCAGTGCTTACTGACCATGTTTCTGATTCTGGGGCTTTTGTCAAAACTGTACGAAAGTACGCTGAGGTCATTAATAGACTTTGAGAACAGGTTTTGTGGCTTTGATAAACTTCAGCCATGTGTGTCATTTGTTTCAAACCCTTTCATGCAAGTAGACGTGACGTATATGGCTGAGCAGCTAAGTGCAGTGTTCAGCTTGGATGTTGGAGAAGTGGAGATGGAAATCCTTACGATGCAGAATGAGCTCCACCTCAGAGCAGAGCCCAATGCACTGAACTTTTGGTGCCTTGTGGACAGAGAGAAGTGCAGAGCTGTATGCACAGCAGCAATGAAAGTTGCCAGCCTTTTTGGTTCAACCTATCTCTGTGAATCAACTTTTTCCAACATGAACTTCATCAAGAACAAACACAGAACACGCCTCAGTGATGCACATCTACAAGACTCACTCAGAGTTGTGGTGTCTAATTACACCCCAGATTACTGTACCCTGGTAGCAGCATGCAATGCCAGCCTTCACACTGACAGACGTTGCAACAATTTGTTGTTGTAAATGTTACAGAACTGATAATTTGTCCAAACATAGGACAGAGCTCATGATTTGTGTTACAAAGCAAGTGGTAGGAGGAACATGACATGATTTAAAAATCTAACATGATTTTCCTAAAAAGAAAAATGTTATAGAACTGATCATTTGTCCAAATATAGGACAGAGTTCATGTTTTGTTTAAAAAAAAAGATCTGGAGAGTTATACTTGTTATTGATTTCAAAATGTGAAAGAGTTGTTGTTGTTGGTAGGTATGTTACAGAACTGATAATTTGTCCAAACATAGGACAGAGGCCATGATTTGTTCATTGCTACAAAGCAAGTGGTAATAGGGAACATGACATGATTTAAAAATGTAACGTGATTTCCTAAAAAAAAAATTTAAAAAAAGTCATAGAACTGATCTAAACATAGGACAGAGATTGTGATGTGTTAAAAAAATATCTACAGATCAATTAATACAAATGTGACATGATTGATTTAAAAAATTGAAAAAGTTGTTGTTGTTTTTGGTATATTACAAAAGTGATTTGTCCAAACATAGGACAGAGTTCATGGTGTGTTTAAAAAAAAGTTCAAAATGTTAAAAAGGGAAGAACATGACATGAATAACATGAAATATATGTGTTCAAATAAATCTGTGTTTCCTACTGTGGTGATTTTGTCAATAATTATTGTGAGGAATGATTAACATTTAATCTCGTTATATGTGACTGTTTATAATAAAGGTAACCTGTGCAACTTTATGTTATTCAGGGAGTTTGTTTCAATCAAGTGGCCCTTTGTATCACTATTACCCTTTTGGTAGCTCTCGGTTCCAAAAACGTTGGTGACCCCTGAACTAAACACTATTTACTGTTAATACACTGATTCTTTTTTTTCTTTTTTCTTTTTTTAATTTAGTTTTTATTGACATTCTGCCACAAATATTACATGTACTTCCATTATAAACATTTGTCATAAAATTAGCATAAATGTCCTTTTTCCAGTAATAAAAGAACATAAAAAAAAACAAAAAAACAACAGAACTAAAACAAGAACATTTAGGGAGTGAGGTACAGTATGGTTATTGTTGCATATACATCATATTATTTCAGGTTAAGCAAGTTGAAATCCGGCCTTCGTGGTGTTACATAGTCTATCCATTTCCTCCAGCGTAGAGTAAACAAGTCCTTCTTGTAATTCAGATCAGCAGTCAATTTCTCCATCCTGTATATGTCCATCGTAATGTCCATCCACATGGTCAATGTTGGACTCTCATGTGAAAGCCATTTTCTCGTAAGTGCCTTTTTGCCTGCCACCAACAAAATGCTAAATAAATGTTTGTCTCTGTTTGTCCATCCTTCAGGCATGAGTCCAAAAAAAAAGATCTTGATTTCCCAGGGCAGGTGAATCCCAAAAATGTCTTGTATTGCCTTATGTATTTCTTTCCAGTAGTTTGTAATAACATGACAGTCCCAAAAAACATGATAATGATTTGCATTCATATTTCCACAATTTCGCCAGCAGGCTGGGGAGTTACTTTTATAGTGGGATTTTTGGTGAGGTGTAATAAAATATCTAATCAAGCTCTTCCAGCCAAACTCCTTCCAACTCTGTGAACTGCTACATTTCCATTGATATTCCCAAATTCTTCCCCATTCATCTTCTGACAAATCTATTCCTCCTTCCATTTCCCATTTTGTTTTAATGTACAGGGTTGAATGTACTTTCTTATTTATAAGCCCTTTATATAAACCTGAAATAATACCTCTACCTTTATTCCCACTATAAGCCCTTTTAAATAAATCTAACAGCTGTCTGCTTGATTCTGATACAGACGTCAACTTGTTACTGATAAAATGTCTCAGCTGCAGGTAGCGGTAAAAGTCCTGTGCCTCTAAAGCATATTTCTCCTTAATTTGTTCAAAACTAAATAGTGTATTGTCCTTTATTATCTTACATAGAGCTGTTAATCCCTTATTTGTCCATTCCTTGAATCTCATATCTAATTTATTTGGAACAAATTGTGAGTCATAAGCACACCATTTGAGGACCACAATATCCTCTTCTAATTTGTATTCTTGTTATTACTGTTTTCCACGTTTTAAGTGTCAACTTGAGCCATGGGTTTTCTGTATTTTTAATGAATTCTTGAAGACTGCTATCGGCTATAAGTGCTTGTATGGGAATGGAAGTCAGACCCTCTTCAATATTTTTCCACTGAGCATCGTAGGAGGGATTACACCAGCATATCACAGGTCTCAGTTGTGCTGCCCAGTAGTAATCTCTAAGGGAAGGAAGACCCCATCCTCCTTTTGCTTTTGTTAATTGAAGGGTTTTAAATCGGATTCGAGGTCTCTTACCCTGCCATATGTATCTGGACAACATTTTGTCCCATTCATTAAATTGTTTTTGGCCTATTTCTATTGGTATGGTTTGAAATAAGTACAGTAGTTTGGGTAGAATATTCATTTTAATTGAGTCTATTCTTGAACTGAAACTCAAATATGGGATTAGATTCCATCTTCCTATGTCCTCTTTATTTTTTTTTTGTATTGGTAAATAATTATATTGCAATAGTTCTGTGAGGTCTTTCGGTATTACTACCCCCAAATATTTAAAGTATTCTGTTTCCCATGCTAGATGGTACTTATTCCTAATTTCACCTGGTGGCCTGTAGTTGTATTTAAGCAGTTGTGTTTTACTTATGTTGATTTTGTATCCTGATAGTTGGCCAAAGTATTCAAATGATTGCATTAGTTTGGGTAGAGAATTTGTTGGTTGACCGAGAAAAATCAAAATATCATCTGCGTAGCAGGCCAATTTGTGCTCTTTATCCTGGATGTTAATACCTATTATTTCTTTGTTTTGTCTTATATATTGGGTTAGTGGTTCTAAATATAATGCAAATAAAAGTGGTGAACATGCACACCCTTGCCTTGTGCCCCTTTCCAAGGTAATATTTTTTGATAAGCTGCCATTTACTTTTATTCTAGCATTGGGTTTATTATATAATGCTTGTATCGTTTTAATTATAGTTTCATGTAGGCCAAATTTATGTAAAACTCGATAAAGGAAACTCCAGTTCACCGAATCGAAGGCTTTTTCCGCATCGATGCTGATTACCATAGCTGCTATTTTATTCTTTTGAATATGATTAATAATTTGTAATGTACGCCGTATATTATCTTGCGTTTGACGCTCTCGAATAAAACCTGTTTGGTCATTATGTATCAAATTAGGTAAGAATATTTCTAGTCGTCTAGCCATAATAGAGGTAAATAGCCTGTAATCTATATTTAGAACCGATATAGGTCTATATGATCCACACTCTAATTTATCTTTATTTTCTTTTGGAATGGCAGATATTATTGCTTCCTTCCAACTGGGTGGTGTTTGTGCTTTTTTTAGAACCCAATTCAAAGTTGGAAGCATCACCGGTATTAACTCTTCTTTCAGCTCCTTATACCATTCGGCTGTATAGCCGTCTGATCCTGGTGATTTATTTGATTTGAGTTTACTTATTGCTATTTTTAGTTCTTTTTCTGTTATGTCCTCAATCATTATTTTATTCTGTTCTTCATCTAATGTTGGTAATTCCAGGGAATCTAAAAATGTATCGATTTCGGCTATGCTGCCTCCTGCCTTTTTAGTGTAGAGAGTCTTATAAAATGTTTCAAACGCTCCTAGAATTTCGTTTAATTTGGTTTGTGTTGTTTTCGTCACTGGGTCTTTGATTTTATGAATTGTGTTCTGTGCTATTTTCTTTTTAAGTTTCCAGGCCAAAACTTTCATTGATTTGGATCCGCCTTCATAATATCTTTGTTTAAGAAACATCAGATTTTTTTTTATTTCATGCGTTGTCAAATTATTAATTTCGTTTCTTGTTTTCATGATTTCCTCCAATAGAGGCTGTGTTGTTTTCTCTTTATGTTTTTTCTCTAATTCTTTTAATTTATTTTGTAATTTTCCCAGTTTCTCATTTCTCATCTTTTTTTTATGGGAGGATATGGCTATAATTTTACCTCTCAGCACAGCCTTTAGAGCATCCCATAGAATGGGAGGGGATACATCTCCCTTGTCATTCATGTCTAAATAGAAGCGGATCTCTCTTTTCATCTGATCTTTAAAGTGAGGATCATTGAGCAGGCTTGAATTTAGTTTCCAGTTATTAATTTTTGGTTGTAGGTTTAGATCTACAGATAGGTTTATAGGCGCGTGATCACTTAAGTCTATTGTCCCAATTTCACATGTGTGTATTTTATCTTTGTCTCTTCCAAATATTAGAAAATAATCTATTCTTGTGTATAATGAGTGTGGTGAGGAGTAATGGGTATAATCCCTTTGATTGGGATGCAAGTCTCTCCATATATCAATTAAACCGACCTCCTCAAATAATGTATTAATTTTCTTAACCACTGACTTAGTATTCTGTGATTTCCCATTGGAAGTATCTAGTTTTGGTTGTAGATGTATGTTTAAATCTCCCCCGCAGATTAGAAGGCCTACTGTCTCTGATACCATCATATTAACAACTTTCTTGAAGAAATGGATATCACTTCCAGGTGGCGCATATATATTTAACAATGTTATTGGTTCCCCTTCGATGTTTCCTCTTACCAATATAAATCGTCCCTCCCTATCACTTATCTCTGATATTTTTTCAAAGTGTACTTTGCTTGATAAAAGGATAGCGACTCCTCTCCTTCGTCCATGTCTATAAGAAGAGGAAAACACGCTTGTAAAACCCATTCTTTTTAATTTCTCATGTTCTTTAAAGTCCAGGTGGGTTTCTTGTAAGTATACTATTTGTGCTTGTTCTTTTCTCATTTTAGTTATTATCTTATTACGTTTTATTGGATTTAACAAGCCATTTACATTATATGAAGTAATTTTTATCTTGCCACTAGCCATAACCTGATTGTTTGGATGCTTTTGAAGTAGCATAACCTGGTGCAGTCCATACACTCCCTGAACAAAAATAAACAACCTTTATATAAACATCAGAGCTGTATAGAACAACAGCTGTAGAAAGAACAAATACCAAATGTAAAGAAAATATGTTGACTTCCAACTGTGGGGTCATCAATATGACCCTTAGCAAGCCCCGGTGAAGGGGGGGCTTTGAGGGGGGGCCTCTCTCACCTGTAGGTGAGAAAGGGCCTTCATGTGCTGTCCAACCGCTGTCCATTCTTTTCACAGCACAGATAGGACACCCGACGGTTTTAATTGTCTCTGTTGCCACTTATAGTTCCCATCGTTAAGAAAAAGAAATCCCTTATGCTTTTCACCTTAACTGTCTTGAGCCAGCCCCTGCTGCTCTTTGCAAAAAACAAAAAATATAGCCTATATATAAAAATAAAAAAATAAAAAAAACACCTCACCGTCGGTCTTCATAATGTATCAGTTTTCCGCGTCCTGTAATCACTCCTGTTCCTGTCGTCTGAATGCTTGAAGTCTCTCCTTGAAGTCTCGGGTCCGATCTTTATTCACCTGGCCCCTGGCCCTTCTCGCTGTGCGCCAGGAGAGATGTCGGATCTGTTCCAGGAATGTCTCCGGGCGTTTGATGACCGTTACCGGTAATCCCCTCTTTGCCATGTCGCTGGTCGCCTCCTCCACCGAGCCATATAACACTGTTCCCTCCGGGTAAAATACCCTCATCTTTGCTGGGAACGGGGTTTGGAACCTGATTTTCTTCTCCTTTAACACAGATTTCACCTCTGCATATTCCTTCCTTTGCTTCAAAACTTCAGGCGCGTAGTCATGGTCCAGGTTAACTTTGCTTCCCCGATACTCAAACCCACGTTTCTGCCAGGTTAGTTTTAATACTTCTTCTTTTGTTCTGTAGCTGGCCATTTTGGCAACGATGGATCGTGGCGGCGCATTTGGGGGGGGCTTTGGCACCAGGGCGCGGTGCGCTCTCTCAACTCGTACTTCAGCTGACTCGGGCAACTCCAGTTTATGTCTGAGCAGGCGCTCCACAAAAACAACCATTGATGGTGCGTCGTCTTTCGATCCCTCTTTGACACCATGTATTCTGATATTTTCTCTTCTGGACCGTCCCTCCAGGTCCGTCAGCTTCGCATCCATTTCAATTTGCAGTTTAAGCATCTCAGTTACTGCTTCCTCATTAGTTTGTATTCGGGTTTCGGCGTCTTTGATCCTTTCCTCGGCTTCTTCCACTCTTGTGTTTGTCTTATTTATTTCCTCTCGGATTCCCTTCAGCTGTTCATCATTATCTTTCCTAAATTCCCTCAGTTCTTTGAGAATCAGCTGACCTAGGTCCAGACCCGCGTTGCTAGCTTCTTCTCCTTCGTCTGTTAGCATGTCGTTGTCCTCCATGGCGCTGCTAGCAGGCGAGGTCTGGTCGTCTCCTTCCTTCTCGGAGAGCTCACTCTGTGTAGATTTCTTTCTGTTTCTGGTTCTTGGCATCTCAAGCCCTTACCTTATTTTAACTTTGATATTAATTTTTACGTAATCGAGTCGCTGTGGGCTGTTTTTATCTCAAACGTCGGGAGCACGTTCTCCTATGCTGCCATCCTCCTTCGTGCCAAACCGGAAGTCCTATGTCTAATACACTGATTCTAATCAAGTTTGAACCAATCTGCTCAACATCAACAAAAAGCTCAGATGAAGTTTGATGACATGAACACTGAAAGAAAGAAGATTGATTTTCCTGTCAACATGGACTCATTTGTTGATGAAATTCATTGACATTTGATTGGCCTACAATGAAATATCATAGAGAAATGAATATATTTACATATAAAATGAACTTTTATTTGACTCTTAGACATTTGAGTCATGCTGTGTTTTGTATTTCACACAACAAGGAATGTTTCAGACACTTTTTGATTTCTTTCATTGTTTCTAATAGTTTCTGCATCTTTGTGGATCAGCTCATCAACATGTGTCAATATTTAGGATTGAGAAAACTCTGCAGTAAACAAACGTTGAATGAAAACCCATGAAAACAAGTGATGTGATGATGATATTTTTATTGTGTGTAAAGACAGAAACAACATTGAAAGAGTGAGAGAAGCTGCTAAATGTTGTTAGTGAAACATGTGAAATGAGAGAGAGAGAGAGAGAGAGAGAGAGAGAGAGAGAGAGAGAGAGAGAGAGAGAGAGAGAGCAGCAGAGGAAAAGCAGCAGCGTGGTCCCAGTGATCAGCTCAGGACTGGGAACACTGGTCTCTCCTCAGTGTCTCTGAGAGCGGAGTCTGGGAGCCCTGGGTGGCCTCACAGGTCACAGAGCCCAGCTTCCTCCACTGGTCTGCAGGGAGCCTCAGGGTGCTGCTCCAGCTGTAGAGGCCGTCCTTCCCCAGCACCCCGGGGCTCCTGCTCTCCTCCCAGCTGCTGCTGCTGCTGCCGTCCACCTTCCAGACCAGACTCCAGTCTGAGGGGAAGCCCTTGTTGGCCAGGCACATGAGCGTGGCCTTCCCCTGCTGCTGCAGCTCCTCACTGGAGGGGGGCAGCACCGTCAGGGTGGGACGCCTATCACCTAGGAGACACAGACCACAAGCTGTCAATCCAAGAGCAGCAACTTGGACACCTTTACTGTGAGAGAGCTGCTTTTGTCCTTGAAGGAGTTTCTGTCAGATGTTTTTCTGCTCCACCAGTCACTCACTCACACATTGTTTCACTTCCCTTCAACAAGCCTGTCATGCACATCAGCACAGAGACAATCATCATACACTTTGACCTGAAACATATCAAACTAGACTAGAAATACATCCATCTGATTTAGGGAACAATCACACATTTTCTGTCACTTGGATTTTCAGCTGCAAACATTTGTCAAATCATTTGACAAGGATCAAATGTTCCTGGAGTGGAAAATACTCCTCATTGAACAAACTCTTCAAATGAGTTCAATGAACAATGGAAACTGTCAATCACACGTTTCAAAAGGATCTCAAAACTAATACTACTACTACTAAACAATAGATGAAATATACAATATATTAAAAAACAAATGATGTTTGACCATTTCTACACTTCAACTTCAATTCAATCATGGCAGGCATGCAACAAGAAAACTGGAGAAAAGAGATTTACATTGAACTCCATGATTAAGAAGGAGAAATAAAAACACAAATATGGAAAATATACTTCATAAAATAAAAGATTGGATTTGCTAAATTAAAAAAGAAATAATCTTTGTAGTATTTTAGCAGAAACTTACTTCCAACATCCAGTCTGGTTCCTCCACCAAAAGTCCACCACAGTGATACAAAGTCATTGAGCCGTCGTACAAAAACCTCTGACTGTAGAGACACGGCTCTCTGACTCTGTCACACTGAACTACTCTTATCTACAAGAGTTTAGCATCAAACTTTAACATCAATGTTTTGTTTCTTTATCGTTTATCTTATTTATGTTGCAACATTTGAAGTCATTAGATTTTTTTTAAAAGGAATGAATATTTTTGGATACTAAAACTTAAACTTTTCAAAAAAAAAACGACTAAAGTATGTAATTTTCTTATGTATTTTAGGATTGAACAAATTTAATCAAATTAACTTAAAAAACTCTGAAATATTGACTTACTTCCAAGCTCCAGTCTGGTTCCTCCACCGAACGTGTACCACAGTGATACAAAGTCATTGAGCCGTCGTACAAAAACCTCTGACTGTAGAGACACGGCTCTCTGACTCTGAAACAAACAAACTCACCAGAATTAGTCTGTTTGTAACATTTTGGCAGCTGATGTGAGAAATGACAACAACACAGTATAAAAAGGACAACATGTATTGTCAATTTTTAATATTTGTTCATTTGAAGAAAAATCAACATTTTCAAAAATGTTTGATGACGTGAGAAAAATATAATGGGAATTAAAGAAGCTCAAGCAGGTAAAACCTAAAGAGCATTTCAAAAAGCACTTCCTGATCAATATACTCATCAACTGATTGATTGATTGCTAATCAGGATGATGAGACTGATCCCAGTCCCTGTTGGAGTCAGTCAGAGCATTTCCATAGAGAGCCACTTTGCATCAGCAGCACCATGCTCCAGTGCTCTGGGAGAGTTTATAGTCCTGAGAGTTGAAGACTGGATGACTGACAGCTGTCCTTCATGACAACACAAGACACAGAAATCCTCCTCCTCATCAAAAACATGACTTTGGTCTCCGTCCTCATCTGGACTCTCCTCTGCTTCACTCAGGGTGAGGACAATCATTTTTCTGTCATGTGAGAATCATTTGGAGTGAAGCTGAGTTTCACCTCAACATCTCATGTCCAGTGTTTCTTCTCTCTCCTCAGGGTCTGTTGGACAAAATGTTGTCCTGACTCAGCCAGCAGCCAAGTCAGTGCAGCTTGGACAGACTGTCTCCATTGACTGTAAGGCCAGTCCTAAAGTAGTTGAATACTCTAGTCCACAGTACTACCTGGCCTGGTACCAGCAGAAAACTGGAGAAGCTCCTAAACGTCTGATCTACTACACATCAAGCAGATTTTCAGGAATCTCCTCCAGATTCAGTGGAAGTGGAGCAGGGAATGGAGTTGACTTCACTCTGAGCATCAGTGGAGTCCAGGCTGAAGATGCAGCAGTTTACTACTGTCAGAGTTATCACTATGGTCCTGTGTTCACACAGTGAAAAAGCGTCGTACAAAAACCTCCCTCAGTCAAAGTGAACAGAAACTGAAGTGACTGCTGCAGCTGGAAGATACTGCAGAGACTGATACACTTCACTGAGGACACACACACACACACACACACACACACACACACACACACACACACACACACACACACACACACACACACACACACACACACACACACACACACAGTCTTTCATTAGACTAGAATCATTCAAATCAATGAACCAATAGTTCTTTATCATCGTAATGAACATAGTTTTTACATCACAGTCCAAACTTCCCTCCAACTTTCTTCTCCTGCTCAGGTGAGCAGCCATTTTATCCTGAGCCAGAAGTAAGTTGAGGAGTTGACCTTTGACCTTTAGTTTCTTTCTGTATGTGGCAAGGTGAAGAGGGCCCGGGCGGGCATTGAACCCCAGACTCCCGAGTAAGAGTCATGTGCACTAACCAGTCGGCCAAAGGGACATCCCCTTGGCCAAGTAGCCAGGGCACATGATCAATTGGAGGCATAGTGACAGGAACCTCAACTGTCACATGTAGCTGCAGCCCAAGATGAACATGTGTTGAGTCAAAACCTCTCCATACATAGAAAACAGCCTGTGTAAAACCACAAGCAGAGGCTGCAGCCTGCTGCAGTCCAGGAGACAATGGTAGAGCTTGGTCTGTCTGAGGGGACAGAATGGACACCTTCCATCAACACTGGCCTTTCAAACACACACTAAAACATTGACAGCAAGCGGCCCATGTTAGACTCTCCACTGTAACTGTGCGTTCACACCAAAAGCGACAGAATCGCCTGTGGTCGCTCTATTCGCTCTGATCGCGTCGCTTCAGTCGCCTACTGTGTAGCGACCGGAGCGACTGAAGCGACCGAGCCAGGGGGCGGGTCTTCAGGCAGCGGTATATAATAATCCATTTATTACATCAGTTCCCTCTCTCGCCATGGATCGTACTTTTGGCAAACTTCTTTGTGTTGCTACGGCATATTTGCGGTGGAAACGGAGGACCCGTGGCCGTCGGTCCATCTGGGTGCACCAGGTACTGAGACGCCGGTATCTCCACGGAGAATATCACCGGCTGATTCAAGAGATCCGCTTGGATGATGCGTGGTTCCAGCGCTATTTCCGACTGGACAAAACCCAGTTCGACCATCTGCTCACCAAGATTGGTCCACGGATCAGCAAACTGGACACCAACTATCGCCGAGCTATTGGTCCCGGTGAACGTCTGGCTATCTGTCTACGGTGAGACACACACCCACACACCCCCCCACCCCCCCCCACCCCCCCCACCCACACACACAGCGCGCGCTCGCGGACAATATAAAACGATGTAAGTAGGCTAATTAAACAGAGGCAATTATTCCTGAAAAAGCAAAAGTGTTCCCTGAACTTGTCTGAACAATAACAAAATGAACATAGATTACATAATAAGCTACATTTTAGTAAAATAGTAGCTTATGTTCCCTTGTTATTGAAGTTTAACCTATGTCTGTATTCACAATATATGATAATGTGTGTTTTTTTTTTAAATATAGCCTTATCTTCATCATCTAAATTTCTCATTTAACAGATACTTTGCAACTGGGCATTCATTTCGCACGATAGCATTCAGCTACCGTGTGGGCATTTCCACAGTGTGCAGTATTGTGGCAGAAGTGGCCCGTGCAATATGGGACTGTCTGGTGGAGGAGTATATGCCTGTTCCAAAAACAGAGGACTGGAGAGCCATTTCCTCTGATTTCTACCAGCGCTGGAACTTCCCAAACTGTTTGGGTTCAATAGATGGGAAGCATGTAGTGATCCAGGCTCCACACAACTCTGGTTCACTCTTCCACAACTACAAGGGGACTTTCTCTATTGTCCTCTTGGCAGTTGTGGATGCAAACTATTGCTTCCGTGTCATTGATGTTGGCAGTTATGGAAGGACCAGCGATGGAGGGACCCTGGCGAACTCCACCTTTGGTCAGGCACTCGTGGATGGAACCCTCCAGCTCCCTGACGATGCCGTGCTTCCAGGGGCTGAACACATGGGTCCACAGCCCCATGTGTTTGTGGCAGACGAAGCCTTCCCCCTCCGCAGGGATCTGATGAGGCCTTTTCCGGGAGCCAACATTCCGCTGAGGAGCAGGGTCTTCAACTACCGGCTGTCCAGGGCAAGGATGATAGTTGAGAACACCTTCGGCATCCTGTCCAGTCAGTGGCGCATGTACCGCCGGGTCATTGGTGTGAGCCCTGATAATGTAGATGCATGTGTGAAGGCCACATGCATTCTACATAACTACATGAGGAGGAACACCAGGACCAGACGGGAACCAGTGCCAGTTTCAGAGGGGGAGGTCTCAGTGCTGCAGGATCTGAGGAGAGTGGGGACCAACAATGCTGCACGGGAGGCCATCCGTGTGAGGGAGATCTACGCCTCATACTTCTCTGCTGAGGGTGCAGTGCCTTGGCAACCTAGGCTGTAGAGCCATCAACAAAAAAGGTTCTTTTAAGAACCAACCACATTAAACTAAAGAGCATGTTCTCCTCCTCTTTGTGATTGTTTTTTCTTCATAGTCTCATCAGAATTGTATAATCTGACTTTGTGTTGATTCTGGTAACTAAAACATATAAGTGCAAACATATCTTTAAAACTTCTCTGCTTTGTGTTGTTAAAAAAAGACATTTAGTAGTATTATTAGTATTTATTGAACATTTATTGAACATTTTCTGTTTTTAAAAAAATATATTTTTGGGGGGCTTTTTTACCTTCAAAACAAGGGTCGCCTGCAGAGGACTATAGCCTCAACACATGGAGCAGGTGCTCTATTTAATATTAATAACATTTTTAACAAAAGGCAACAGGCTTTATAAAACGGTGAACATTTACAACATAACAAATATAGAAACTTTGAACAAAAATCTTAAAAACTACTCATTCAGCTCCTCACAGGTAGCTTCATAAATGAGTCTGTGGAAAGTAAATTTCAAATCTGCCCTTCTCCGGGCAGACAGGGCCTTGAACTCTGGGAGTAGGCCTTCGAAAAACTGCAAGTCTGGGTCAGGGGGTGCTGTCACAGCCTTCTCAACTGCTCCCATCAGCTCCCTCTCAAAGGGAGAGAGGGGCTGGTCATGTGGCCTCTTCTGCCCCCGAGGTCTGCATCTCTGGGAGGAGGTGGGTGTGGCTGTGGGTGTGGGTGTGGATGTGTGCTCAGGTGTGAATGGGACCTCGGACTCTGGGGGCACAGGCTCCAAGAAGAGCGTAAACAGCTCACCCTCTGCCTCTACCTCTGCCTGGCTGATGGTGGCTGCATCATCTTCTGCATTAGCCTGTCCTGCGTCTGTCTGCCCCTGGCTGCCACTTGCAGGAAAGTTGCTGCTGGTTGCCCTTTCCTCCATGAATGGCAGCAAAAATGCCATAATTTGGCTGTAACGCCACGGCCGACTGGTGGATGCCTCAGCCCCACTCCTGCACCTGTCCTTCTCCTTTTTCCTCTCCCTTCTGAAAGTATCCCTTAAATTCTTCCATCTCCTCCTGCAATCATCAACTGTAAACAACCACACACACATAGTCACACACACACACACACACACACACACACACCACACAGTCACTATCTCTCTCTACCTCTCTCTCTCTGCCTATAGACACAGCATGTCACAGTAGATTAGTATAGCTTGCTTTTATTTACATTGGCTGCCCTGCAGTAACCTAGGCTACAACTCACCTGACAGTCCCACAACCTCTGACACCTTTCTCCAAATCTCATTTTTCTTTTTGTTGTCTCTGTAGACAAACAGACTCGCGTCATAAATTTCCGGGAAACCGGAGACAGCAATTATGAGCTTCTCATCCATTTTTCTCTTTTTCCGCCTATTTCCGCTTTTTTCCGCCTTTTTCCGCCTTCGGAATCCAGATCGGTCAGCTATTGGCTGTCGCCTCGGTCGCGCCGTGGCTCATTTGCATAAAGTTCAATCTCTCCCAACTTTAATCGCCTGCGTCGCTCTAGTCGCCCCCGTCGCTCAAATCGCGTCGCTCCCGCCGCCGGTCGCTCCTCGTCGCCAGTGTACATTGAAAATGAATGACAGCTAGTCGCCATGGTCGCTCCGGTCGCTTTTGGTGTGAACACACTGTAAGCCTCCAAGCCTTTTAGTTCACACTGCTTTGTACCGTGCTCTCCATGAAGGCTCCACTCCTGGATGGAGAGCCAGGTGCAGCCTCCATGGTGAGTCAGCCCCACCTTTCAGCTTGTCTCTGTCCATCACTTTGACCAGGAGGTTGGACATGACTTTTCCTGCTGTTAGAGAGACGTATGGGTCCTGACACACCGTGCTCTAAAACACCAACCACAACAGTCTTTAAGATCCAGAGCCAGGCTCTCTACAGGAAAAGGATCTGTGTCACTGAGGGATCAAAGAATGGAGAGGGTTAGGGGGTCACACCATTATGGATGTCCATGTTGACGTTGGCCCCATCGGCACCGAGAGCAACACATTTCTTCATCCATTCATTCCCTGGGCAGTCTGCTGCATCAAAGGCAGCCTTGGTAGCATTCAAGACTCCTGGAAAAAACACAATTAAAAAAAGAATTCTCCAAATAAAAAATGCTGTCGTATTTATAGCTTTACAATGTCACACTAACCTTTCCTACCTTTTCCTCCTGGCATTTAAAAGAAGAACCATTCTCCAATAGCTGCACATGGACAACTTCACATCAATGTCCTATCATGCACACCTTTAGTCATTGTTGTAGGTTGGATTGATGTCCACTCTGTTTTTCTTGTGTAGGACCGTCAGTGGATGAAACTTCACAAAGGGCAGCTCTTCCTTATCAGTATGTTAGGTGATATTAAATGTGATCTTGAGCTGTCTTCTTTTATCCTCTTCAGAGATGAGATCTGTCTCCTCACTGCCGCCTGCAAGGGTTTTCTTGTGCCGCTACGAATGCATCCCTGCACGCGGTCATCTAATGCTAATTCTTCTTCGTCCTCTTGCACCATTTCAGCCTCTGTGCCTGGGTCCACAGCTTCTGGCTCTGTGGCCCTTTTGAAATAATCGCTGATGCACTTCATAGTTCATACGTTTTGTTTTCATCTGTTTGGCTTCGCCTCGTTACCATAGATCCATGATACTCCCTCTGCCTTTAACCGCCTTCCACAGCACGTCAGCAAGCACCCTCACTATGTGGAAATCACCTGATTTTTTTCTTCAGAGACCACATGGCCACACATTTCTAAATGAAATTTTTTGATGAGTAATTATGAGTATCTAGTACTGTTTTAATGCTGTTTTATTGTTTTATATGTTTTATTTTGGATTCTGATCTATTTTTATTTTCACATAGGTTCTTTAAGGATCTGTCAAGATGCTTCCAAATTGAAATGCAGCAGCACTATGTTGAGAGCATGTGTTGTGAGGAGGACACAGCATGATGTGTTGAGGACAGCTCCAGTTGACTGACTCTGTGTGTTTGCATATGTGTCCTTCCTCTCTGCTCCCAGCCTCCCGTTAAGAGGCCAGTGTTGATCAGTGTGTGTCCAGGCCTTTCACAGCCACTGACACCACAGCAGCACAATGATGATGTCTGGGACTCTACTGCTGGCCACCCTGGGGCTCCTTGTTCAGGGTGAGACTCTCTGCTGAAAACTTTGCTTCAGGATGGAACCAGCTTCACCACAATCATCTTCTGCTATGATGGAGAAACACTCCAACCAGCAGCATTCACCTTCTTCCATCTATTCTCCATCTTCAACAAATCATCCTCTTCTCTTTGGATCTTCATCTTTCTCCAAGATGGATTTGTCTCAATAACTCTTCTCCTCTTTTTCATGCTTTACAGCTTCATCGGGACAAATCATCCTGACTCAGACTCCTGGATCTCAGTCTGTTGTTCCAGATCAGACTGTCTCTATCAGATGTCAGACCAGTTCAAATGTTTATAACAACCTCCACTGGTACCTTCAGAAACCTGGAGAAGCTCCTAAACTCCTGATTTATAGAGCTGATGACCTTCAGTCTGGAGTTTCAGATCGTTTTAGTGGAAGTGGATCTGGGTCTGACTTCACTCTGAGCATCAGTAGAGTTCAGGCTGAAGATTCAGGAGTTTACTACTGTCAGCAGGGTTACACACCGTTCACACAGTGAAAAAGCGTCGTACAAAAACCTCCCTCAGCTGCAGAGGAACTGATCTGACTCAACAGCTGCACTGAAACTACAACAACACAAGTTGAACTCAAACATAGTTAATAACTGGATTGAGAGAGGAGTGACCAGCCTGGGACAGCTATTCACTGGTGGCCTGCTCATGACATTCGACCAGATCCAAAAGGAATATAATGTACCGGCTCACTGCTACTTCCAATATATACAGTTAAAAGAGGTCATAAGGAAAAGTATCAACATCACTAACTTTAGTAATAACAGTCCCCCCTGTATGTAAAGCTGCAATTACTTAAAGCCGAGAAAATATTATCTCACATATACAAGATTTTAATATCCAACGATACAACAATATCAATTCCAATAGACAGATGGATTACGGACCTCAGTAACTCTAAAACCCAACTGATACAGTATTCACAGAACTCATATTACCACATACAAACTACATCGCATGGGTTTCAGCCAGAGCAATACCTGCCCCCTTTGCTCAACCTCAGTAGATAACCACATCCACGCTCTCTGGCATTGTCCACCCATTCAAGATTTCTGGTCGGATGTCATAGGCAGGCTATCGGAGATGCTGGGCCTCAGCATCCCCACATGTCCAATCATTGCACTACTGGGCCCACTACTGGACCCTAACCCTAACTATTGCCAAGAAGACCATATTACTGAATTGGAAAGACAGTACAAATATATCTATAACCCATTGACTAAATTTATTAACAGATCACTGAAATTTAGAAAAACTCACAGCAGTTTTAAAAAGTAACGTCATAGTCTATGAAAACAACTGATCCCCCTTTTTACAATATCTGCAACGCTGACCCTTATATATGTTTGTTGATTGTTTGGCTTTTTTTTTTAGCTCTGAGTTTTTTTTTTGTTTTTTTCTTTCCTCTTTTTCCTCCCTCACCCCACATTACAACTTTGATTATAACAAAACCATTATTATTACAATTACTCACTACTACCCTTGAAATAACTGATAGTAGGCAACAGATGGGTGGATGCGGGGTTTGGCTATGGTGAACTCGCTGGCGCGCCGGGCGGGGGAGCCCCGCTATCCGGCCTCCCGGTGGCACGGGGGGACGTCTGATCGGGGCAGGCGGGAACGCGGCTGGCAAGACTCAGCCCTCTTTCCCAAGAGATAACAGAATAGACAAAACAACAAATAAGATAAATAAGGGAAAATAAGAATAAAGAAAATTAAAAATAGAATAAATAATATAAATATATAAATAAATAAAATGAATGTCTCCCATCGAGAGAGCAGACCCCCTCCAATCAGGTCTGGGGGTTGCCCGGCGATAGAGGTGACAGGAATGGATGGATCCATTATGGGCCAGTGACCTCCGCAGGGTCTGGTTGCTGTCCCAAGCAGGATACCCCCTCAAGACTCAAGACTCAAGAAGCTTTGTTGTTATTTCCACAAATGTATAAGTTTGCAATACATCAGCTGAAACGAAATATCGTTTCTCACCAGCTTTCTCTACAGTGCTTCATAGAAAAACATAGAAATAGAATAAATAGTTTAAAAACAAGTTAAAATCATCTCTCATATAAAATTTAAGACAAGCAATGGCACAGCTACAGCATTTTTGAAACATGTCCATGATAAAGTGATATTTAGTGGAGGGTAACTGACCTACTGGGGGGAGAGGGGTGGGTGTGAGTGTGTGTGTGTGTGTGTGTATGTGGGCAGGGGGCGCAGTCCATTTACTAGCCTTACAGCCTGTGGAAAGAAGCTGTTCAGCATCCTGGTTGATCTGCAGCAGATGCTCCTGTACCTCTTCCCGGACGGTAGGAGTGAGAACAGTCCATGAGAGGGGTGATGAGCATCCCTGATGATGGCGGCAGCTCTGTGAACGCAGCGCTGCTCGTATCTCCTTCAGGAAGGGCAGAGGGGCACCAGTGTCTGTGATGGGGTTGGCCTCAAAGCGCGCGTATAAGTCATTCAGTTCATTCGGTAGAGAAGGGAGACTGTGGCATGTCCGCAGGGGAGGGGGGGGGCTTGTAGTCGGTAAGGTTCTGAAACCCTTGCCACAAGCGACGTGGATCTTTGTCACTCATGAAGTGGCTGTTAAGTTTTTGTGCATACAGCCTCTTTGCTTAGGAACAATAGTTCCTCACAACTTGTGAGTTTATACACACCACAGGACAAACTTACAGTATATTTGACATCATCTCAGACAGGAATAATGAGTCGTCATGGAAACGTTGAATGAAAACCCAAGAAACCAAGTGATGTGATGATGATATTTTTATTGTGTGTAAAGACAGAAACAACATTGAAAGAGTGAGAGAAGCTGCTAAATGTTGTTAGTGAAACATGTGAAATGAGAGAGAGAGAGAGAGAGAGAGAGAGAGAGAGAGCAGCAGAGGAAAAGCAGCAGCGTGGTCCCAGTGATCAGCTCAGGACTGGGAACACTGGTCTCTCCTCAGTGTCTCTGAGAGCGGAGTCTGGGAGCCCTGGGTGGCCTCACAGGTCACAGAGCCCAGCTTCCTCCACTGGTCTGCAGGGAGCCTCAGGGTGCTGCTCCAGCTGTAGAGGCCGTCCTTCCCCAGCACCCCGGGGCTCCTGCTCTCCTCCCAGCTGCTGCTGCTGCTGCCGTCCACCTTCCAGACCAGACTCCAGTCTGAGGGGAAGCCCTTGTTGGCCAGGCACATGAGCGTGGCCTTCCCCTGCTGCTGCAGCTCCTCACTGGAGGGGGGCAGCACCGTCAGGGTGGGACGCCTATCACCTAGGAGACACAGACCACAAGCTGTCAATCCAAGAGCAGCAACTTGGACACCTTTACTGTGAGAGAGCTGCTTTTGTCCTTGAAGGAGTTTCTGTCAGATGTTTTTCTGCTCCACCAGTCACTCACTCACACATTGTTTCACTTCCCTTCAACAAGCCTGTCATGCACATCAGCACAGAGACAATCATCATACACTTTGACCTGAAACATATCAAACTAGACTAGAAATACATCCATCTGATTTAGGAAACAATCACACATTTTCTGTCACTTGGATTTTCAGCTGCAAACATTTGTCAAATCATTTGACAAGGATCAAATGTTCCTGGAGTGGAAAATACTCCTCATTGAACAAACTCTTCAAATGAGTTCAATGAACAATGGAAACTGTCAATCACACGTTTCAAAAGGATCTCAAAACTAATACTACTACTACTAAACAATAGATGAAATATACAATATATTAAAAAACACATGATGTTTGACCATTTCTACACTTCAACTTCAATTCAATCATGGCAGGCATGCAACAAGAAAACTGGAGAAAAGAGATTTACATTTAACTCCATGATTAAGAAGGAGAAATAAAAACACAAATATGAAAAATATACCTCATAAAATAAAAGATTGTATTTGCTAAAAATTAAAATAGAAATAATCTTTGTAGTATTTTAGCAGAAACTTACTTCCAACATCCAGTCTGGTTCCTCCACCAAAAGTCCACCACAGTGATACAAAGTCATTGAGCCGTCGTACAAAAACCTCTGACTGTAGAGACACGGCTCTCTGACTCTGTCACACTGAACTACTCTGATCTACAAGAGTTTAGCATCAAACTTTAACATCAATGTTCTGTATCTGTTTCTTTATCGTTCATTCTCTTTATGTTGCAACATTTGAAGTTATCAGATTTTTTTAAAAAACGAATGAATATTTTTGGATCCTAAAACTGAAATTTTTTCACTTTTCAAAAAAATCACCAAAGTATGTACTTTTCTTAGCTATTTTAGGATTGAACAAATTTAATCAAATTAAATTAAAAAAAAACCTCTGAAATATTGACTTACTTCCAACATCCAGTCTGGTTCCTCCACCGAACGTGTACCACAGTGATACAAAGTCATTGAGCCGTCGTACAAAAACCTCTGACTGTAGAGACACGGCTCTCTGACTCTGAAACAAACAAACTCACCACAATTAGTCTGTTTGTAACATTTTGGCAGCTGATGTGAGAAATGACAACAACACAGTATAAAAAGGACAACATGTATTGTCAATTTTTAATATTTCATTTGAAGAAGAATCAACATTTTCAAAAATGTTTGATGACGTGAGAAAAATATAATGGGAATTAAAGAAGCTCAAGCAGATAAAACCTAAAGAGCATTTCAAAAAGACTTCCTGATCAATATACTCATCAACTGATTGATTGATTGCTAATCAGGATGATGAGACTGATCCCAGTCCCTGTTGGAGTCAGTTTGAGTCATCAAGTTTGACATGTGTGCTCTATGACTCATCATCCAAACTCCTCAATAAACTTCAACACATCCAGAACTCTGCTGCCCCCTCCTCACCCACACCAGCTCCTCAGACCACCACCAGCTGTATAACAGAGCAGTTAAGATATACGATAGAAAACCAAACTCCTATCATCATTGTAAAGTCTTGGAAAAGCATAACCTTTTAGATTTTGAAAACTTGACTGTGTTTAAAATGTTTGTTTCATATACAAGTGCCTTCATGGATCAGCACCAACTCCTGGTAAAGAATATTTCCATAAAAAAGCCTCACAGGACCGAGTACCAGAGCAGACACTAGAGGTGACCTTGAGATCACACACAGAAAAAACACTTTTGGCCTGAATGTTTTATCTGTAAAAGGTGGACAAAGCTGAAACAAACTTCCAGTCACAATTAGAGAAAGCAGCACTTTTACCATGAAGGGAAACCTCAAAGCATGGTTGTTATGTAACCACCTGAAACTCATAAAGAACCTGTCGGAGCACCACCTGAGTTTCTTTTTTTTTTATCAGTTAATTGTACACAATGGTATTTTGTGTACGTTTTTTTCTGGCTCCAGTAGTGTTTACATAATCACAATTATGTATCATATTTCTTATAGTAACACACTCCTGCTTGTGCAATGGTGTGTACAGGCATAGTGCAATACAATCTGCACTTTATCTGATGTTCACTCTAGGGCTTCGTGCAATACCTGGCACCTTAAACCGATATGCACTTCAGGGTATCCTGCAATTCAACTTGGTACCAATGCACTTTTGCACTTTATCCCTCAGTCCCTTAGAAACTCATCTGGTCTCCCTACAAACAGAAGTATTGTTATAATGTCAGTGTTTTATCCTGTTGAAGTTGTTTATTTTTATTCTGCATCATGTTCTTTGTAATACCGTGTTGTTGTTTCTGTCACTGTATTGTTTTAATGTTCTGGGACATGGAAATTAGCATCTATGCTACAATCCGGCACATTTCTATGTTTTCCTATATTTGTATCCTCTGTAAGGCACTTTGTGTTACTGCAATGTAGGAAAAGTGCCATATAAATAAAGTTGATTTGATTTGATTTTATATGTCTATCAATGTGCACTGTCCCATCCAAATAAACTAATTACAATGTAATCACCACCAAGCTCCAAAACCTGAACTGACTCCTCATCTCACACCACATGCAGTTCAGAATCCTCCTCCTCACACACAAAGCATCAACAACCAGCCCCCCTCCTACCTCACACACCTTCACTGCTGCCCCCTCCCTCTGGAGGTCACTCCCCAAACCCATCACAGACTGCACACACACATCCCAACTTTAGAATCCCTGCTCAAAACTCACTCTTTAAATTAGATTTTGATGCATCTAGTCCTGCATTAATGCTGATATTGTATCTTTATGAAGTGTCTTTAAGAATGTGTGAATATTCTCACAAATGGAAATGGAAGAGCAGTGAGGAGGACACAGCATGATGTGTTGAGGACAGCTCCAGTTGACTGACTCTGTGTGTTTGCATATGTGTCCTTCCTCTCTGCTCCCAGCCTCCCGTTAAGAGGCCAGTGTTGATCAGTGTGTGTCCAGGCCTTTCACAGCCACTGACACCACAGCAGCACAATGATGATGTCTGGGACTCTACTGCTGGCCACCCTGGGGCTCCTTGTTCAGGGTGAGACTCTCTGCTGAAAACTTTGCTTCAGGATGGAACCAGCTTCACCACAATCATCTTCTGCTATGATGGAGAAACACTCCAACCAGCAGCATTCACCTTCTTCCATCTATTCTCCATCTTCAACAAATCATCCTCTTCTCTTTGGATCTTCATCTTTCTCCAAGATGGATTTGTCTCAATAACTCTTCTCCTCTTTTTCATGCTTTACAGCTTCATCAGGACAAATCATCCTGACTCAGACTCCTGGATCTCAGTCTGTTGTTCCAGGTCAGACTGTCTCTATCAGATGTCAAACCAGTTCAGATGTTGGTGGCTACCTCCACTGGTACCTTCAGAAACCTGGAGAAGCTCCTAAACTCCTGATTAATTATGCAACAAGGCGTCAGTCTGGAGTTTCAGATCGTTTTAGTGGACGTAGATCTAGTGGGTCTGACTTCACTCTGAGCATCAGTAGAGTTCAGGCTGAAGACTCAGGAGTTTACTACTGTCAGCAGGGTAGCAGCTTCCCGTTCACACAGTGAAAAAGCGTCGTACAAAAACCTCCCTCAGCTGCAGAGGAACTGATCTGACTCAACAGCTGCACTGAAACTACAACAACACAAGTTGAAGTCAAACATAGTTAATAATGATCCACTCTGAACATTTGAAAATCACATATTTAACTAAACACTATTTACTGTTAATACACTGATTCTAATCAAGTTTGAACCAATCTGCTCAACATCAACAAAAAGCTCAGATGAAGTTTGATGACATGAACACTGAAAGAAAGAAGATTGATTTTCCTGTCAACATGGACTCATTTGTTGATGAAATTCATTCTGACATTTGATTGGCCTACAATGAAATATCATAGAGAAATGAATATATTTACATATAAAATGAGCTTTTATTTGACTCTTAGACATTTGAGTCATGCTGTGTTTTGTATTTCACACAACAAGGAATATTTCAGACACATTTTGATTTCTTTCATTGTTTCTAATAGTTTCTGCATCTTTGTGGATCAGCTCATCAACATGTGTCAATATTTAGGATTGAGAAAACTCTGCAGCAACAATAGAGGAGACACATGAAGGATAGTATTGATACTGATCAATCAATCAATAATGACAAGTTGTGAGTTTATACACACCACAGGACACACACTACTGCTGCCGACTCCAGTCTGAGGGGAAGCCCTTGTTGGCCAGGCACATGAGCGTGGCCTTCCCCTGCTGCTGCAGCTCCTCACTGGAGGGGGGCAGCACCGTCAGGGTGGGACGCCTATCACCTACAGTAGGAGACACAGACCAGTTTTTCACTTCCCTCTCTCAGCACGGTAACCATAGCAACCGACAGGCATCACTGCTGAACCATGGCAACAGACAGGTTTCAGTACTAAAGATAAAAAGGTCAAAGTTCCTCTCATGTCTTCATGTTCCATCTGGATTTTTACACTTCAAATATCTATGAACATTTAATGTCAGAAATGTCAGATTGAAATAGTTTCACAGCGTCTGAAATATTATTGATGTAAAACACTAAAGACTGAGATGGAATCTGTCGACTTTGTTGATTCAAGGACATGATGAGCCACAAACAAGTGAGCAGCACATTTCAACATCACACATGTGTGAATCCAAAAGAAGCAGCTTCATGTGTTCAACAGGAGAAATGAAGAATCAAACAGAGAGTTGAAAGTCATCTGGATCAGCCCAGTGGAAACTGACATCTCCTCCAGATGTTCACACACACAAATCACAAGCTGAAGTGATGAGACAATATTGAAGAGTTGATGAGAAACTTCCTTCCAACATCCAGTCTGGTTCCTGCAGCAAAAGTCCAGCACAGTGATCCAAAGTGACTGAGTGCTGCTCCAAAAAGCTCTCAGTGTAGAGAGACACGGCTCGGACTCTGTCTGACTCAACTCCAACTACAAGTCCTCAACTTTCTGTCCTCCAAACATCTGATGACATGATTTCTATTCTGGACCAAACACTGACAATGTTCTGATTCATCATTTAGGCTTTAAAGACTCAACTCTAGTTTCTGATGTGGCCACAACATTTCAGGGAAAAAGATCAAGTCAATGAAGACGTCAAATCACACATTTGAGTTTCTAGATCCAAATCAAAGTGGGACAGACTAAATATTCTTAGTCACATCATAAAATACATCCAACATTCTACTTCCTTCCAACATCCAGTCTGGTTCCTCAAATTAAAGTTGGTCTTTCTATCATCAAATACAAACAGACAAAAGGAGGTTTTACAATCAATTTAATTGCAGATTTTAATTCAAATCCATATAAAGTGACATATTTCCAATCAATACACTGATGAACTGATTGATCCATTGCTAATCAGGATGATGAGACTGATCCCAGTCCCTGTTGGAGTCAGTCAGAGCATTTCCATAGAGAGCCACTTTGCATCAGCAGCACCATGCTCCAGTGCTCTGGGAGAGTTTATAGTCCTGAGAGTTGAAGACTGGATGACTGACAGCTGTCCTTCATGACAACACAAGACACAGAAATCCTCCTCCTCATCAAAAACATGACTTTGGTCTCCGTCCTCATCTGGACTCTCCTCTGCTGCTGCTTCACAGGTAAAGTCCAGAGAATCCAACTCCTCTATCAACATCTGTCCCTCTGAAATGAAGCCCACAAAACCAGGACTCTGTTTGATGTTTCTGTCTCTGTGTCCTCAGAGTCCAGAGGTCAGGTCACAGTGACTCAGTCTGGAGCAGTGAGCTCTGCTGTCGGAGCCTCAGTCACCATCACCTGTACAACCAGTTCTGCTGTACGTTATGATGGCAGTAACCACATCTTAGCCTGGTACCAGCAGAAAGAAGGAGAAACTCCTAAACGGCTCATTTACTGGGCAAATCGTAGAGAATCAGGGATTCCAGATCGTTTTACAGGCAGTGGATCTGGGACTGACTTCACTCTGAGCATCAGTGGAGTCCAGGCTGAAGATGCAGCAGTTTACTACTGTCGGAGTGTTCATGAAATCAACAGTCAGTATGTGTTCACACAGTGAAAAAGTGTTGTACAAAAACCTCCCTCAGTCAAAGTGAACAGAAACTGAAGTGACTGCTGCAGCTGGAAGATACTGCAGAGACTGATACACTTCACTGAGGACATAGACACTTTGTAACATACTTTCTGTAGCTGCAGCCCAAGATGAAGTAAAAACCTTTCCATACATAGAAAACAGCCTGTGTAAAACCACAAGCAGAGGCTGCAGCCTGCTGCAGTCCAGGAGACAATGGTAGAGCTTGGTCTGTCTGAGGGGACAGAATGGACACCTTCCATCAACACTGGCCTTTCAAACACACACTAAAACTTCTACAGCAAGCGGCCCATGTTAGACTCAGCAGGAAAGCAGGAAGGAGAAGTAAAGAAGGCAGAGAAGATGATAGAGATTAAAAATGTTCAGTGGTCTGCAGAAGAAACCAAGTGTTTGGTGGCGATTTGAGCATCACCTGAATTCCACAAGAAACTAGAGACCTCCACAAGAAAGAGCAAACTATACAACAAACTTTCGGAAGATTCTGTGATTCTTACGAGCTGCTGGACAGCGTTATGGGTCACAGACCAGCTAACCAAGTGACAGGGGCACTTAATTCCGCCACAGCTGCCACAACAATTGATGAGTCTGTGTCTTCCACAATGGCAGTAGGTTGACTACCCACCACTCCGTGAAATATTAATACGTTCAGATAGGCCAACTAAAATGGGGATGTGGCTGCCGTCTATTGCTCCAACACATGGAGGTGCCCCCCACCTGTTGTCAAAAAATGTAGCCATCTCCATCATCTTTCTGGCATCAGGGGTCTCGATGTGGTCAGGAAGCAGCACCTTGATGACAACATAGCAGAAGTCCTGCACACAATGGCATACAGTTGAAACACCAACACCAAAAAGGTGACTCACACTCCTGTACTCATTGTTAGTGGCCAGTCTCCACAGGAGGATGGCGATCCGTTTATTGACGGGAATGGGCAGACGGTAGTTGGTGGTCTTCCTTTGCAGGACGGGGCTTAGACGACGGCATATGTAGTTGAAAGACTCCCGCAACACTCTAAAGTTCCTAATGAACATGTTGTTGTTGAAGCCACAACACCATCCCACCACTCCTGTGAACGGGAATGTGCCCATACCCTCTGTCTTCAGCTCAAGGCGTATATGATTGCCTGTAGAGTTAAAGGTTCCATCAAATTTGTGTTTTCTTCCCATGCTTTGTTAGATATGGTGTAGGCTAACACTTAGCTAGGCTAATGTTAGTTATGTTTGCATAACCATTATAATGTTGAATGTATAAATATACTTTTTTACATACCATTCGCTTTATACATAATCGTCTTCTTATCATCATCACTTGGTGCATGTTGGTCTGTTGAATGTGAGCAAATACCTGTAGTAACAAATCAAATGCTCATCCAGTAGTCCACAAAACCTGCCATTTTGCCATTGCTGTGTTTACTTTCACCTGTGTGATGCAGAATGACGTCCTCCCACTTTGGTTCCACTTAAACTGGTGTGAAAGCGGACTGGTTTTCCAGACAACACCAAGGTTCTCAGACTCTAGAATCAAACCAGTGCCAGAACAACAGCCGTGCCAGTGTGAAACCGCTAAGTGTCAAGAAGTCAATTCGAAACACACTTGACTCACTTATTTACATGTTTTCTTTGATGAAACATTTCAATCTTCCAGGTTAAACTCTGAACCGACCAACACCACAGTGTCATGAATTTATTCATGATAGAAAAATGAAGCATGACTATATCTCAGAGTGGACTCATTCAGCAACATGAATATATATAGTTGTATCATCTGCATACAGAGGAACCCTAACCCTGCTGTTCGATTGACGTACACAGTCCAAACTATCAACGGCTGTGTTGATCTACTGACTGTCTCAGTAACAGCCTCTGATGCTCTCAGAACCAGCTCAACTGGCTGCTGTGCTCTCCAATAGGCTGAGTAGAGAAGCTGTGGGACGTTCAAGACCCAATGTTCTACACCACAAATGTTGTTGCTTTGTAATCAGCTCCAAAGAGCCAACAGAGACTTTGTGACAGTTGTGTTTGAAATGCAGCAGCTCTATGTAGAGAGCATGTGTTGTGAGGAGGACACAGCATGATGTGTTGAGGACAGCTCCAGTTGACTGACTCTGTGTGTTTGCATATGTGTCCTTCCTCTCTGCTCCCAGCCTCCCGTTAAGAGGCCAGTGTTGATCAGTGTGTGTCCAGGCCTTTCACAGCCACTGACACCACAGCAGCACAATGATGATGTCTGGGACTCTACTGCTGGCCACCCTGGGGCTCCTTGTTCAGGGTGAGACTCTCTGCTGAAAACTTTGCTTCAGGATGGAACCAGCTTCACCACAATCATCTTCTGCTATGATGGAGAAACACTCCAACCAGCAGCATTCACCTTCTTCCATCTATTCTCCATCTTCAACAAATCATCCTCTTCTCTTTGGATCTTCATCTTTCTCCAAGATGGATTTGTCTCAATAACTCTTCTCCTCTTTTTCATGCTTTACAGTTTCATCAGGAGAAATCATCCTGACTCAGACTCCAGGATCTCAGTCTGTTGTTCCAGGTGGTCAGACTGTCTCTATCAGATGTCAAACCAGTTCAGGTGTTGGTAACTGGCTCCACTGGTACCTTCAGAAACCTGGAGAAGCTCCTAAACTCCTGATTTATGTAGCTACAAACCGTCAGTCTGGAGTTTCAGATCGTTTTAGTGGAAGTGGATCTGGGTCTGACTACACTCTGAGCATCAGTAGAGTTCAGGCTGAAGACTCAGGAGTTTACTACTGTCAGCAGTATAACAGCTACCCGCTCACACAGTGAAAAAGCGTCTTACAAAAACCTCCCTCAGCTGCAGAGGAACTGATCTGACTCAACAGCTGCACTGAAACTACAACAACACAAGTTGAAGTCAAACATAGTTAATAATGATCCACTCTGAACATTTGAAAATCACATATTTAACTAAAGACTCTTTACTGTTAATACACTGATTCTAATCAAGTTTAGAAATAAAAAATATAATATAGAAATGAATATATTTACATATAAAATGAGCTTTTATTTGACTCTTAGACATTTGAGTCATGCTGTGTTTTGTATTTCACACAACGAGGAATGTTTCAGACACTTTTTTGATTTCTTTCATGTTTTCTAATAGTTTCTGCTTCTTTTTGGATCAGCTCATCAACATGTGTCAATATTTAGGATTGAGAAAACTCTGCTGCAACAATAGAGGAGACACATGAAGGATAGTATTGATACTGATCAATCAATCAATAATGACAAGTTGTGAGTTTATACACACCACAGGACAAACTTACAGTATATTTGACATCATCTCAGACTTTCTTTGTCAACCCATCACACAGGAATAATAAGTCGTCATGGAAACGTTGAATGAACACAAAAACACACATGAACACACAAAGTGATGTGATGATGATATTTTTATTGTGTGTAAAGACAGAAACAACATTGAAAGAGTGAGAGAAGCTGCTAAATGTTGTTAGTGAAACATGTGAAATGAGAGAGAGAGAGAGAGAGAGAGAGAGAGCAGCAGAGGAAAAGCAGCAGCGTGGTCCCAGTGATCAGCTCAGGACTGGGAACACTGGTCTCTCCTCAGTGTCTCTGAGAGCGGAGTCTGGGAGCCCTGGGTGGCCTCACAGGTCACAGAGCCCAGCTTCCTCCACTGGTCTGCAGGGAGCCTCAGGGTGCTGCTCCAGCTGTAGAGGCCGTCCTTCCCCAGCACCCCGGGGCTCCTGCTCTCCTCCCAGCTGCTGCTGCTGCTGCCGTCCACCTTCCAGACCAGACTCCAGTCTGAGGGGAAGCCCTTGTTGGCCAGGCACATGAGCGTGGCCTTCCCCTGCTGCTGCAGCTCCTCACTGGAGGGGGGCAGCACCGTCAGGGTGGGACGCCTATCACCTAGGAGACACAGACCACAAGCTGTCAATCCAAGAGCAGCAACTTGGACACCTTTACTGTGAGAGAGCTGCTTTTGTCCTTGAAGGAGTTTCTGTCAGATGTTTTTCTGCTCCACCAGTCACTCACTCACACATTGTTTCACTTCCCTTCAACAAGCCTGTCATGCACATCAGCACAGAGACAATCATCATACACTTTGACCTGAAACATATCAAACTAGACTAGAAATACATCCATCTGATTTAGGAAACAATCACACATTTTCTGTCACTTGGATTTTCAGCTGCAAACATTTGTCAAATCATTTGACAAGGATCAAATGTTCCTGGAGTGGAAAATACTCCTCATTGAACAAACTCTTCAAATGAGTTCAATGAACAATGGAAACTGTCAATCACACGTTTCAAAAGGGTCTCAAAACTAATACTACAACTACTAAACAATATATGAAATATACAATATATTAAAAAACAAATGATGTTTGACCATTTCTACACTTCAACTTCAATTCAATCATGGCAGGCATGCAACAAGAAAACTGGAGAAAAGAGATTTACATTGAACTCCATGATTAAGAAGGAGAAATAAAAACACAGATATGAAAAATATACATCATAAAAAAAACTTTGGTATCTTTTTTTTTTTATTTGTATCTGTTTCTTTATCGTTTATCCTCTTTATGTTGCAAAATTTGAAGTCATCAGATTTTTTTTTAAACCTAAATTTTTTTTCACTTTTCAAAAAAATCACGAAGGTATGAACTTTTCTCATCTTTTTTAGGATTGAACTAATTAAATTAAACTAAATTTCAAAAAAACTCTGAAATATTGACTTACTTCCAACATCCAGTCTGGTTCCTCCACCGAACGTGTACCACAGTGATACAAAGTCATTGAGCCGTCGTACAAAAACCTCTGACTGTAGAGACACGGCTCTCTGACTCTGAAACAAACAAACTCACCAGAATTAGTCTGTTTGTAACATTTTGGCAGCTGATGTGAGAAATGACAACAACACAGTATAAAAAGGACAACATATTGTCAATTTTTAATATTTGTTCATTTCAAGAAAAATCAACATTTTCAAAAATTTGTTTGATGTTTGATGACGTGAGAAAAATATAATGGGAATTAAAGAAGCTCAAGCAGGTAAAACCTAAAGAGCATTTCAAAAAGACTTCCTGATCAATATACTCATCAACTGATTGATTGATTGCTAATCAGGATGATGATAGTGATCCCAGTCCCTGTTGGAGTCAGTCAGAGCATTTCCATAGAGAGCCACTTTGCATCAGCAGCACCATGCTCCAGTGCTCTGGGAGAGTTTATAGTCCTGAGAGTTGAAGACTGGATGACTGACAGCTGTCCTTCATGACAACACAAGACACAGAAATCCTCCTCCTCATCAAAAACATGACTTTGGTCTCCGTCCTCATCTGGACTCTCCTCTGCTGCTGCTTCACAGGTAAAGTCCAGAGAATCCAACTCCTCTATCAACATCTGTCCCTCTGAAATGAAGCCCACAAAACCAGGACTCTGTTTGATGTTTCTGTCTCTGTGTCCTCAGAGTCCAGAGGTCAGGTCACAGTGACTCAGTCTGGAGCAGTGAGCTCTGCTGTCGGAGCCTCAGTCACCATCACCTGTACAACCAGTCCTGCTGTATACGTGGATTTTCTTGGTAACCAGTACTTATCCTGGTACCAGCAGAAAGAAGGAGAAGCTCCTAAACTGCTCATTTACAGGGCAACTTCTAGACAATCAGGGATTCCAGGTCGTTTTACAGGCAGTGGATCTGGGACTGACTTCACTCTGAGCATCAGTGGAGTCCAGGCTGAAGATGCAGCAGTTTACTACTGTCAGAGTTATCATGAAATCAACAGTCAGGAAGTGTTCACACAGTGAAAAAGCGTCGTACAAAAACCTCCCTCAGTCAAAGTGAACAGAAACTGAAGTGACTGCTGCAGCTGGAAGATACTGCAGAGACTGATACACTTCACTGAGGACACACACACACACACACACACACATACACACCAATAGGGGTAACAGTGGACCTGTCGCTCAAACCTGCTAAGAGGGGTATTTCGTTTACGCTATGTTGAAAAAACAAAAATGGTATATAAAATTCACTTTTGAGGTGTTTTACCATCGGTATTACTGAAAATGTGACTTTTAACCATTTTTAAAGATACTGCCAAGAGGGGACTTAGAGCTCTGAGCGACATTTACCTATCAAAGAGGGGACCTCCACATACTGCAGTGGAGCTGTCTGTACCCATTCATTCACCTAATGACCCATTCATTGACCTAATGAGTCTTTGTTTACAACAATGACTTTCTCAGTTTCTTTTAAAAATGCATAATATAACTTTAGAGTTACCATTACTTATTTCAAAGTCTCTGTAATAGAAGTTTTATATAAAAACATATATATAAATAATAATGGCCACATTTAAGAGTAAATTATTCTTATTGAACTACATGCAAATCAGAAGTAACATGGCTGCATGCACTAATATCAAGTTCTGCAATATAAACAACAACATTTACTTTAGTATAGATTAAGATAGATTAAGATAATTTGCTCGTCTGTCTTTACCCATCCATAAATGTGTTGCCCTTTTCTTTCTTAGCAGTCCAAGAATGGACCTACTATCATCTCAGTTTTATATAGTTAAAATGCTCTAGACATTTGGTTTCAACCAATTATTAGGAAATAGGAATGCATTTTATTTATTGTTTTGCATTGGAGAAAAAAGGTCCACACTTGGTTTATGTGGAATGACAAAGGTCCACCATTGGCTGGTATATAATGACACAAGTTCCCACTGAGATAGCACGGAGCGACATACACACCCACGCATGGGTGAATAAGCAGAAATTAGATAAATTGCTCAATTTTAATTTTTAATCTAATCTAAATTTAACTCAAACATTTGTAACTATTACTATTAATACTGTTAATTACTACTAATCCACACAAAACACACTTACAGTAAAGTAGCACTGGTAAAGTTGTGATTGTGTTTTGCTTTGTTTTTTAAACATGGGGTGTGCTGTGAAAACTCATGGGCAATCTATCGTGACACTTAGTTGATTTACATTGTATAAAAAGGTCCACACTTGGTTTATATGGAGTGACAGGGGCCCACTGTTGGTTGGTGCACAATGACACAAGTTCCCACTTAGTTAGCATGGAGTGACATATACACTCCATCATGTATGAATAAGAAAGAAATAAGCAAAAGTGATAGTTTTTAAGAGATTTTTTTCATCAAAACTTAACACAAACATTTCTAATAAAGTAGCACCAATAATGTTGTAATTATTTTTAAATGTACGGTGTACTACTGCAACACACATCTCTACAGTCTTTATTTTCCTTGACTGCATTGTTGTTCTAGGAAAAATACTTGAATTAAAACTAAGGGTTTTACGTCATTTTAATGTACTTGCATCATGAAACTGTATTCATAAGGATGTATTTTATTTACTGTTTTACATTACAGTAAAAGGTCCACACTTGGTCCATATGGAATGACAGGGGTCCACTGTTGGCTGGTACATAATGACACAGGTTCCCACTGAGATAGCACGGAGCGACATACACACTCCAGCATGGGTGGATAAGCAGAAATTAGATAAATGTATACATTTTAAGATACATTTTAATCAAAATTAACAAACATTTGTAATTATTAATACACAACACAAACTCGCAAACACACATAAAGTAGCACTGGTAAAGTTGTCATTATAGTTTTTTGTTAACATGGAGTGCACTGTGAAAACTCAATGGCAACCTATCATGATACTTAAGGGAATATTTCAGTTATTGACATTTATGGATCAACAATAAAACATGTATGGGAAAATAAAGGAGGAGCTGAGGGGTCATCAGCTTGTCTGAGATACAAGGGATAATTCTTCTAGAGGATGGATTAACCTGATTACGTAATATGATAAACTACTGCAGCACATTTTTCTACAGTCTATCAAGTTTTCTGATCTACTGCAGGTTCACTCCTTGACTGCATTGTTGTCATGAGAAAACTACTTTAAATAACTCAACTCAGGATTCAACATGGTGTGATGGCCTAGAGCCACAAAGTGTTATTCTGTGGTCACCTAATATCCCATATAGCCTACTGAAGATGACGCTCTATGAGGGCCAAATTGTCAGACTTCTACTTTTTAAAAGCGCATGGTTTCAATCAATTTGAATGTACTTGCATCCTAAATCTATATTAATAGGAATGCATTTTACTTATTGTTTTGCCTCACAGAAGAAAATGTCCACTCTTGGTTTGTATGAAATGACAGGGGTCCACCGTTGGCTGGTACAAAATGACACAAGTTCCCACTGAGTTAGCACGGAGTGACATACACACTCCATCATGGGTGAATAAAGAAGAAATAAGATAATTGAATGGCAGAAGAAAATGGTCTAATCTAAATACAATCTAATCTGTAGTGTTATTTCTTTTAGCAAAGTGGAAGTGTTGACGTTAACTTTTTGAAATGTGGGAATACAATAAGGAAAGCAATACTGTACTATCATCCTAGAGGATTGATTAACTTCACAAAGAATAAGGAGATAAGTCTGCTAGTGGATGGAATAACCCCAAAAAGACCACTTTTGAACTACACTGCCTGTCCAAAAAAAAGTCACCATTTAATAGGTCAGAGCCTCCAATTACTGCATGTATGATTATGTTTCAGCTATGATTCAACTTATTTAACCCTAACTGATGCAGTCTCATTTCCTAAACAACCATGTCAGAAAACGCATCCTGTGGTAGAGAAGATGTTATTCTGTTTCACAAGGGTCAAATTATTGACGTTCATCAAGCAAATAAAACTATCTAAAGAGATTGCTGAGACTAACATTGCTTTAAGAACTGTCAAACACATAATTTAAAACTGGAAGGATAGTGGGGAACCATCATCTTCAAAGAAGAAATGTGGTCCAATGTGACCACAGATATAAAGTGTGTGACTTTTTTTTTGGACGGGCAGTGTATATTGCAACCCAAATTTCTACTCACCAAAGTATTTGCTCTACTTGAGTTCATGAATACCTGTCTTCGTTTTTGTCGTGGGCAAAAATATGCAGACTAAAGCTTTATTTGTGGGGGGGGGTTCTGAATATTACACACTGTATCACACAGTCATACATGTTTATTAGGGGTGTAACGATACACAAAAGTCACGGTTCGGTACGTACCTCGGTTTTGAGGTCTCGGTTCGGTTCATTTTCGGTACAGTAAGAGAACCAAATGCAAAACATAATTTTGCTTATTGTTTATTAGGATTTTTTCTAAACCAAATGTATGTTTTAGTCAAATGTAATTCTTTTACTCACCTACTAATGTTATGTGCATTGTCCCTGATACAAATAAACTTAAACTTATTAAACTTAACTGTATGAATAAAATATAAAGCTACTTAAACCATTATACAAAATATGAAAAAAATGTACTGTTGTAAAGTGCTGCCTAATAAGTTCAATACATTATTCTCAAATTAACATAAAATGTGAATTAGAAAAACTTCTCACACATTTTTTTTTTTTTTTTTACATGTGAACGGACTGACCATAGGGCAATGTGGGCAAATGCCACAACAGCTGCCTGACGATGCAACCGTTCGGCCGCAAAAAAAAAAAAAATGAATGAATGAATAACGCGGATCATCACAATGGCACAGTGCGTAGTGGCCTGCTGTTACCGCATCTGCAGCAGCAGATCCACAGGTGCCGGGAGCTCATGGACACAGCCAGACAGAGAGAGAGAGACGGGCGGGCGGACGGACAGAGGGACAGGTAGACAGATAGAGAGGAGAGAGGAGCCACAGCCCTCACCTCCACTCTTCCTACAAGCAGGAAGGCTCTTCAAGTCTGTTTACTCGCTAGCGGTAGCATTAACATTAGCAGTAGCATTAGCGATAGCCACCATCGGGCGGCACGTGTAGCTGCAGGCAGACTGTAAACACACACAACTTCTGTACCGAATCTCAACGCTGTGCTGAACCGAACGCCCCGTACCGAATCGGTTCAATACGAATACATGTACCGTTACACCACTAATGTTTATAGATCAAATTGGTGTGGAAGTATAATTGAAGCTTGTCAAAAGGTATTGTTACAAAGGACTGGCGAGTTTACATTAAGTGGAAAGCACACAATAAATCTACAAATAGTAGAATGTCATTCTGATTCAGTAATTAATTTGTTACACATTTTGGTTGCTTCCTAATGATTTTCTAAATGTTTCAGTACCCAGCTAATATATAAAAGCTATATTCCTTACTATCTATGTATATACCTTGTAGGCACTTGCAAGTGTGTATACACAGTGTTTTATAAATCTGAATGTTTTTTGTCACATCACATCCACCCCGACACTTTAGAGAGCTTCTGTCCTGATGCCGTGTTTGCTTGTTCTGACCCGAAAACAAAATATGTTGTTTGGGTCAGAAACATGCTCATTTACAAAGGAAAAAAAGCAAAATCGGTTAGCAGAATCATTAAGCAGGCCCGCACACGATCCCAAGGAAATGATCAAGTGGGAACCAGTTCTGAAGAGGAACCGGTTCTCGATTCCCACCCCTAGACTTCAGTCTATGATGTGGACACAAAAACAGTCCTCTCCATTGAAGTAGTGAAGTCATCAACACTTGTATTTCACAGATCCTAACTCTACCTATACTCTCCACTCTAAATGTGGAACTGGCTTCTGAGAAGTGAGTGAATGGGTTTTAAATCTGTGCCAGACGACTTGTGTCAGTCCTTGACTGTCGGCAGTGTGGGGGATGGTTTCTTGTAGCTGACGATGGTCGTTAGCAACTCTGAGGCGCAACCTGGAAAAGACTAACATCCTTCAGCCAAGATCTTATGTTCCAAATCAGACTAAGAGAGACATTGGAATTCCCTAGTCTTAGGTTGGCCATGTAAAGAATGGGTGACCCAGCAATAATCTACCATGTCAAGTATTTGATGAGTTTTGTAAAGGTGTGTGATGCCTTGTGATAAATGTAATATTTGGATCTACCATTGTGTGCCAGTAGAAATATTGTCTGGGAACAACAACTAAACATGGCAGCAGAAATTAATATTAATCAGATTGCCAGAGACACAGGTGATAAATCGGATGGATGGAATAACCCCAAAATACCCACTGTTGAACTACTGCAAAATTTGTACTCTCCAAACTATAAGCTCTACTGGAGTTCATGTATACCTGTCTGAATGTTTTTGGTCCACAACAAAAATGAAAAGCTAAATTTATGGTTTATGGGTTTTTTTTCTGTATATTATAGACTGTATCACATAGTCATACACATCTATAGATGGAATTGGTGTACACATTGAAACCTAGTTTAAAGTTCTCAAAAGGTACAGGACTGGCACAGAATCAGAAAGTTTACATTAAGTGGGAAGTACACAATAGAAGTTGTATTCAGTTCACACTGGTACAGAAATAGGTCTGACTGCTTTCAGGATGTGTGGATTGTACATTCAACAACCTTATTCATAGTATATGAAGTGAAATATAAACTAATTCATTGAATTGTGTTCAGAAGATGGCAAAACGTGTTACCTAATTGTTTATTTTTTAAGTGACTCATTTGTTACACATTTTAGTTATTTCCTAATGATTCTTTTTTTGTTTCAGTACCCAGACACAAGTGTGTACGTTCCTTACTATTTATGTATAACCTTGTGCATGTTGTAGGAAGCAAAGCAACTTCATTGCATTTACACACAGTTTTCTAAGTAGTGTTAAACATATGGGGTTTCGGTCTACAATGTGGACACAAAAAACATCCCTCTACATTGAAATAGTTAAGTCACCAGGACTCATGTATTTCACAGATTCTAACTTTAAGGTAGAGTTGTTGAACAGGGATCTGAGAAGTGAGTGAATGGAGTAAGGGGTTTGAATCTGTGCCAGATGACCTGTGTCAGTCCTTGAGTGTAGGCAGTGTGGGGGATGGTTTGTCGTAGCTGACGATGGTCGTTAGGCATTTTCAGGTTGGGCTCCACAGTTTCTACCTTCTTTCAGCCAACATCTTATATCCAAATCAGACCGACTGAGACACAAGCATTCCCAGGTCCCAGGTTGTCCATGTGCTACCCACGAACCTATGGCCTTTGGTGACTCAACTTCTCTGGCAACTGTTAAGAGTGGGTGTACCAGCAATATTCCATTTTGTGTAAAGAATCGTCAGTTCTTTGATGAGTTTTGTGAAGGTGTGTAATGCCCTGTTATAATATTTTGTTACAGGGCCTTTATATGAGCTACCATTGTCTGCTAGTATGCTGTCTGGGAACAACACCTTAACATGGAATAAGAAATTAGGATTCATCACATTGTCAGAGATACAGGGAATAAGTCAGTGTATGGATGAAATAACCCCCAAAAGATCTACCATTCTCTGCCAGAAAACATTTCTAAGACCTTGGTCATTTCCAGGTTGGGCTTCAGAGTTGCTAATGACCATCATCAGCTACAAGACACCATCCCCCACGCTGCCGCCAAGGACTGACACAAGTCGTCTAGCACAGATTCCCTCACTCCGTTCACTCACTTCTCACAGAAGCCAGTTCTACATACAGTTAGGATCATAAAGAGAAGTGCAAATGCAACTTCATTAGAAATGTTTGTATTAAGTCTTAATGAAAGTTTCCCCATTAGAGCTATCAATTTTTCTTATTTTTTCTCATTCATACATACTGGAGGGTGTATGTCGCTCCATGCTTGATTGATTTTCTCAGTGAAAAATTAATAGACTGTAGCAATGTGTGTAGCAATAGTTTAATATAGGGACTTTGTGAGATTAATCCATCCTCTCAATGAAGTATCCCTTGTATCTCTGACTAACTGATGATTCCCCATTCCCTCTGTATTTTCCCACGGATATCAAATTGTCATATATCAGTACCACTTTGATTGCAGTGTTGGGAAGATTACTTTGGAAATATAGTTGGTTACAATTACAAGTTACCCTGTTGAAAATGTAATAGTAGTGTAAGTTAAATATTTCAATTATTTCATCAAAGTAATGTAACTAATTACATTCGATTACATTTTAATTACTCTTCTTAATTTTGAATGAATGCTCTCAACTTTTAACAATTGTCACACTTTCAGTCCTAACGGTTAAGCTTTCAGCAGTACTTAAGACAACATCAAGACAATATAATGATAGACTCCACAAGATACCTCTTTTTACTGTGAGAACAACTGTATTATACTTAACATTAGGCCTATAGACACATAAGGTCAGGGTACAGCTGTAACTCTTCAGATTCGACATTGACAGTTTAGATGTCAACAACATCTCCATGGCTGGCAAACACTCTTTGTACCACACCAGTGTTCCCCAATAGTATGATATTCACAACAACAAGCAATTAGCCTAATAACAGTACAGCAAGAGGCACACAGCTATGCATGGCATTAATACCATTAGTACAGATTTTTAAACCCATCTGCAAAATGTATTAAATTTAACTGGAGTGTGGATGTCGCTCCGTGCTATCTAATGGCGCGTTTCCACTAGCACAGTACAACAATGTGGCCCTCATAGAGCGTCATCTACTGTATATGGGATATTAGGTGACCACAGAATAACACATGGCTCTGGGCCATCACACCATGTTGAATCCATAAATGTCAATAACTGAAATATTCCCTTAAGTATCATGACAGGTTGCCATTGAGTTTTCCCTTTTCCCGAGTTTGTGTTGTGTATTAACAATTACAAATGTTTGTATTAAATTTAGATTAAAATGTATCTTAAAACTTATACATTAATCTAATGTCTGCTTATCCACCCATGCTGGAGTGTGTATGTCACTCCGTGCTAACTCAGTGGGAACTTGTGTCATTTTGTACCAGCCAACGGTGGACCCCTGTCATTTCATACAAACCAAGAGTGGACATTTTCTTCTGTGAGGCAAAACAATAAGTAAAATGCATTCCTATTAATATAGATTTAGGATGCAAGTACATTCAAATTGATTGAAACCATGCGCTTTTAAAAAGTAGAAGTCTGTGGCCCTCATAGAGCGTCATCTTCAGTAGGCTATATGCAGTGGCGGCCTTAGACATCTGGGGGCCCGTTTCAATATTTCATATGAGGCCCTACCCTGTTAAACATAAATTTATTTGCCAGCTATGTGCCCATGTATCGCTGATGCTTTAAACCCTGAAAGGACGTAATAAACGCACTATTCATGCATTCCAGGTTCGCGCAACACATTAAGTGTTAGCAGAAAAAACAATGACTGAAGTTGGTTTTCGTCAAAACAAAATCATTATGACATTTTCATGAACAGGAATCTTAATCAAAAAATACAAGCTTTGTCAATATTTTGAATTTAAATTGGCAACAAAAGTAATGAGAGCAAAGTGCTCCGCGTTATTTCAGCACCACGACCGTGGACAGACGTTGTCGGTGCTGCGGTGCTGGTGCAGCCACTGGAGGCAGACGGACAGACAGCTCTCCTCTGCCAGTCTCCTCCATTATTACAGAAAAATCTGCCAATAATATCACATTCTAGTTGTGCTCTTGCTTTTATTTCTCTGCTAAGTTAGGACGTAGCCTACTCATAGATCGCCTGTTTGGAGGCGTTTTAACCCACGCTGGAGGAGGAAAGTGATTGACAGACGTCAATTATCAAGTTGCGCAACTGGGCGCACGTCAGGAGGAAAGGAGGAAAAACAAAAGGACATTAGAAACACTAAGAGAAAAGGAATAATACTGGGAGAAGGAAAACCAGGGTCTATTGATAGTTTGCGGGCCGTTTTCAAAGGTAAGCCTACGGTGTTATTGATATTTTCTGCCGTATTATTGATTAGTAGCGATCAGTACGGTGTGGCATGATACACGCACTGGCAGCTGGGGGCCCCCCTGGGGGCTGGGGCCCGTTTCAATTGAAACGGTTGAAACATAGGTAAGGCCGCCTATGGCTATATGGGATATTAGGTGACCACAGAATAACACTTTGTGGCTCTAGGCCATCACACCATGTTGAATCCTGAGTTGAGTTATTTAAAGTAGTTTTCCCATGACAACAATGCAGTCAAGAAGTATGAAACTGCAGTAGATCAGAAAACTTAATAGATTGTAGAAAAGTGTGCTGCAGTAGCTAATCATATTACTTAGTCAGGTTAATCCATCCTCTAGAAGAATTATCCCTTGTATCTCAGACAAGCTGATGACCCCTCAGCTCCTCCTTTATTTTCCCATACATGTTTTATTATCGATCCATAAATATCAATAACTGAAATATTCCCTAAAGTATCATGATAGGTTGCCCTTGAGTTTTCCCTCCATGTTTAAAAAAAACTATAATGACAACTTTACCAGTGCTACTTTATGTGTGTTTGCGAGTTTGTGTTGTGTATTAATAATTACAAATGCTTGTATTAAATTTAGATTAAAATGTATCTTAAAACTTATACATTAATCTAATGTCTGCTTATCCACCCATGCTGGAGTGTGTATGTCGCTCCGTGCTATCTCAGTGGGAACCTATGTCATTATGTACCAGCCAACAGTGGACCCCTGTCATTCCATATGGACCAAGTGTGGACCTTTTACTGTAATGTAAAACAGTAAATAAAATACATCCTTATGAATACAGATTCATGATGCAAGTACATTAAAATGACCTAAAACCCTTAGCTTTAATTCAAGTATTTTTCCTAGAACAACAATGCAGTCAAGGAAAATAAAGACTGTAGAGATGTGTGTTGCAGTAGTACACCGTACATTTAAAAATAATTACAACATTATTGGTGCTACTTTATTAGAAATGTTTGTGTTAAGTTTTGATGAAAAAAATCTCTTAAGAACTATCACTTCTGCTTATTTCTGCTTATTTCTTTCTTATTCATACATGATGGAGTGTGTATGTCACTCCATGCTAACTAAGTGGGAACTTGTGTCATTATGCACCAACCAACAGTGGGCCCCTGTCATTCCATATGGACCAAGTGTGGACCCTTTTCTGTAATGTAAAACAGCTAATAAAATACATCCTTATGAATACAAATTTATGATGCGAGTACATTAAGATTACCATAAACCCTAAAACCCTCTATTAAAAGAATTGCAGACAGTAGAAATGTGTGTTGCAGTAGTACACCCTACATTTAAAAAATAATTACAACATTATTGGTGCTATTTTATTAGAAATGTTTGTGTTAAGTTTTGATGAAAAAAATCTCTTAAGAACTATCACTTTCATTTTTCTATAAAATTTTTATTTATTTATTTTCTATTTCTTTCTTAATCATACATGATGGAGTGTGTATGTCACTCCATGCTAACTAAGTGGGAACTTGTGTCATTGTGCACCAACCAACAGTGGGCCCCTGTCACTCCATATAAACCAAGTGTGGACCTTTTTCTGCAATGTAAATCAACTAATAATTCCTATCAATACAGATTGAGAACACATTGTAAAATTGAAACCCTGTGCTCAAAAAAACTGAACAAGCAACAATAGCAAGGTCAATTATTGTTAATGTTTGATCAGAATTCAACAGAAATGATCTAAATGACTGAATGAATCTTAATTCTAACATAGTTATGGATGTTAAATTGTTTCAATATTTTAAAATTTCTGTTATACCTAATACAGTAGTGACTTTAAACTTAAGACATCAATGAAAACAGAACCGTTATATTTTGTGACAAAGAATAACAAATAATGTTTCAAGGTAGTGGTTTGTGCACTAAGGAGCCTGTTTGATAGCCTCTCTACAGTCTGAAAGGCTGCTGGGTCTGCAAGTCGTTCACACCTTGGTGGAGTGTAAGAAACGACGTGTGTGAATGAGCCATTAAAAACCCTGCTCCAGCCTGCCGGGGCACTGCTGAATATGGTATTTTACACACACACACACTCAGGTCCCCTCTTGGCAAAAGTTGAAAAAATTAACCAGAAGGGTTTTCACATGATTTTAACTTGATTTAAAGCATGTCAAACAGGGGACCTAAAAAATGTCCCCTGTTTGCTGCACGGTCCCCTGTTGGTGAATGTGTAACGACGCCGAAGTCCCCTCATAGATAGTAACAACAGTGCACACATACACACACACACACACACACACACACACACACACACACACACACACACACACACACACACACACACACACACACACACACACACACACACACACACACACACACACACACACACACACACACAGTTGGAAAACACACTTGACTCACATATTTACATGTTTTCTTTCATGAAACATTTCAATCTTCCAGGTAAGAGGTGTACAGAAAAGAAAACAGAATTTGAGTCCACTCTGGGTCATAAAATTAGTGTAAAAACTCATCTATCAGACGATGTAGGCCAAACTTTGTGCAAAATTCTATTTTTGAGTAAATCCGGGATGAAAGTGTTGTATTTTGTTTCACATTGGACAATGCAGGCGCACAGATTTTACGTCAACCTGTACACGATTCAAAAGTCACTGATATTGGATCTGTCATCCGTCATTCAAACGTCTAAACACGCACACACACGGAGCTCGGACTCGCCCCAACTTTTGAATATCCCGCCCGCTCGATAACGTCCAATCAAATCCGTTTACCTTACTCGGGTAAAGTCGTGTTGTGTTGTGTCCCCCCAGCATTCTAAACCTACAGCAGCGTAGCTATAAATGGTTCAGAGCGACCTGAACCAACCCTAACTAAAAGCCCTGTCATAAAGGAAGACAAGAAGAAGGAATCTAAAGTTACTAGACATGAGTCACAGTATCACTTTAAAATCCTCATATGACACAACATGTAAAGCTCTGATCAGTCTCCATGGGCCTGATCTACTAAAGGTTTGCTTGTATTAAAACATGTGGAAACATGATGCCACCCGCAAAAAAATGTGCAAGCTGATCTACTAGCCTGGTGCACCGAGGATTGTGTCTCTCAAATGGGCAAAAAGCATGCATGATGCAATTAGCGCGTTTGCCTTGATGAATATGCAAATATGGGCGTTTCTGCCAGGAGTAGATGCAAATAGATTTATTTAGCACACGCAGCATGATTAATCGAACCTGAAGCCGATTGCGGTGGAAGTTTTTTCATCTTTATTTAGTACGGATGAAAGGCAAGTATTATCTGACACGGCTTTTTTTCTTTTATTGATTTAATACCTGCCAGGGCAAAAGCTCTTCCATCTCTGCATTTCCTCGCAACGAGGTCATTCCAGCAAACTGTACCAGTTCTATTTCATGTGTTTAAAGTCATCTACATTCCCTCTGGAGTATGTGGCTGCCCAGCTGCGGGACCGGGACCGGGACTGAGAGACGTCACCTCTGTCTTCACCCGGACTTTGATCCCAGATCAAATTCTATGTGTCCATCCAGCTCTCTGTCCACTGCAGAAACCATTACCACGCACAAAACCCTCATTTAAATACTGTGGAATGCGTGTGCTGTTTTTTAGCGTGTTACTCTTAGTAGATCACCTGTTTTTCATGCGCTAACCAGACACACAAATTTATACCAGGAGCACGCAATTTAGCGCCCCTTATCTGGGATCTTAGTAGATCAGTCTCCATGAGGATGGTTGAAGGAGTGAGTTGTTCCAGCAGTGAGGAGGACACAGCATGATGTGTTGAGGACAGCTCCAGTTGACTGACTCTGTGTGTTTGCATATGTGTCCTTCCTCTCTGCTCCCAGCCTCCCGTTAAGAGGCCAGTGTTGATCAGTGTGTGTCCAGGCCTTTCACAGCCACTGACACCACAGCAGCACAATGATGATGTCTGGGACTCTACTGCTGGCCACCCTGGGGCTCCTTGTTCAGGGTGAGACTCTCTGCTGAAAACTTTGCTTCAGGATGGAACCAGCTTCACCACAATCATCTTCTGCTATGATGGAGAAACACTCCAACCAGCAGCATTCACCTTCTTCCATCTATTCTCCATCTTCAACAAATCATCCTCTTCTCTTTGGATCTTCATCTTTCTCCAAGATGGATTTGTCTCAATAACTCTTCTCCTCTTTTTCATGCTTTACAGCTTCATCAGGACAAATCATCCTGACTCAGACTCCTGGATCTCAGTCTGTTGTTCCAGGTCAGACTGTCTCTATCAGATGTCAAACCAGTTCAGATGTTTATAACAGCCTCTACTGGTACCTTCAGAAACCTGGAGAAGCTCCTAAACTCCTGATTTATTCAGCTACAAGCCGTCAGTCTGGAGTTTCAGATCGTTTTAGTGGAAGTGGATCTACTTACTCTGACTACACTCTGAGCATCAGTAGAGTTCAGGCTGAAGACTCAGGAGTTTACTACTGTCAGCACTATGCCAGCACACCGTTCACACAGTGAAAAAGCGTCGTACAAAAACCTCCCTCAGCTGCAGAGGAACTGATCTGACTCAACAGCTGCACTGAAACTACAACAACACAAGTTGAACTCAAACATAGTTAATAATGATCCACTCTGAACATTTGAAAATCACATATTTAACTAAACACTATTTACTGTTAATACACTGATTCTAATCAAGTTTGAACCAATCTGCTCAACATCAACAAAAAGCTCAGATGAAGTTTGATGACATGAACACTGAAAGAAAGAAGATTGATTTTCCTGTCAACATGGACTCATTTGTTGATGAAATTCATTCTGACATTTGATTGGCCTACAATGAAATATTATAGAGAAATGAATTTACATATAAAATGACCTTTTATTTGACTCTTAGACATTTGAGTCATGCTGTGTTATGTATTTCACACAACAAGGAATGTTTCAGACACTTTTTGATTCCTTTCATCTTTTCCAATAGTTTCTGCATCTTTGTGGATCAGCTCATCAACATGTGTCAATATTTAGGATTGAGAAAACTCTGCAGCAACAATAGAGGAGACACATGAAGGCATAGTATTGATACTGATCAATCAACCAATAATGTTGTGAGTTGTGAGTTTATACACAATTTGACATCATCTTAGACTTTCTCTGTCAACTCATCACACAGGAATAAAAAGTCGTCATGGAAACAGTGAATGAAAACCCATGAAACCAAGTGATGTGATGATGATATTTTTATTGTGTGTAAAGACAGAAACAACATTGAAAGAGTGAGAGAAGCTGCTAAATGTTGTTAGTGAAACATGTGAAATGAGAGAGAGAGAGAGAGAGAGAGAGAGAGAGAGCAGCAGAGGAAAAGCAGCAGCGTGGTCCCAGTGATCAGCTCAGGACTGGGAACACTGGTCTCTCCTCAGTGTCTCTGAGAGCGGAGTCTGGGAGCCCTGGGTGGCCTCACAGGTCACAGAGCCCAGCTTCCTCCACTGGTCTGCAGGGAGCCTCAGGGTGCTGCTCCAGCTGTAGAGGCCGTCCTTCCCCAGCACCCCGGGGCTCCTGCTCTCCTCCCAGCTGCTGCTGCTGCTGCCGTCCACCTTCCAGACCAGACTCCAGTCTGAGGGGAAGCCCTTGTTGGCCAGGCACATGAGCGTGGCCTTCCCCTGCTGCTGCAGCTCCTCACTGGAGGGGGGCAGCACCGTCAGGGTGGGACGCCTATCACCTAGGAGACACAGACCACAAGCTGTCAATCCAAGAGCAGCAACTTGGACACCTTTACTGTGAGAGAGCTGCTTTTGTCCTTGAAGGAGTTTCTGTCAGATGTTTTTCTGCTCCACCAGTCACTCACTCACACATTGTTTCACTTCCCTTCAACAAGCCTGTCATGCACATCAGCACAGAGACAATCATCATACACTTTGACCTGAAACATATCAAACTAGACTAGAAATACATCCATCTGATTTAGGAAACAATCACACATTTTCTGTCACTTGGATTTTCAGCTGCAAACATTTGTCAAATCATTTGACAAGGATCAAATGTTCCTGGAGTGGAAAATACTCCTCATTGAACAAACTCTTCAAATGAGTTCAATGAACAATGGAAACTGTCAATCACACGTTTCAAAAGGATCTCAAAACTAATACTACTACTACTAAACAATAGATGAAATATACAATATATTAAAAAACAAATGATGTTTGACCATTTCTACACTTCAACTTCAATTCAATCATGGCAGGCATGCAACAAGAAAACTGGAGAAAAGAGATTTACATTTAACTCCATGATTAAGAAGGAGAAATAAAAACACAAATATGAAAAATATACTTCATAAAATAAAAGATTGTATTTGCTAAAAACTAAAGAAAAAAGAAATAATCTTTGTAGTATTTTAGCAGAAACTTACTTCCAACATCCAGTCTGGTTCCTCCACCAAAAGTCCACCACAGTGATACAAAGTCATTGAGCCGTCGTACAAAAACCTCTGACTGTAGAGACACGGCTCTCTGACTCTGTCACACTGAACTACTCTTATCTACAAGAGTTTAGCATCAAACTTTAACATCAATGTTTTGTGTCTGTTTCTTTATCGTTTATCCTCTTTATGTTGCAACATTTGAAGTTACCAAATTTTTTTTAAAGGAACAAATATTTTTGGATCCTAAAACTGAATGTTTTTCACTTTTTAAAAAATTAATAAAATATGAACCTTTCTTAGCTATTTTAGGATTGAACAAATTAAATCAAATTAAATTAAAAAAGAACTCTGAAATATTGACTTACTTCCAACATCCAGTCTGGTTCCTCCACCGAACGTATACCACAGTGATACAAAGTCATTGAGCCGTCGTACAAAAACCTCTGACTGTAGAGACACGGCTCTCTGACTCTGAAACAAACAAATTCACCAGAATTAGTCTATTTGTAACATTTTGGCAGCTGATGTGAGAAATGACAACAACACAGTATAAAAAGGACAACATGTATTGTCAATTTTTAATATTTGTTCATTTGAAGAAAATCAACATTTTCAAAAATGTTTGATGACGTGAGAAAAATATAATGGGAATTAAAGAAGCTCAAGCAGGTAAAACCTAAAGAACATTTCAAAAAGCACTTCCTGATCAATATACTCATCAACTGATTGATTGATTGCTAATCAGGATGATGAGACTGATCCCAGTCCCTGTTGGAGTCAGTCAGAGCATTTCCATAGAGAGCCACTTTGCATCAGCAGCACCATGCTCCAGTGCTCTGGGAGAGTTTATAGTCCTGAGAGTTGAAGACTGGATGACTGACAGCTGTCCTTCATGACAACACAAGACACAGAAATCCTCCTCCTCATCAAAAACATGACTTTGGTCTCCGTCCTCATCTGGACTCTCCTCTGCTGCTGCTTCACAGGTAAAGTCCAGAGAATCCAACTCCTCTATCAACATCTGTCCCTCTGAAATGAAGCCCACAAAACCAGGACTCTGTTTGATGTTTCTGTCTCTGTGTCCTCAGAGTCCAGAGGTCAGGTCACAGTGACTCAGTCTGGAGCAGTGAGCTCTGCTGTCGGAGCCTCAGTCACCATCACCTGTAGAACCAATCGTTGGGTTGATAATTACAAAGGCAAATTTCTTGTGTCCTGGTACCAACAGAGAGATGGAGAAAAACCTAAACTGATCATTTACTACGTAACTTCTAGAGCATCAGGGATTCCAGGTCGTTTTACAGGCAGTGGATCTGGGACTGACTTCACTCTGAGCATCAGTGGAGTCCAGGCTGAAGATGCAGCAGTTTACTACTGTCAGAGTTATCACAATATCAACAGTCAAGCTGTGTTCACACAGTGAAAAAGCGTCGTACAAAAACCTCCCTCAGTCAAAGTGAACAGAAACTGAAGTGACTGCTGCAGCTGGAAGATACTGCAGAGACTGATACACTTCACTGAGGACATACACACTTTGTAACATACTTTCTGTAGCTGCAGCCCTAGATGAAGTAAAAACCTACATAGAAAACAGCCTGTGTAAAACCACAAGCAGAGGCTGCAGCCTGCTGCAGTCCAGGAGACAATGGTAGAGCTTGGTCTGTCTGAGGGGACAGAATGGACACCTTCCATCAACACTGGCCTTTCAAACACACACTAAAACATTGACAGCAAGCGGCCCATGTTAGACTCTCCACTGTAAGCCTCCAAGCCTTTTAGTTCACACTGCTTTGTACCGTGCTCTCCATGAAGGCTCCACTCCTGGATGGAGAGCCAGGTGCAGCCTCCATGGTGAGTCAGCCCCACCTTTCAGCTTGTCTCTGTCCATCACTTTGACCAGGAGGTTGGACATGACTTTTCCTGCTGTTAGAGAGACGTATGGGTCCTGACACACCGTGCTCTAAAAACCATGCTCTCTACAGGAAAAGGATCTGTGTCACTGAGGATTCAAAGACTGTTAGACTGAGAAATATCTGAGGAGAGCTGCTTTCTCCAGACTCTCAGCATGTTCCTGAACAGGTTACAATACAAGTCTGTGTTGCAGTCTTTTTCTAAAGGTCAAAGTCATTTCAATCTTCCAGGTTAAACTCTGAATCTGCCAACAACACAGTGACATGAATTCATTCATTATAGAAATCTGAAGCATGACTATACATCAGAGTGGACTCATTCAGCAACATGAATATATATAGTTGTATCATCTGCATACAGAGGAACCCTAACCCTGCTGTACCATTGACCTACACAGTCCAAACTATCAACAGCTGTGTTGATCCACTGACTGTCTCAGTAACAGCTTCTGATGCTCTCAGAACCAGCTCAACTGGCTGCTGTGCTCTCCAATAGGCTGAGTAGAGAAGCTGTGGGATGTTCAAGACTCAACGTTCTACACCACAAATGTTGTTGCTTTGTAATCAGCTCCAAAGATCCAACAGAGACTTGGTGTCAGTAGTGTTTGAAATGCAGCAGCTCTATGTTGAGAGCATGTGTTGTGAGGAGGACACAGCATGATGTGTTGAGGACAGCTCCAGTTGACTGACTCTGTGTGTTTGCATATGTGTCCTTCCTCTCTGCTCCCAGCCTCCCGTTAAGAGGCCAGTGTTGATCAGTGTGTGTCCAGGCCTTTCACAGCCACTGACACCACAGCAGCACAATGATGATGTCTGGGACTCTACTGCTGGCCACCCTGGGGCTCCTTGTTCAGGGTGAGACTCTCTGCTGAAAACTTTGCTTCAGGATGGAACCAGCTTCACCACAATCATCTTCTGCTATGATGGAGAAACACTCCAACCAGCAGCATTCACCTTCTTCCATCTATTCTCCATCTTCAACAAATCATCCTCTTCTCTTTGGATCTTCATCTTTCTCCAAGATGGATTTGTCTCAATAACTCTTCTCCTCTTTTTCATGCTTTACAGCTTCATCAGGACAAATCATCCTGACTCAGACTCCTGGATCTCAGTCTGTTGTTCCAGGTCAGACTGTCTCTATCAGATGTCAAACCAGTTCAGGTGTTGGTAACAACCTCCACTGGTACCTTCAGAAACCTGGAGAAGCTCCTAAACTCCTGATTTATTATGCAACAAGCCGTCAGTCTGGAGTTTCAGATCGTTTTAGTGGAAGTGGATCTACTTACTCTGACTACACTCTGAGCATCAGTAGAGTTCAGGCTGAAGACTCAGGAGTTTACTACTGTCAGCAGGGTGCTAACACACCGTTCACACAGTGAAAAAGCGTCGTACAAAAACCTCCCTCAGCTGCAGAGGAACTGATCTGACTCAACAGCTGCACTGAAACTACAACAACACCAGTTGAAGTCAAACATAGTTAATAATGATCCACTCTGAACATTTGAAAATCACATATTGAACTAAACCAAGGGTCACCAACCCGATGCCCGCGGTACACTGACCACTGCATCATTCATCAGCAGGTGATATGTGCCAAAGTGATAGGCTTTGATCACGTGATGACTCCTGTCATGAAGATCATTAATCATCTGCTCTAAAGCCGAACAACACAGGATGTCCAAGGTGTTATTGGAGGAGCTGTCAGCTGAGTATGGGGACCTGTTACTGCACACAGAAATCAGATGGCTCAGCCGGGGACGAGTTCTGCTGCACTTTTTGTTACTTTTGGATGAAATCAAAGAGTTCATGCAGTCCAGAGGGGAGGACATGTCGCTGCTCCAGGACACTGAGTGGATGCTTGACCTTGCATCTTTAACAGTGGGAAACTGAAATTTCAACCGCGAGTTGCAAGGAAAAGGCAAGACTGTGGCTGACATGAAAGTGCTGTAAACGCATTTATGAACATTTTCTCTGTGCAAGCTGCTGCAGTCAGTCAGTGCTTAGTGACCATGTTTCTGATTCTGGGGCTTTTGTCAAAACTGTACAAAAGTACGCTGAGGTCATTAATAGACTTTGAGAACAGGTTTTGTGGCTTTGATAAACTTCAGCCATGTGTGTCATTTGTTTCAAACCCTTTCATGCAAGTGGACATGACGTCAGCTAAGTGCAGTGTTCAGCTTGGATGCTGGACAAGTGGAGATGGAAATCCTTACGATGCAAAATGACCTCCACCTCAGAGCAGAGCCCAAAAGGATGCACTGAACTTTTGGTGCCTTGTGGACAGAGAGAAGTGCAGAGCTGTATGCACAGCAGCAATGAAAGTTGCCAGCCTTTTTGGTTCAGCCTACCGTATCTCTGTGAATCAACTTTTTCCAACATGAACTTCAATGAGAACAAACACAGAACACGCCTCACTGATGCACATCTACAAGACTCACTCAGAGTTGTGGTGTCTAATTACACCCCAGGTTACTGTACCCTGGTAGCAGCATGCAATGCCAGCCTTCACACTAATAGACGCTGCAACAATTTGTTGTTGTTGTTGTTGTTGTAAATGTTACAGAACTGATAATTTGTCCAAACATAGGACAGAGCTCATGATTTGTTCAGTGTTACAAAGCAAATGGTAGGAGGAACATGACATGATTTAAAAATGTAACATGATTTCCTAAAAAAAAAAAAAAAAAAAGTCATAGAATTGATCTAAACATAGGACAGAGATTGTGATGTGTTAAAAATATATCTACAGATCAATTAATACAAATGTGACATGATTGATTTAAAAATATGAAAGAGTTGTTGCTACAGAACTGATCATTTGTCCAAACATACGACAGAGTTCATGATTTGTTCAAAAATGCTATTTGGAAATTAAAACAAATGTGACATGATTGATTTAAAATGTGAAAGAGTTGTTGATGTTTTTGGTATATTACAAAAGTGATTTGTACAAACATAGGACAGAGTTCATGGTGTGTTTAAAAAAAGTTCAAAATGTTACAAAGGGAAGAAGATGACATGAATAACATGAAATATATGTGTTCAAATAAATCTGTGTTTCCTACCGTGGTGATTTTGTCAATAATTGTTGTGAGGAATGATTAACATTTATGTGATCAGGCGGTCCCGTTATATATGACTGTTTATAATAAAGGTAACCTGTGCAACTTTATGTTGTTCAGGGAGTTTGTTTCAATCAAGTGGCCCTTTGTATCACTGTTAACCTTTTGGTAGCTCTCAGTTCCAAAACTGTTGGTGACCTCTGAACTAAACACTATTTACTGTTAATACACTGATTCTAATCCAGTTTGAACCAATCTGCTCAACATCAACAAAAAGCTCAGATGAAGTTTGATGACATGAACACTGAAAGAAAGAAGATTGATTTTCCTGTCAACATGGACTCATTTGTTGATGAAATTCATTCTGACATTTGATTGGCCTACAATGAAATATCATAGAGAAATGAATATATTTACATATAAAATGAGCTTTTATTTGACTCTTAGACATTTGAGTCATGCTGTGTTTTGTATTTCACACAACAAGGAATGTTTCAGACACTTTTTGATTTCTTTCATTTTTTCTAATAGTTTCTGCATCTTTGTGGATCAGCTCATCAACATGTGTCAATATTTAGGATTGAGAAAACTCTGCAGCAACAATAGAGGAGACACATGAAGGCATAGTATTGATACTGATCAATCAATCAATAATGACAAGTTGTGAGTTTATACACACCACAGGACAAACTTACAGTATATTTGACATCATCTCAGACTTTCTCTGTCAACTCATCACACAGGAATAATAAGTCGTCACGGAAACGTTGAATGAAAACCCATGAAACCAAGTGATGTGATGATGATATTTTTATTGTGTGTAAAGACAGAAACAACATTGAAAGAGTGAGAGAAGCTGCTAAATGTTGTTAGTGAAACATGTGAAATGAGAGAGAGAGAGAGAGAGAGAGAGAGAGAGAGAGAGAGAGAGAGAGAGAGAGAGAGAGAGAGAGAGAGAGAGAGAGAGAGAGAGAGAGAGAGCAGCAGAGGAAAAGCAGCAGCGTGGTCCCAGTGATCAGCTCAGGACTGGGAACACTGGTCTCTCCTCAGTGTCTCTGAGAGCGGAGTCTGGGAGCCCTGGGTGGCCTCACAGGTCACAGAGCCCAGCTTCCTCCACTGGTCTGCAGGGAGCCTCAGGGTGCTGCTCCAGCTGTAGAGGCCGTCCTTCCCCAGCACCCCGGGGCTCCTGCTCTCCTCCCAGCTGCTGCTGCTGCTGCCGTCCACCTTCCAGACCAGACTCCAGTCTGAGGGGAAGCCCTTGTTGGCCAGGCACATGAGCGTGGCCTTCCCCTGCTGCTGCAGCTCCTCACTGGAGGGGGGCAGCACCGTCAGGGTGGGACGCCTATCACCTAGGAGACACAGACCACAAGCTGTCAATCCAAGAGCAGCAACTTGGACACCTTTACTGTGAGAGAGCTGCTTTTGTCCTTGAAGGAGTTTCTGTCAGATGTTTTTCTGCTCCACCAGTCACTCACTCACACATTGTTTCACTTCCCTTCAACAAGCCTGTCATGCACATCAGCACAGAGACAATCATCATACACTTTGACCTGAAACATATCAAACTAGACTAGAAATACATCCATCTGATTTAGGAAACAATCACACATTTTCTGTCACTTGGATTTTCAGCTGCAAACATTTGTCAAATCATTTGACAAGGATCAAATGTTCCTGGAGTGGAAAATACTCCTCATTGAACAAACTCTTCAAATGAGTTCAATGAACAATGGAAACTGTCAATCACACGTTTCAAAAGGATCTCAAAACTAATACTACTACTACTAAACAATAGATGAAATATACAATATATTAAAAAACAAATGATGTTTGACCATTTCTACACTTCAACTTCAATTCAATCATGGCAGGCATGCAACAAGAAAACTGGAGAAAAGAGATTTACATTGAACTCCATGATTAAGAAGGAGAAATAAAAACACAAATATGAAAAATATACTTCATAAAATAAACGATTGTATTTGCTAAAAACTAAAAAAAAAAAGGAATAATCTTTGTAGTATTTTAGCAGAAACTTACTTCCAACATCCAGTCTGGTTCCTCCACCAAAAGTCCACCACAGTGATACAAAGTCATTGAGCCGTCGTACAAAAACCTCTGACTGTAGAGACACGGCTCTCTGACTCTGTCACACTGAACTACTCTGATCTACAAGAGTTTAGCATCAAACTTTAACATCAATGTCTTGTATCTGTTTCTTTATCGTTTATCCTCTTTATGTTTGCAAAATTTGAAGTTATCAGATTTTTTTTTAAAAGGAATGAATATTTTTGGATCCTAAAACTGAAATTTTTTCACGTTTGAAAAAAATCACCAAAGTACGTACTTTTCTTAGGTATTCTAGGATTGAACAAATTTAATCAAATTAAATTTAAAAAAAACCTCTGAAATATTGACTTACTTCCAAGCTCCAGTCTGGTTCCTCCACCGAACGTGTACCACAGTGATACAAAGTCATTGAGCCGTCGTACAAAAACCTCTGACTGTAGAGACACGGCTCTCTGACTCTGAAACAAACAAACTCACCAGAATTAGTCTGTTTGTAACATTTTGGCAGCTGATGTGAGAAATGACAACAACACAGTATAAAAAGGACAACATGTATTGTCAATTTTTAATATTTGTTCATTTGAAGAAAAATCAACATTTTCAAAAATGTTTGATGACGTGAGAAAAATATAATGGGAATTAAAGAAGCTCAAGCAGGTAAAACCTAAAGAGCATTTCAAAAAGCACTTCCTGATCAATATACTCATCAACTGATTGATTGATTGCTAATCAGGATGATGAGACTGATCCCAGTCCCTGTTGGAGTCAGTCAGAGCATTTCCATAGAGAGCCACTTTGCATCAGCAGCACCATGCTCCAGTGCTCTGGGAGAGTTTATAGTCCTGAGAGTTGAAGACTGGATGACTGACAGCTGTCCTTCATGACAACACAAGACACAGAAATCCTCCTCCTCATCAAAAACATGACTTTGGTCTCCGTCCTCATCTGGACTCTCCTCTGCTGCTGCTTCACAGGTAAAGTCCAGAGAATCCAACTCCTCTATCAACATCTGTCCCTCTGAAATGAAGCCCACAAAACCAGGACTCTGTTTGATGTTTCTGTCTCTGTGTCCTCAGAGTCCAGAGGTCAGGTCACAGTGACTCAGTCTGGAGCAGTGAGCTCTGCTGTCGGAGCCTCAGTCACCATCACCTGTACAACCAATCGTTGGGTTGATAATTACAAAGGCAAATTTCTTGTGTCCTGGTACCAACAGAGAGATGGAGAAAAACCTAAACTGATCATTTACTACGTAACTTCTAGAGCATCAGGGATTCCAGATCGTTTTACAGGCAGTGGATCTGGGACTGACTTCACTCTGAGCATCAGTGGAGTCCAGGCTGAAGATGCAGCAGTTTACTACTGTCTGAGTTTTCACAATATCAACAGTCAGTATGTGTTCACACAGTGAAAAAGCGTCGTACAAAAACCTCCCTCAGTCAAAGTGAACAGAAACTGAAGTGACTGCTGCAGCTGGAAGATACTGCAGAGACTGATACACTTCACTGAGGACACACACACACACACACACACACACACACACACACACACGAGCACCGACGCGTCAGAGAAGCGAGGTGAGCGCAGCGCAGTGCACACCTTATTACTCCTGCCGAAGAAAGAAAAAAAAGAAGCCTGTGGTCCGACTCCTCACAAATAAAATATGAAATTTCGGGTTTGCTTCGGGCTCGGGCCTGCAAATAAAGTTAATTGGTCAGGGTCGGGCTGGGTCGGGCTTTAATACCCGCGGGCCTGGGTCGGGTCGGGCTGGATTTTTTAGGCCAGATCTTGCCTCTACTTGTCAGTTGCGTCTGCACATGAGACACACATTGACACAGAGCTAGAGACAGACCTTTGGAGTCGTATTTGACCGGTGCGGAGAGAGCACGAGAAGCTGCTCCCTGTGCGACCAGTCAAGCTCCTGCAAGCAGCGCTGCTCCCACTCTGCTTCTGCAGGCACTGTGTCCTTGCACTATACACATTCGTCATTTTAATTTTTGTCTATATTCTAAATATTCAAGAAAAACACACAACCAAACATTTGAAGCAAATTATGTTAAAAAAAATAAAGACCATTAAAGGGGGCAAGTAGCTCTGCCCCTGCTCTAAACCCATTCTGATAATTCACAAAAAAACCTTTAGTTTCAATTAGATAACCCAGTCTATGTGTCTAATGCATCTCTGCATTCAGAGCATATTCACAAAAATGACTAAATAACAAATTTCACAACATAAAGACCCACATACTTGCATACTTCTCCTACTACTCGTACGGTACTACTCATACTAACGATTTGAGTATGTAGTATGTTTACACAGCGCAGTATGCGATTTGCAGTAGGCGAGAAGTTCCCGGATGCATACTAGATTCGCCAGAAATGTTGAGTATACATCATGAGCTCACTACTCACACTCAAACTACCCAAGATGCAACGTAACGTGACGTCACGTCACGGACCGTCTTTTCCTTACCGCGAACAGGAAAAAAAACTAAACAAAACAGGACAACAGAGGTTTTCCTGCTGAAGCTTTTAGGGAATAAATGTTGGTCTCTTTGATGAAATCTAACAACTGTGGCAGTAGCAGAAGTTTGTTTGAATAAAAAAACCATGGTTGTACAGTAGCAGTGCTGCCTTGGGGTCAGTCTACGCACAGAAAACACCACATTTACACCAATAAATAAATACTGTACTTTAAAATGAGCCAGGCCTATTTCAGAGCTGGCAAGACTCTCCGGTGGCATATTGAACGATTAAATGCCGTTAACGGGACGAGAGAGCAGTCAAAACGGCAGCTCCAAGCTAGCTACAGCGAGCGTAGGTTCATTTCCTGTTTACAAAGTAAAAGCACCTTAGCGATAAAAGGCAACGGGTATTTTATTTTGTGAAAATAACCGGAAGTGCGTTGCTCACTACGGCTAGTTTTACTAGCGCCAGAGAACGCTGAATTCGTCGGAACAAATTTGTAAACAGCGGGTATTTTGTCAGATTTTCAACACGGTTGGGATCTAAACAACCACTTTCTCGCCTGAAAATGTTTCAAATGTTGCTAAAGTTATATATTTACAGAGTTTAGAGCTTAAGCGAAATCAGCTTCAGGCCAACTGATTTCGGCTCGGGCAGGAGCAAACTGCATTGTGGGTTATCATAGTACGCGGCAGTGTAAACGCTCTGCATACTGTATGATCGATTAGTATGTAGTATGGAAGTATGCAGTATGGAAGTATGTAGTATGTGGTTTCGAACACAGCCTGTGTCTGATTTCTGTCTTCCTGTTAAGTTTCCCCGCCCGTTTTGATTACCTCATGTGTCTCACCTGTGTTTGATTGCACCACCTGTGTCTCGTTCCCTTGTGTGTGTGTATATAATCCCTGTGTTTTCTCTTGTTGTGTCATTGTCTACCCATGTGTCAACCCAGTGGTCCTCCCTGTGATCCTATCTTCATTTTGGTGAGAAATAAAACCTTTTTGTCCACACCCTACCCTGAGTCTGCGTTTGGGTCCATCCTGCTGCCCTCAATCCCTGACAAATATAAGTTGTTTTTCAAAATAAAAGACATGTCCAACATCAGATGTGCATTATTTACTTTTTTGACCAGCTGTCCGTGACCCATCCAGAATGGTTCTGCGACCCACCAGTTGAGAACCACTGCAATAGGAGACCTGGGTGACGTGACGAGCTAAACACCAATGGGGAAGCTGTGAGCAGTCACATCATCAGACAAAAATTGTTGGACACAGCTATACTACTATTTACAAAAGTAAGGATTTGCCAGATTTTCAGAATCCTAAATTCAATGTTGACTGGACAACAAAAATGATTTAAACTCATTTTTTTCAGAACTGCAATCTGAGGAGTTACCCCTTTCTTCTGTTGTAGGGCAGTACAGAGGACACAGAGACACCGAGGAACCAGGACAGATCCAGAATCCAGGATACAGAGGTTCAGTGAATGTAGTGCTGAAGGTGTGGAGGTGGATCAGTGAGTCAGAGGAGACTCTGTAGAATGACAGAGAGCCAGCAGGATAGTCCACATACACTGCTGCTCTGTGAGAGATACAGGAGGAGGAGGCAGATGTTTGCATGTTGTTGTGGCAGACAGAGTAACCATGACGATCAGAACACCTCAGACTCCAGGACTGATCATTTCCTCCAAACCAACAGTCATCACCATCTCCTTTCCTTCTGATTCCTCTGTAACTCACTGTTATATGAACCATTCCTCTCCACTCGATCTCCCAGTAGCAGCGACCAGTCAGACCAGTTCTACACAGCAGTTGAGACAGGACATCAAATCTGTCTGGATGATCAGGATATGACTGATCCTCTGTCACACGTGTCACTTTCCTCTTGTTGTCAGACAGTTTGAGGCGTTTGTTCACTGTGTTCATGTCCAGTTCCAGTTCACAGGCGTCTGATAGAGAAAACAAGACACAACACAGCTGCAGTTTATCATCTGTTCATTTATCAACAACTTCACTGACAATTCATCAAAGTCAAACATTAAAGCTGTATGAGACTGTATGGGGATCTTGGTGGCAGCAATCTCTTCAGGGTGTCAGGTCAGGACACTTTGTAACGAGCAGGTAAGTAAAGTTCAAACTCTTTTATAATATTTTTTTTTTATAATTTTATAATAAACTTTATTTATAAAGCACCTTTCAAAACAAATGTTACATAAAAATGAGTTTTAAGGAGTGTTTTAAAACACAACACTGAAGAAGCAGACCTAATGTCCTCCGGTAGATCATTCCAGAGCCTTGGGGCCCGAACTGAGAATGCTTTTTCCCCCTTTGTCATCAGTCAGGCCCAAGGGACAGCTAAAAAACCTTTATCTGAAGATCTGAGAGTGCGAGCAGGAGTGTGCAAAGATAAAAGGTAAGTGATGTAAGGTGGACTAAAACCATTGAGTGCTTTAAACGAAGTTCCTAACGGAAAAATAAAGTACTTTTGAGTTTGAGTTTTGAGTTTGAGTTTGAAAAGTGATTAATAAGATAATTAAAATCAGTCCTGGGAACGAACTGGAACTAAAAGCATCAGTAAAAGCATCCATAAAAGAGGCACTGGGTGTAATCGAGGCTCTGATAGACTCCACTTTATCGTTAAAATAAGATAAAAAACGGTCACAGTCGTCATCAGATTCAATGGGGACAGTCTTAAATAAAATCCTGGGGTTATTTATTTTTATTTATTTATTCATTTAAAAGGATCCCCATTAGCTTGTGCCACAATTTTCAGAAGAAATAAAATCATTCAAGATAAAGGTTTTGTAAGACAAGGACCTGACATTAAACAGTGACATTCTGAGGGTGGTTGCCTTGGGTGTAGCAGGTGGAGTATTGGTCAGGATCAAGCGAAGATTATTAGTATTTCTGAGGTTGAAAGATGTACAAGATTGTGAGGTCCGTGGGGTAATTATTACAGGGATTGAAGAATAAAGAGAAGCAGGTAGTGCGGGAGTAGCGGAGGCCTGTGGTGGGAGCTACTGAGCAGGGAAGAGGAGGGAGGAAAGAGATCCTCAGCAGGACCCATACTGTATGGACTGGATACAGTGATCATGGGAGACACGTGACCCTGAAACAGGTCGTGCTGAGGATCACATCATTGTTTTATGCTAAAGGCTATGTAATTTAGGAAATCTTTTGTAAGCAGTTTGGTTCCTCTTTTGTTAAGGTTTTTATTTTTATTTAACCTTTATTTAACCAGGCAAGCAAATTAAGAACAAATTTCTTATTTTCAAGTGCAGCCTAGGGGGGTAAGGGGAGGGGAGAGCTAAGATGAAAAAGAACAAGTTATATAAATACACAAAAAGACATTAAAACACAATACAAAAGATAAAACAAATTAATCAAGTAATTCAAACAGTCAATATGCATGAAGGAGGACTAAAGGTGCACCCCATCTGTTTTGTACATGAGCGGATTGGACCAAAACAAGTCAAAGTTGGCAATGTAATCAAAACCAGTGGCTGAACAGAATCCGTGCAGCCATTGGTGGAGGCTGTACAGGCAGCTAAAACGCTCTGAGTTTCTAGAGGCGTTTGGGATGGGGCCAGAGATTATACACCGTTTTCCCAGGCTCTCCACCGTGTAACACAGCGATTCAAGCTCGCTATGTAATTTGGAGGATTGTCTTGACATGACGTCATTGCAGCCTGTGTGAGCGATTACCGTGTGCACGGTGGGGTGAATGTCAAGGAGGGTGGGAACTAGTTCAATGAGGTCGGAGGTTTTTCCTCCTGAAAAGCAGTAGGTGATGGCTCCAGGAAGTGCTAAAAAACGCACAATGGAATCAACAAGTATTAATAACTCAGGGTGTGTAACGACTGGAGTGCTTTTGTAAACTGCAAGTTTAGGATTAATTTTGAGATCACATGTTGACGTACTGTCCAAGTGGGGAGATCCCGAAGGCCCGGGAGGAGGAGGGGCGTGGTGCACAGGGGGGACACCAGCTGCAGGATGATGATCTGATGAAGAGAGCGCCATGTTTGAAGCCACAGGTGGAAAGTTTTGAAGATGGTGAAGCAAAAAACGGGCGTGTTTGGATTCTGGAGGAGCAGAGGAAGGAGGAGAAGAGTCCTCAGGCGATGAGACGCTGGAAGGTGAGGGACTTTTTCGGACTCGGGGCGCACTGCGGACTGGAGGGGAAGAGGCTGAAGGCTCAGTAGGAAGCTTCGAGAGGGGGGAGAAAAAGTTGGAGAGGGATGTCGTTGGCACTGGAGGAATCGGAGCTTTGGCCAGGGGCATCCGAGGATGTTATGTGAGAAATCCAGCCTGCTTCCCTCAATCCCCGACAAATATAAGTTGTTTTTCAAAATAAAGGACATTATGCTAGAGTCTGTAGGTCAAAAAAGTTACATTAAGTGAATATGGCCACAATGTCACATGTTATTTTGACTAGTAGGCTACTTATCCCTACTTTCTAATATTCAATGAAAACAGTAAAACAATGTCTTACAAGATTTAGTAAAAACAACATAATTTTATTAAATCGTACTGTTTTGTGATTAACACAGGCCTAATGAAAAAGACAGAGCATTTATCATAGATGAGGGATGTAAAAAAAAAAAAAAACCTGCCGTGACCTTGTCTCAAACACAAATCTCCCGCATCAATGGCACCAGTGCTAACCACTACACCAACAGCCTGAATGCATATTAATTAATGATAAGCAGATCTTTTATGGGTATGTCAGTTTACCGTCAGTTGCCTACCACTGGACACCACACGCGGTCACTTCAGTTTATCCAGAAATCTGCTGATATTTACTTTCAAATCAATGCCAATATCTCTGAAAACTCGTATTTCTTGTGCTGAGAGCAGCACGAGCAGCGCGGCTGGGAGTGAAAGTTTGGCGCACATAGCAACAGTAACCAAGGGGGGTTGGACTGTCATTGGACCAACCTGGGGCCAAATGTATAAAACTCTGTGTATATTTAGGTGTAGAAATCTGTGTGTGCACAAAATAGGAAACATGCATACGCAGTCTTCTCGTCAGATGTATAAAACCCCACGTACGTATATTCCCACGTGTTTTTTTCTCATACATCTCAATCATGCTGAAATTGTGCGCACGTGCACGAGTCCTTAGACCAAACCCACGATTCACCATAGATGGCTCCCGACACACCCCCAGTTGCCTATTTTGCATACAAAAGGCCGGGATTTCATTTAAGGAGAAATAGCGCGGAAGCAAGAAAGAAACAGTTGAACAAGAAGCGTCTTATCACTGATTGTGAAATAGAAGTAGTGCTTGAAGAAAATTATCAAAGAAAATATATATCATTTAGCTTAAGCTCTGGCATGCCCAATAAAACCAAGGTGAATTTCTAGTAAATTCGCTGGGTTCTGAGCCACAGACACTAGACTCGAGATTTAAAAATAAGAAGAAAAAAAAACGCTCTGACTAAAAACGGTCCTCGCTGTCCTTATTGCGCGCACCGCGTCTGTCCTGATCCAAACTGCCGTCAGTGGCAATGTGCCAGATGAATCAGGAGACACAGATTCAGTTTCAGACTCAGTTTAAATTGCAGTCGGACATGCAGTGAAAACTACGTCTTGTTACAACATTATGAAGACCCTGGTACCTCCGGTGCCATTGCGCACAGCTGGACGCACACATGACTGTGCCCAACCTACAGTATCACACAATGAGATTATTATAAAGTGTATTGATGGAAGTGAGGGAACTTAAAGTGATACTGCGGGAATCATCATAAGAAATAAACTAATTTTCTTTTTCATTTCCTATTGTTTCATAACACTTACACCGTTCACCACACTTACTGTCGCTGTATCACATCAAGACGTATTTGGACAGCTGCTGCAGCTCGCTGATTATTGACACAATGTATTGAAAAAAATATCTAAATGAAACATCTCTCAAATTCACATATTTATTATCCTTTTTTCCAAACTCGCAACACCACAATAATCTGAAACGAAATGAAGATGGGAGGCTACGCATGGTCTGAAGCATGCGTACCAGTACGCACATTCTCACCGTCCGTGGATTTTTATACATGAGGAAAAATACGTGGAAAGTGGCGTGCACACAGATTTCATGTGTACGCATGGTTTATACATTTGGCCCCTGCTGTCAAACTTGTGTTCTGATTGCTGATTGGTAACGAAGAGCCTCCTCCGTTATGACGTCATTTTACGTGTCTTAGCCAATCACAGATCAGGATGAAAAAATCCTAAATGCATTGAGTCAATGGAAGGAGATCCCGCCCCGAGGTCTCTCGTGGAGGGAAAAATCTTTTCACCTCCGTTAAGCCCCCACCTTCCTGTTTCCTGCTCTTCACACAGACTGCTCTGTCTCCTGAGCTGCTGGCGGCGCTGTTGAACCGTTTTAAGTGGATTTTCTTCCAAAGAAGAAACTTTTTTTTATGATAAAATACATACATAATATTTATAAATTATACTGAGATTTGGTAATGATTTATTTCAACCAGTTAATCTTTCTTAAATAAAAAATCGATTTCCCTCTTGCCTCTCAAAAATAGAGGAGGACCAACCTCCTCTGCCTCAATGGACCAGCCTCCACTGTACAACATAGTGTCAGAAGTTATTTTGTTGCCAAGTGCTTCTTCTGTATGTGTGAGACACGGATTGATACAGTTCAAGGTGTTACACAGACTCCACTTGTCAAGGGAGAAACTGGCAAGAATGTACCAGGGGGCCGATCCGACCTGCCCCAGATGTAAACAGGTGCCAGCCAACTTATGCCACATGTTCTGGTCTTATTCCAGGCTGAAAGACTTTTGGGCTAACATTTTTAGAACATTCTCATTCATTTATAATAAAGATATGGAACCAATGCCTCTGACATGTTTTGTGTTATGATTTAGTTTCTCACCTACGCTCGACGAAAAGAAGCTTTTAATAAAACCTGAACGCTGAGCCACCGAGGCGAAGCAAACCCTCGCGCTTGGGCTCGCCGTGAACGCCTGTGTGTGATGAGGAACAGGTGGAGGCCTGGAGTCCGGGCCCCGTTCCAGCCAGCGACCGTGAGTACCCCACCCTTGCTCCTCATACAGGTCCAGCCATCCACTACATCACACACACTGCAGCACATCCACACACATGTGGTGAAGTCGTAACATTTATTGGGGGCTCGTCCGGGATATGAATTACTTTAGTGGCCTAGACTAGCGATAAAAGTCGCCGGTCTAGATAGCCATAGCATTAGCGTTAGCTACACACAAACATTACTGTTTGCGAGAGAGGGGTGCTACCGGAGTTGTATTCAGCTCGTCAAAGGGGCTTTGACCTCGGTGCAAATTAGTTGCACAGTACCGGAGCTCTCGCCAAAACAGTTGTTTGCGTGGGAGAAACATCTCCAAGCAGAGTGTAGTGGTAGTGATTCAGTGTTTGTTAATCGTGTCAGGCGCGTTCGCGGTGTGACGAACGTAGTATTATTCAGGTTGTATTGTGCCATGTCTTTTCGAGGTGTATTTTGAGTGGATTGTTTGGCCGCGCAAGGGGCATTTTGATTTGAGACGCGCAGTTACGTGAGTGGGGGATTTAAAGTGTAGGAGGAAGTGAGCTCCGCGGGGGACTATTGTGTAGTAAGCCCGTGATCTTGGACGCCAACTCGTGGAGGATCGTTGTTGTTATAACTTGGCTTTGAATCTGTGGGTTTGTGGTTGTATCCCCAGATTGGTTTTTGTTTTGTCACGTGTCGTGTTCTTGATTGGAGAGAGGCTAAAATGGCAACATTTTGATGTGGAGGAATTTTGCAAAAATGCTTTTGACAGGATTGACCTTAGGAAATTGAAAAAGGAACAATTAATTGAGGTTGCTGAAGCTTTTGAAATAGAGATTGCTCCCACCATAAAAAGGGTGGAGATGGTGAACATTTTGGTTGAGGCTTTGCAGTTATCGGACCCTGTCACAGAAAAGGAGAAAGAGCGACAAGCCCAGCAGCAAGAGCGACAGGCCCAGCAGCGGGAGCAAGAACTCCAGGTGGAGCTCGCCAAGATTGCATTAGAGAAAGAGCGGATACAGCATGCAAACTCCCAGATGCAGCGTAAACATGAAACCCGTTTTGACCTTAGCAGTTGCCTGAGGTTAATGCCTAGATTTAACCCCAGTGAAGTAGCAGTTTTTTTTTACGCTTTTGAAAAAATTGCCAATGATCTGGAATGGCCTGAGAACAAATGGAGTCTGCTTGTTCAAACTGCCCTGGAAGGAAAGGCCCAGGAAGCCTATGCTTCTTTAGACGCTAACCAGAGCAGGGACTACGAGGTAGTAAGAAAAGTAGTGCTTGCTGCTTATGAGCTGGTCCCCGAGGCCTACAGACAGAAGTTTAGGTCCCTTAGACGCAGGGGTGATGAGATCTTTCTGGATTTGGCTAGGAGACAGGAAGCAGAGTTTGATAGATGGCTAGGGTCAAACAAAGTCTTCACTTTTCAGGATCTCAGAGAGCTAATGTTAATGGAACAATTTAAGAGAAGTGTACCACAGTATGTTGAAGCCCACCTCAATGATTTGGAGGTTAAAAACCTTAGGAAAGCAGCCATGATGGCAGATTCTTATGAGCTCAGCCACCGTGACATGCCAGGGAGGGGAAGGCCCTTTAAGCAGGAAAGGAGCACAGGAGAAGAGAGAGGGGCATCCATGAGACCTGCCCCCGCCCCAGTCCCGAACAGGTTACAGAATAGGTTTCAACCCGAACCAAGGAGGGGCGATCGCCCTCCTCGCTCTGAAATCATTTGTCACTACTGTAAAAGAATGGGCCACATTAAATCTGCATGTCCAGCGTTAAGAAACAAAGACTTTAGTAAATCTGTGGCTCTTGTAAACACCCATGTTAAAGGTAGACAACAGGCAGAGAATGTTTCACCTCCAGGTTTAGCACCACCAGGATATGAAGGCTTTGTCTCACAAGGTACAGTGTCTGTGTCAGAAGAGGGTGAGGAAGTACTAGTCCTGGTGCTCAGAGACTCAGGGGCCCGTCAGTCTCTGCTGTTGAAGGGAGTAGTCGATTTGCCATCTGCCACCTCCCAGGATGCGTCTGTGTTGGTTAAAGGGGTTGGAAATCAGTTTGTCCCTGCACCACTCCACCGGGTTTTGGTGAAAACTAATCTAATAAGTGGGCCGGTGGTGGTGGGGATAATTGAATCCTTACCTATAGAAGGAATCACCTTCCTTTTAGGAAATGATCTTGCCGGCACACGTGTTCACCCCAGTGATGGTAAAGTTTCTTGTGTAGAAACAGGGGGTAGTGATGTAGCTCCTGTAGTCAGGGAGGAGCCTTGTGAAGTGTCTGAGACCCTAAGTCTTGAAAGAGAGTACCCTGAGACTTTTGCAGCATGTGTAGTGACACGTTCCATGACCCAGCTTACTGACGCTACAGCCCCTAGGAAAGAGCAGCCAGCAGTGGAGTTAGCAGATACGTTCTTCGCAAAATTAGCTGGGGTAGGAGAATGCAGCCAGTTCTCACGTGAGGCCTTAGTGGCAGAGCAGGGCACCGATCCTTCCGTGTCCCCTTTAAAGGAAACTGCTATGACTTTTGAGGAGAGTCAGGGGGTAGCAGAGGGATTTTACTTACAAGATGAAGTCCTAATGCGAAAATGGCGGCCTCCTGACCGGCCTGCGGATGAGTGTTGGTCTGTAGTGGCACAGGTTGTGTTACCTACCAGTTTCAGACAGGCAGTGCTGCGTTTAGCCCATGAGGCTCCTTGGGCCGGCCATCTGGGCATACGCAAAACGCAGCAGAGAATTATGAGGCATTTTTACTGGCCAAAAATGCACAAAGATGTGGTGGCATACTGTAGGTCCTGTCATGCATGCCAGGTTGTTGGCAAACCTAATCAAAAAATTCCTGTTGCCCCCCTGTGCCCCATCCCTGTTATGGAAGAGCCATTTTCACGGGTGGTGATTGATTGTGTGGGCCCCCTGCCAAAAACCAAGAAGGGAAATGAGTATGTATTGACTATAATGGACGTGGCCACACGATTTCCAGAAGTGATACCTTTGAGAAACATCAAGACAAGACCCATTGTTGATGCTTTACTTCAGTTTTTTTCAAGAGTTGGTCTGCCTACCGAGGTTCAGCATGACAGAGGTACCAATTTCACGTCAGGTGTCTTTCAGGAGGTCATGTATGAGCTTGGCATTAAGCAGGTGGTTTCCTCAGCCTACCACCCACAGTCACAGGGTGCGATAGAACGTTATCACCAAACCCTGAAAACCATGATTAAGACGTATTGTGTAGGGTGCCCTGGGGATTGGGATGCAGCCATACCATTTTTGCTTTTTGCTGTAAGGGATGCCGTAAATGAATCCACAGGTTTCAGTCCCTTTGAGTTAGTTTATGGCCATGAAGTCAGAGGTCCCCTTAAGATGGCCAAAGAAAAGCTCCTCGACTCTACAAGGCAAGGTGGGGTGCTGCAGTACGTGGCCACCTTTAAAGACCGGCTGCAGTCAGCCTGTGAGGTGGCCAGAGCTAACCTACAAGCATCAAAGAGGAAGATGAAAGATCACTATGATAAAAGAGCTGTTAAGCGCATTTTTGCAGTGGGTGAAAGAGTATTAGTGTTGTTGCCAATGACGAGGGACAGGCTGGGTGTGAAATTTTGTGGTCCCTACACCATCATGAAGCGGGTGGGTGAATGTAACTATGTGGTTAGCACACCTGAGCGCAGGCAGAAAACCAGGCTGTGCCATGTCAACCTCCTTAAGCCATATGTTGAACGTAACCCACCTGGCCCTGTGCAGTCTGTCCCAGTGTGTGTGGTGTCTTCAGCTGAGCGAGAGAAGTTGGAGGAGAGTGAGTGCGGAAGTGTATCTCAGGAGCCTGTGCCTCCGCGGCTACTGAATTCCCAAGTAGTTGCAACATTGTGGGAACACCTGGACTACCTGCCACCAGAGCAAGCTAAAGATGTGGTGGAGTTAGTTGAAAAGCACAGGGCTCTGTTTAAGGACACATCTGGCCTCACTACGTTGGTTTCACATGATGTTGATACTGGTGATGCATTACCTATTAAACAGCATCCATACAGAATCCCTCCTCAAAAATGGGTCGGAGTTAAGAGTGAGCTGGACTACATGATGGAGATTGGAGCTATAGAACTGGGAGTAAGTGATTGGAGCTCGTCACTAGTACCAGTGCTCAAGCCTGATAATACCGTGCGTCCATGTATTGACTTCCGGAAAGTAAATAATGTGACAAAATCTGATGCCTATCCTATACCAAGGTTAGAAGACTGTATTGATAAAATAGGAAATGCTCTCTTTGTATCCAAATTTGACCTGCTGAAAGGCTATTGGCAAGTGCCACTTACCGACCGAGCAAAAACTGTGTCTGCATTTGTTACCTCTGAAGCTCTTTATTTGTGCAGAGTTCTCCCTTTTGGAATGAAGAACGCTCCTGCAACGTTCCAAAGATTGATGAATGAGGTGACACTGGGCCTAAAGAATGTGGTCACCTACATTGATGATGTGGTAGTGTATAGTTCGTCCTGGTCTGAACATGTTTTACACATTGGGCAGCTTTTTGAACGGCTGGAAACAGCTGGGCTGGTGGTGAACCTGCCAAAATGTGAATTTGGAAAAGGGCAGGTCACGTACCTTGGTCATCAAGTGGGGCGAGGGGCTGTGAAGCCGAAACAGGCGAAAGTACAGGCCATTTTGGATTTCCCAGCACCTAAAACCAAAAGAGAGCTTATGCGTGTTCTTGGCATGAGCGGGTTCTATCGAAGGTTTGTGCCTAATTTTGCCAGAGTGGTAGCTCCACTGACAAGTCTTCTTAAAAAGGGGGTGAAGTTTGCGTGGTCGGGAGAATGCCAGCAGGCCCTAGACAGAGTGAAAGCTATATTGTCTTGTGAGCCGGTGCTGAAGGCCCCAGACTTCTCCACCCCGTTCAAGTTAGCTGTGGATGCATCTGACCTAGGCGTTGGGGGGCGCTCCTGCAGGCAGATGGGAAGGGGGTAGATCGACCCATAGCTTACTTTTCAAAGAAGCTCAACCAGCATCAGAAGAGATATTCAACCATTGAAAAAGAGGCCCTGGCCTTGGTGCTTGCTATTCAGCAGTTTTATGTGTCAGGCAACCGAGGGGATCTGCTGGTCTATACAGATCATAATCCTTTGGTGTTTATCGAGAAGTTCAAAGGAAAAAAACAGAGATTGTTCAGATGGAGTCTTATTCTGCAACCATACAGTCTGAGCATACAGCATGTCCCCGGCAGGCTTAATGTTTTGGCGGATGCTCTGTCAAGGTGTTGAGGATGGTGGTTTTGAAGTAGAGAGATGCCAGAGCCCGTTTTGCAACCTAGTGGTCAGACTAGTGATTTTTAATAAACAATGTAAAAAGAAAAAAAAAAACAAAAATAGAAAAGTAGAAAATACAGTAGGTGAAGTTGTTTTGGGTTTTGTTTTGTTTTTTTTCTTTATGGGGGGAGGGATGTTATGAATGACACACACAGTGCACACACACCTACAGCACACCCACTCAGGCACGTCTTTCATTGGCTGGACTGAAAGAGGCGGGGTTGGGGTTCCTGGGGGGCTGACGTATGCATTAAGTGATGCCGTGCACCTGTGAGAGAGAAGACGGACAACGAGGAGAAGAAACGAGAAGACCGAAGCGGTGTCTCGTCTGCCCCGTTTTCGTTTCTGGTTTTGTGTTATGATTTAGTTTCTCACCTACGCTCGACGAAAAGAAGCTTTTAATAAAACCTGAACGCTGAGCCACCGAGGCGAAGCAAACCCTCGCGCTTGGGCTCGCCGTGAACGCCTGTGTGTGATGAGGAACAGGTGGAGGCCTGGAGTCCGGGCCCCGTTCCAGCCAGCGACCGTGAGTACCCCACCCTTGCTCCTCATACAGGTCCAGCCATCCACTACATCACACACACTGCAGCACATCCACACACATGTAGTGAAGTTGTAACACCGGCATTAACATTATTTTTCAAGCGTCCCACTGTTCTGACTTTTTTTTTTTCATTGTCGGAGTAGCGGCACTTTACTATTTTTTCAAACATTCCGCTTTTCCGACATTGATTGATTACATTTTTGTTTTTGCATCTGAGACACTGTTTCTCATACACAAATACATCGGCCTGTTAGAGAGAAGAAAAAACAAACTCTAGTGTGACATCCGACAAGAATCAAACTACGGTGGCCCTGAAGTGCAAAACACAACGGCAAATCAGACAACAACAGCAAAAGAGAAAACACAACACGAAAAAAGAAAACACAACGGCAAAAGAGAAAACCACACAAAAAGAGAAAACACAACAACATTAAGAGAAAACACAACAACATTAAGAGAAAACACAACAACATTAAGAGAAAACACAACGAAATTAAGACAAAACACAACAACATTAAGAGAAAACACAACGAAATTAAGACAAAACACAACAACATTAAGACAAAACACAACAACATTAAGAGAAAACACAACAACATTAAGACAAAACACAACGAAATTAAGACAAAACACAACGAAATTAAGACAAAACACAACAACATTAAGAGAAAACACAACAACATTAAGAGAAAACACAACGAAATTAAGAGAAAACACAACAACATTAAGAGAAAACACAACAACATTAAGAGAAAACACAACGAAATTAAGACAAAACACAACAAAATTAAGACAAAACACAACGAAATTAAGAGAAAACACAACGAAATTAAGACAAAACACAACAACATTAAGACAAAACACAACAACATTAAGAGAAAACACAACAACATTAAGACAAAACACAACGAAATTAAGACAAAACACAACGAAATTAAGACAAAACACAACAACATTAAGAGAAAACACAACAACATTAAGAGAAAACACAACGAAATTAAGACAAAACACAACAACATTAAGAGAAAACACAACGAAATTAAGACAAAACACAACAACATTAAGACAAAACACAACAACATTAAGAGAAAACACAACAACATTAAGACAAAACACAACGAAATTAAGACAAAACACAACGAAATTAAGACAAAACACAACAACATTAAGAGAAAACACAACAACATTAAGAGAAAACACAACGAAATTAAGACAAAACAACAACATTAAGAGAAAACACAACAACATTAAGAGAAAACACAACGAAATTAAGACAAAACACAACGAAATTAAGACAAAACACAACAACATTAAGAGAAAACACAACGAAATTAAGACAAAACACAACAACATTAAGACAAAACACAACAACATTAAGAGAAAACACAACAACATTAAGACAAAACACAACGAAATTAAGACAAAACACAACGAAATTAAGACAAAACACAACAACATTAAGAGAAAACACAACAACATTAAGAGAAAACACAACGAAATTAAGACAAAACACAACGAAATTAAGACAAAACACAACAACATTAAGAGAAAACACAACGAAATTAAGACAAAACACAACAACATTAAGACAAAACACAACAACATTAAGACAAAACACAACGAAATTAACCAAAACGGAAAAGGTAGGTACCATCGGGCGACATATCTAGTCTCTGATTGGCCCTTTTTACAGTGACGTCAGACAACTTCCGGGTTGGAAGCCAGTTTAGTGCGTTAGCGAGCAATGTTGAGCCTACAGCCAGGCACGGCTGTACTGCAAACGTGGCTCTCGTTTAAGCCGGCTCCGGTTTGGCTCCGGTGGTAACTTATGCTTAGCTCATAACCTGGTCCCGACCAGGTCCTGGTCCCGACCAGGTCCGACCAGGTCCTGGTCCCGACCAGGTCCTAGCTGGTCCCGACCAGGTTATGTTCAGAGTTTAATCATAAAACCGGCGATACAAGCGCCGCTGTTTCACTGCGTCACCTTTACTTTGAAAGTCCATGGATCTGGACGGAGCGTTTGTACGGAGGAGAGATCAGCTGATCAGCGGCTGTTACTTCTCTCTGAGCGTCTCTACTGAGCTGTCTCCGCCTACAGATGTTCTCCTCAACCGTAGCCTAGACTATAGCGTATATACTTTATTGTAGGCTGTACAGTCAGTCACTGCTGGCAGCAGGACAGACAAACAGATGATAATCGGCAAAGTTAATATCGCAATTATAACGCGAGTGGGTTTTTATTGGAAGCGAGTCTGAATAGGTTACAGTGGGGTTTTTTAGGTGCTGCAAGCAAATTTCATATCGTCTCTGTACAAAGACAACAAAGAGCTTTTTAAATGTGAAAACAGTGGAAACGTATTCAAGATTTGCGTGTGGGCAACACTGCTATAACAGGCGATCACATTGGAATTAATTTATTCATGGCCACATTAAGTGAAATTATTAACTTTGCCGATTATCATCTGTTTGTCTGTCCTGCTGCCAGCAGTGACTGACTGTACAGCCTACAATAAAGTATATATAGTCTAGGCTACGGTTGAGGAGAACATCTGTAGGCGGAGACAGCTCAGTAGAGACGCTCAGAGAGAAGTAACAGCCGCTGATCAGCTGATCTCTCCTCCGTACAAACGCTCCGTCCAGATCCATGGACTTTCAAAGTAAAGGTGACGCAGTGAAACAGCGGCGCTTGTATCGCCGGTTTTATGATTAAACTCTGAACATAACCTGGTCGGGACCAGCTAGGACCTGGTCGGGACCAGGACCTGGTCGGACCTGGTCGGGACCAGGACCTGGTCGGACCTGGTCGGGACCAGGACCTGGTCGGGACCAGGTTATGAGCTAAGCATAAGTTACCACCGGAGCCAAACCGGAGCCGGCTTAAACGAGAGCCACGTTTGCAGTACAGCCGTGCCTGGCTGTAGGCTCAACATTGCTCGCTAACGCACTAAACTGGCTTCCAACCCGGAAGTTGTCTGACGTCACTGTAAAAAGGGCCAATCAGAGACTAGATATGTCGCCCGATGGTACCTACCTTTTCCGTTTTGGTTAATTTCGTTGTGTTTTGTCTTAATGTTGTTGTGTTTTGTCTTAATTTCGTTGTGTTTTCTCTTAATGTTGTTGTGTTTTGTCTTAATTGTGTTTTGTCTTAATTTCGTTGTGTTTTCTCTTAATGTTGTTGTGTTTTCTCTTAATGTTGTTGTGTTTTGTCTTAATTTCGTTGTGTTTTGTCTTAATTTCGTTGTGTTTTGTCTTAATGTTGTTGTGTTTTCTCTTAATGTTGTTGTGTTTTGTCTTAATGTTGTTGTGTTTTGTCTTAATTTCGTTGTGTTTTCTCTTAATGTTGTTGTGTTTTGTCTTAATTTCGTTGTGTTTTCTCTTAATGTTGTTGTGTTTTGTCTTAATTTCGTTGTGTTTTCTCTTAATGTTGTTGTGTTTTCTCTTAATGTTGTTGTGTTTTGTCTTAATTTCGTTGTGTTTTGTCTTAATTTCGTTGTGTTTTGTCTTAATGTTGTTGTGTTTTCTCTTAATGTTGTTGTGTTTTGTCTTAATGTTGTTGTGTTTTGTCTTAATTTCGTTGTGTTTTCTCTTAATGTTGTTGTGTTTTCTCTTTTTGTGTGGTTTTCTCTTTTGCCGTTGTGTTTTCTTTTTTCGTGTTGTGTTTTCTGTTTTGCTGTTGTTGTCTGATTTGCCGTTGTGTTTTGCACTTCAGGGCCACCGTATAAAACCCACCAAGTTTAAAAACACACCGGCAGCAGCACACACTGATCTGCAGCTACTGAGACTGTTATTATTCTGTCACCTGTTAACCAGGTTGACGGTGTTTTGTTTTGTTTTTTTGCTGAAGGGTGTGTGTGCCGAGCGGACCCGTCTAGAGAGACACGCGTCTATAGGCTTATTATGGGACAGGCTTTTAGAACAAACCTTGTGCCCAGCAAAAATGGAAAATATATAGTCTGACTCCAATATAATAAAATGGTTCTGTTGTTTGGCCACTGTTTAGAATCATAATATAGGCTACTGTAAGGAAAGAATCGGATCCAGAGCAGCATTCATTTACACGTTTAATCAGCACCAATTAACTCTTTCGCGACCGCACAAATTTCTCATCCCAGCCGCTCAGGACCGCACGTTTTTGGCTATTTATTAAGCTTTTTTCTTACGTCGCAGCAAACTCTGTACACCACCTAGAAACAAACGGTTTTCACATGGTTGAAGAGTGACTTTTCAATGTGTTCCTCGAAAAAACGGCGAGTTTTTCCGCTGTTTCGTTCGTGAGGACGAAGGAGGAGAAGAGAGCTGGGTTTCTCCAAAAACGGCGCTCCCGCTCTAGTTTCAGAGAAAAACGCACTTTTGTGTCAGGTGTCAATCTGCTCATTTTACCGTGACTCTGCAGTGTGGCGTCTCCCAAATCATTTCTACAGCTAAATAAATATGTTTGGAGGTAAATCTGGGCGGATGGGGGTGGGAGGGCAGCGTGGAGTGCAGCGAACCAGGTCTCTGGCCGCAGCGGAGACAGCGCCGTGACACTACTGGGTGACTGGCCGCCGCTGAGTGCTCGGGGGCGGGGGCGGCAGATCACAGCGCCCGCTGTAGCGCCGGTGTCCCGGCTGCACGGTGAAAACAGCAGCGATAACGTGCTTTCAGGTCCGAATCTCCGAATCAGAAACGTTTGTAACAGCACCGGAGAAGTCGCTAGATTTGTCGCTGGTCGCTTGACAAAAAAAGTTGCCAAGAGGGTTTAGTTAGTTTGGAAAGCTGCCAGATTCAGCGAGGAAGTCGCAACACTGTAGCAGACAGCGGTACAGCTGCTGCTGCTGCTGCTGCACGCCGTCCACAGAGCAGCGTTCAAGGAGACCGCAAACAAAACCAAGATCACACAGTTTAAAAAACATTATGTTTTGATTTTAGTTTAAAACAGTTTTTACATATCAGAGGACGACCATATTCACACACAGGGTACCTGAGAGTGTCTGTTATCATAATCCGTAAAAAAACGGTTGTGACGAGTTAACTCGTCAGTGGTCGTGAACGGCCGGCAGGCTGTGACGAGTAAACTCGTCAATGGTCGCGAAGGAGTTAAACGTCTTATTAATAAACGTAAACAGTCTATAACTCGGGTCAGGTCGGACCACAGGCTTCTTTTTTTTTCTTTCTTCTGCAGGAGTAACAAGGTGTGCAGGTGTGTGTGTGTGCACGTGAGAGAGAGAGAGAGAGAGAGAGAGAGAGAGAGAGACGGTGCGCCGTGTTTGTATGGGATAGGCTACAATACAGAGTCTCGCCTGACACCAATATAAACAAAAACAAAGGACTTGTATGTAAAAATCCGATGTTCAGCAGCAGGGAACAGCAACCACAAATTATAATCTATCATTTTATTGTCATTGCAACAATTTTTCAACTTTGGCCACCAGGCCCCAGACGCTCAGCTGCAGGCTTCTGTGTCGGAATAGCGGTACCAAAAAGTGTCGGATTACCGGTATGTCTAGATAGAGGGATGTCGGAATAGTGGCATGTCTAAATAGAAACATGTCGGGATAGCGGGATGTCTGAATAGCGAGCGGACCCCGTTGAACTCAAGCGCTTAAGATTAACCTATGAGCTTAACCGGTGTATAGCACACGTCACCACAGCAGCGATTAGTTGAAGCAAACGTAAGCAACCGCCTCCCGGAAGCAAACAAATCCCTATGGCTCGTGTTCAGACGCTATATGAAATGGAATGAAATAAATATATATGCATCAGGCTAGTGTTCTCATGAATCAAACTTCAAAAACACTCACACTTCCTCACACCAGGTCTCAGTCTCTGAGGTCCACAATGGTCCACCCTGGAGGAGGAAACAAAGTCAGGATCAACTTAATTCACCATGAAACATGAAGCAGAGTAAAGAAGTAGAAAAGCTAAGCACATCAGCATCAAGCTGATGGAGAAGTAGCCTATATATTATCAGCTGTCTGACTCTGTGCACTACCAGTGTACTTTAAACTTTTTACCATATTTCTATTCATCTGTGTGACTGGGAGAATTGTGTGTATGTGAGAACTGGGTAATGTTGAAATGTTGAGTACTGGGTTTTATCTTTTATCTGTATGAAATACAGCCACTTGCGGCACAAGAATGTCCAAGACAAATTTCCCTGACGGGACAATAAAGTTTGTATTGTATTTGTAAATGTGTGGCGGCCTGGGAAAACCCTTCACATGGTGGGATTTTGACATTTTGGTTTTTCATAAAATAGAGGTTCTGAGCTGTTCATAACTGTTTGAATTACTGAGATAGCCCTTACAGATCAAACGTTATGGGCATTTTAATCTATCATGACCAAAAAATTGAAAAGTGAGAAAAATGGCTTAGAACGTCTGTGCTGTAACATTCTAAAGATGAGCGAACTGTAAAAAACACCTGAATCACGGGACCCTCTGCTTTCCGAGGGTCAGTGAATGACACCTGAATCAATCACAACAAGACCGAAGACGGCCGCTCTCCTCTGTCGCTGCTGCTGCAGCTGCAGCTCCGCTGCTCTGTGGCTCAGCTGACAACACTTGGTAGGATACTCGCCACAAAAACATAAAAATAAGTACTTATTTACTGAAAATATTTACTCACCACAATGTAGTGGGGGGGGGGGGGGGGTTAAAGTACCAGAATCAAACAAAATATAAAAATAGCCAAAATAGTAGTTTTCCACCTATTATGGCTGTTTGCCAGAATAGAACGTTGGCGACATCCGATGGGTTTTCCCAGACCGCCACACATACTGTATGTCCAAAACATTTGCTGTGTTCACTTTATGCTACTTTATGTTAAATACAATACAACATGTGAGGTAGGATACTGTAGGCCTATTGTTACTTTATAGCACTGGTATGTCAAAAAAAACCAAACTGCAGTAACTGAACACATTTGTTAAATGGTATCTATACACAATACTTGCTCTGATCTTTTTGAATCCCTCAACTTACAAATAACCCAAAGTATGAAAAAACTAAAACTAATAAAAACTAAACTAAAATAAAGTGGATAGAAAACTAAAACTAGCAACCCCGCTCTAAAAACTAATTAAAACTGAATTAGAGAAAAAGAAGTCAAAACTAAATAAAACTAAACTATAATTAAAAATCTTCAAGGGATCTTCATATGTTTATGGTGTGGAGCAGAGCGTCTCTGAATGCAGCAGAGACAACTCTGTGACACCAACTGACAATCAGCGAGTGCTCGTTAAAAACAGCTGTAATAACGTGCTTTCAGGTCCAGAAATATTCGTAATATCACTGGAAAAAGTCGGTAGATTTGTCCCTAGTCGCTTTTGACAAAAAAGTCGCCAAGAAGGTTTGGAAAGTTGCCAGATTTAGCGACACTGCAGCTGTTTACAATCGTCTTCAGCTGGGTCCATGTATACGGGGATTAAATGTGGATCGCTTTATTTAGTGTTCATGTAAACAGGTCGGATACGATTCATTTAATACGATTGTTTACAATCAGATTGAGGAAAACACTGCATGTAAACACACCTACTGTGAGTAATTTTGGGGCTTCTGGGATGCGTATGACAAAGAAGACTGTAGATCAGAGCAAGAAGTGAAGAAGAAGAGTGCGATCGGTACGGAGATAAAAAAAAAAGTTGGAAAACGTTTAGGAGTAAGTAGGAGAGCAGGCATCACTTTGCAGAGTGGGACTCGTACTTGTTGTATTTTTTTTTATTATTGTACAATGAAAAAACATGTGAAATGAAATTTTCAGATACATGTTTTTGAAGCCAAAATTAAAATGAATACAGTGTTTCCCCTAGCCGTTTTGTCTTGGGATGAGGGTTGTGTGAAGGTGTGTTTGTCTCTCTCGCGCTCTTTTTATTAAAAAAAACAAAACAAAACACAAATAGGCTACAAGCACGCACACATTGGCCTCTAGTATTTGTTAATCACAGTGTTTTATTTTGAAAAGTGTTTGAAAATTGACTGGATTCTCTGTTCATTTGTTTGACTTCCTGCCCGGCTTGACGCGATTGCTCGATTCTCGGGCACAAAATAGAACAGATGCCAAAACGATTGCTGTAGGGTGCAAGCCAGCTGCAGAGGTGCACGCTGCGGTGCGTCTGATGTGAACAACACAGCTGCGGTTCTCACCACTTCTTAGCTATTCGCGGTTATTCGTGGCGCTTCCTCGTCCGGTGTGTACCTGGCATGAGCGCTGGTATTTAAAAACCAGATGGCAGCTTGGGTGCTTCAGGTGGAGTGTTCCAACAGTATTATCAGACCAATGACGATTGGCTCCTAGATTTCCTGTTTTTCAAGGGGGGTGGGCCGCCCCGCCAACAGAACAGTAGGGGAAACACTGGGCTAAATCACTGTTTTTCTTTAGAGACTCTCTTTAAAGGTATATTGTGTAAGAATTCCTCCCATCTAGCATTGCGGTTGTCTATCACTAGCAACTCAGTCGTATTTTTCAAGCTGCATTCATGTGAAATCGGGCTTAAAGTAGACGGACAACAGCCGCTATAACGGCATAAACAAGCCTGTAAACAAGTGGCCCCTCAGGATGAGGCAAAACAATACACGTGACAATATGCTGTCATGGCGATGTCATATTGTTGACCTGACCCCCGTCTTTATCTCCACTTCTGTGACTAAAATAACATCCGACAGCTGCCTGTCCGACTGCACATGAATGTAGCATCAGCATAACATAACATTCCATTGGGTCTTGAAATATTACTCAAAATGCCCTGAAACGCTGGCACATGTCACTGACCATTTTCTAAAAGGGCTCGGACTCATTGAGCTAAGTGCGATGAAATGTGCATAATAAGACATGGGCCACAGTTTGAGACCTGCTGTTGATTGTCTATCTGTCCATACCTGAGAGAGTCCAGTCTCCAGTCTGGATCCTCCAGTCCAGCAGACAGAAGCTTCACTCCTGATTCTCCTGGATGGTTGTAGCTCAGGTCCAGTTCTCTCAGATGGGAGGGGTTGGAGCTCAGAGCTGAGGCCAGAGAAGAACAGCCTTCCTCTGAGACCAGACATCCTGACAGACTGAACAAACACACACACGCACGCACACACACACGCGCACACACACACATACACAGTAACTGACTAACTGGTCTGTTTCGAGTATTCTTCACAGCTCTGTGTCCAGTAATATCATGCAGGCACAGTGAGAAGGTTTAATCTATTAACCCTTGTTGGTTTCAATGTCATTAACGTTTATGACTGTTGTCATTAAACATCATTCGGCTTTTGTAACAACAACATGACATTGTTTAGGTTTTATCCAAAACTTCAGGCTGAAGCGCTGAAGCGCCGGCTGAAGCGCAAGAGCACCCCTCGTGCTCTTGCGCTTCAGCCAGTGAATAGGTGCTCTCAGACAGGACGGGTAATTGAAAGGTGCAATCACATGGGTCACTCACTTCACAAAAGGACTGAACCCAAATTAAACAACTGGAGCACTTGATAAAATGCATTAGTTTAATACAGGTACAAGACACTTTTCTTACAATGATGTTGGGCAGCACCCCCTTTTGTTAAATCCAATAAATATTATTCACACAAAAAAATATTGATCATGTTTTCTCATTTTTACCTGCAACCGCCACATTCATTCATTGGACAACCACAGAATTCATCGATTTGCGCTGGCATTATTGGGCTTATGGGCTCTGTGTGTGTGTGTACATGTGTGCAGGCTGCGAAGATGCACACACCAGTCCGACTATTGGTCTGACTTGTGGTTGATTTTGTCGGAATAACGGGAAGTCGAAACAATGGGAGGTCGGACCAATGGGCAGTTCCCATGGAAACACCTTGTCGGAATGGTGGGACGAAACTTTCGGAATGGCAGGATGTTTTCATGTCGGAATAGTGGGATGTCGTAATGGTGACATGTCTGAAGAGTAGAATGTCTGAATGGTGGTACAAGACAACATCAGGGTTTCCGCCACGGCAAAATAAAAGCCCACACACATCTTCATGATGATGTTACTGCACAGTTCCTCATAGTTCCTCCTCAATAAGAACTAAACTATTATCCCCAATTTGGCATAATCCAGATTTCAAAAGCAATAAAAAAACTCTTCATTTCAACACCTGGGAACAAAAGGGAATAACACATCTCCACCACCTCTTCAAAGATAACGAACTATTATCATACACAAATCTTTTAAGTGCCTTCGAAATAAGACAGGGAAACTTCCTCCAGTATTTACAGCTAACAAAAGCAATCAAGAATAGAATCCCAACTCCCCAAACCACACTACAGCTACCAGATATTGTCCAAATAATAATAAAAATTTCCCGCCAAAACAAGAAAAACCTCTCTAAAATATATAAGTTATTGGCAGAGACTGGTTCGATACATCTTCCAACTATAAAATGGGAAAGAGATCTGGGAGTGCCCCCAGATCCTGTATTCTGGACACAGGTTTTTAAAAACACATTCACAATGACAAAAAACACCAACATACAGCTTATCCAATTTAAAATACTTCACAGAGTACATATTACCCAACAAAAGATGTGTAGAATGGGCTTCACTCAGTCAGACTTATGCACCCAGTGCACTCAAAACACAACAGACACGTACTTACACGCTTTATGGCTATGTCCACCTGTCCAACACTTCTGGTCAACAGTCATACAAAAGCTGTCCAACATTTTTGATCATCAGATCCCATTATCCCCAACTCTGTGTTTAATCGGTGACCTGTCAACAGTAAACCTTCGAAGTAGTTATTCCCCAACTCTTCTGGTAACCCTCACCATGGCCAAGAAAACAATCTTAGTAAATTGGAAAAATAAACATCACTTAACATTAACCACTGGCTGAACCTCATAGCAGAACATATCTCATTAGGAAAAATATCTGCCGGTCATAGAAATCAACTAACACTTTTCACACAAAAATAGGCTCCATTCCTTGACTCACTTAATCTAAATGTTTAGTTATAGGGTTTAGTCATACGCAGCCTGTACGAGAATGCCATGAGTAATCGTTCAACACAATTTGTTACCAGTTATTAATGTCATCTTTAATAAATATATCTTTTCTTTTTTTTCTATCTCTCCTCCCTTAATGACACCTGTCCTGTGAAACCTGGTTGGCCTCCGTCCTCTCAGGGGGAACCTGTGCGCGGTGGACCACCCTCAGATGGGGGTTCATCCGGACCGCGCGGCCGCTGTCCTCTGGGATGTTGGGGTCCCTGACTGGTCCCTGGTCCCATGGCTGGCTTGCTGGTTCCCCCGGGGTGCGGTGCCTGCTGCGGGCGCCGTGGGCGGGCGCCCCTTGGCCCTTCCTCTTCCTCCTCCGCTCTTGCCAGTGGGGCCCACCAATACCAGCCCATTAAATTGTATTTATTTATTTTACATAAAACATCCACTCTCTAAGGGGCAGACTAGTGGTAGACCAAGGGGATCCATGATGGAGCAGACCTTGGGGCAGTAGTGTGCCAGGGCCTCCCATCTTACACCCCATCTGTCCCTTGATTTTAAAAGCACTACATACACTTGGGATGGGCATGGCTTAGTGGAGTTGGGAAGTCTCTCGTCCACTATCCAACCCACCTATTTTAATGCACCACACAACCCACACAGAAGGCTGAAAAGGTCAAATTCAGGGCCCCAGTGGTGAGACTGGGGCTGGAAGTTTGGGGGTGGCATGTTGGGCAGCCCTGTCCCGCGTGCCTGGGGTTGGCTCTGGCTCCGGGATGGTCCCGTGCACTGTCGGTCCGGACCTAGGATCTCGATTGCCCCCCTTCTGCTTCCGTGGGCTGCTGGCTGGGCACTCAGGGTGCCCCTCCTGCTTTGAGGGATATCACACCGGCCCCAGGCCCCTGATGGGCTGTCAACAGTATCCACAAGCACACAGGCACATCATCCCTGCACGTCTTTTCATGCACTATAATTACTCTATAGCTCAACACCTATCTTCCCCACTCCTCACTTGTTTCACAATCCCTCACCTCCCCCTTTTCACTTCACTAAGGTGTATCACATCCCTCACATATACTCAGAAGTATAGTTACCCGAAGCTAACTTCCAGGGAGGACAGGTGACAGTCACTAAAATACTGTATATTATTATTAAAAAAAAAAAAAAAATGCATTAAGTTCTGGATTTGGTTGGTGGTCATCCACTCAGACAATGCAGACATTAAAAAACGAAAAAAAGAACTAAACTTATCAACCAGCGCATCCAGCGTTTATCATTAGTAAAGTCTGTGCCGGCCGCGACTGTCTCTCACACTCACACACATTTGTCATTACAAAACTGAATGGCACTTAATGACAGCAGTCATAAATTCTTATGACATTGACATAATATTTATTATGACATGGTCATGACGGTGTCATGACACTCTTATGACGATGCTTCAAGTAAAATGTTACCGAAGTATCAATGAATCAAAGCCTTGACAAAAATCACACTACCTAAGAGTTTCCAGTTTCCCGTTAAGACTCTGCAGTCCAACAGACAACAGCTTTACTCCTGAATCCTGCAGGTCATTGTTACTCAGGTCCAGTTCTCTCAGACTAGAGGACTGGGAGCTGAGAATTGAGGACAGAGTTTCGCAGCTTCTCTCTGAGAGATTGCAGCCACTCAACCTGAAAAATAAACAACAAAATAAAAGGCAACTGTTAGGAAAAAAAAGTGTTATGTATTTTGCAGAAATAAAACAACACAGTTAACTCATTGGGTCTCATTCATGAAACGTGAGCAGGCCGGATTTGTGTCAACCGTGTGCAGCTCAAATTTACGTGGATTTCCGCATTCATCAATCTTTTAGTAGTGCTGATTTTTTCGTAACTACTCACAAAATCTACACCTGCTTCTGACTGTGTGTAGCGCTTGTGTATATGTAGGAATGCAAATAAATATTGGAAATTACAATTTTAATCCGTTTAACCCCCACATACTCAAGCGTACTGTGCGAGTACTGTGAGCAGCATGGACTCAGTGCGCATTGTCCGCGCACATTTGAGCTTTCATAGTCGAGCGTACAGCGTCACAATAAAACCAGGTCGATATGAAGATTTCCCGCCGAGCAGTCTATTAGTACACGTTAGTGATGCGCAGGCAGACCCGTAGCCCGCGGTTCCCGCGGTCAACCCACGGGGCGGTGCGGGTCAAGAAATCTTTACTTCATTTGAAGTGCGGGGCGGGCCATTAAAAAAAACTGATTAAGGTCAGAGTGTGTTATCAGGGCCGCGCTGATGTTGACGGGAAAGCCTACGGAGGTGTCACGAGACGATGGCTGGATGCATCAGCAGAGCGAGGTTGCTTTCACTGAGAACAGGGACCGGGGAGAGAGAGAGACAGAGAGGCGGCTGCTGCACGCTGCACTTCTCTCCCACTCCTCACGAGTTCCACACTGACAAGCTACCGACAACACAGCGCCTCTGTCTGCACTTTCAAAGTAAAAAGTCCGCCGTCTGATGTTTAATAGCGGCAGGACGGGGCGGGTTGTGAAAATAGATGCGGTGGTGCGGGGCGGGCTGGGGCGGGTTAAAATACTTCATAGATGCGGGACCCGCGGGTTGGAAAAAACCCGCGCATCACTAGTGCGCGGAGTACGCACGGTCGTAAGTATTGAGCTTTGCACGGACGGGTCTGACGGACGTCCGCTTTGGGTACGCATTGAGTACGCCTTGAGTACGTGGACTCAATAAGTAATGCACTCAACCGCCATGGCCTCCATGTCTTGCATGTGTGCGTGTATGGAGGCCATGGCAGTTGAGTACATAACTTATTGTTTTCTTTGAAACAACTGGACCTGCTGATTCCAGGTCTGTCTGAAGCTCTCCACCAGTGGTCCTGAACTGTTGAAGAACCCTTCTGATTATTGTTTTGACTCCTCTGTCTGAAATCTTGCAAGGATCACCTGGTCGTGGCTGGTTTATGGCGATGCTGTGCTCTTTCACCCTCTGGATGACGGCCCCAGCGGTGCTCTGGAACTTCCAGAAGTTTGGAAATGCTCCTGTAACCAATGCCTCCAGTGTGTTTTGCAATAATAAGGTTGCGTAGGTCTTTAGACAGCTTTTAGACAGCTCTTTTCTATTACCCATCATACAGTGCCTCTTGTCTGACACCTTGGTGGTGAGAAACCTTTTTAAAAGACATCAATCAGGACTAAACCATCTGATATTACTTTGCACTGATAGGGGACAGGTTAACTTTCTAAATACTGACAAACTCCAGCTGCTTTCTTGGCTTTCCAAACCTTTTTGCCCCTCCTTTTCTTCATGTGTTCAGTACTTATTCCCTGTGTCATCTCACTTTATTACACGTAACTTCATTTATGGACATTAAAGGATGATAGGGCAGAAATCAGGAGTAAAACTCACTAGCGATACAACGGCGTAGCGGCCATCAGAGTTACTGCAGCAGCCATCAGCCCAACTAGTGCGGGAGTGCGCATAACTCTCCACAGCAGTGCAGCTGATGGTGCCAGTCAGTCCTCTACCTGCTGTCTCTCTCGCGACACACACATACACACGTCGCGCTTGGCTGTTAATAAACTGTAAACGCGTTATACCGCACCGACAGCCGAAGGTTGCGCCGCCCAGGCATCTGGTCTGCACACCGGCCGCTGCTGCCGCCGCCGCCGCTATATAGGGATGTCCCGATCCGATATTGATATCGGAAATCAGTCCGATATCAGCCAAAAAAGTGAATATCGGATTTTATCGGACTGAATCTAAAAACTCGATATAAACGCTCCGATATAAGCTGTCCATTTACTGCTCCAGCACTTCTATAATAGGTGACTCTGGTTTGATCACACTCCAACACAGTAGGTGGCGGTAATGCCCCTTAATTAACGTTGGTGCCGGCCGCGGAAGAAGAGCGTCTCTGATCCAGCATGCACAGCCCACGTGATCACAACAACGACAACGTGTGTGCCTGCAGCAAGGTGTAGTGATGTCGGCTGTGTGGAGGTATTTTACTGTAAACTCGGACAAAGACGTTGCAGCTAAATGCAACATTTGTCAGGCGCAAGTGTCCCGTGGAGGGACAGAACCGGGAAGGTTCAATACAAGCAACCTCATCGCACATTTGAAAAAACACCACAAAAAAGAACATGAGGATTTTCGCAAGAGCAGCAAGGCGAAGCAACAAACCTCGCTTCAGCAACCCACGCTGGCCGAAAGCCTTGCCAGACGTGTCAAACTACCACGGGACAGCAAAAAGGTAATGGCCATAACAGAGAAGATAGCCCAGTTTATTGTGCTTGATGACCAGCCCCTGTCGGTGGTGAGTAATGTCGGGTTTAAATGCTTAATGGAGCACCTCGAACCTCGCTACATTATTCCTAGCCGCCACTACATTGTAGACAAAACTATACCCCAGATGCACGAAGAGGTTAAAAAGTGTATTGCCGCACACGTGGAGAAGGCAAATGCTATAAGCTTCACCACCGACATCTGGAGCTCAGACCATCGTCCGCTGTCTCTGTTGAGCCTGACTGCGCACTGGGTGGACACTGACTTAACACTGCAGAGAGCAGTGTTACATGCACGTGAATTCAGGGGATCGCACACAGCTGATGCAATCACGCACGCCATGGAGGAGATGCTGCATGACTGGAAGATTGAGAAAAATAAGGTCCATGTCGTTTTAAGAGACAATGCTGCTAACATGAAAAAGGCAATGGATCAGCTAGGTGTGTCAAGCTTAGGATGTTTTGCTCACACTCTTCAGCTTGTAGTCCATGAAGGGGTCTTGTCACAGCGAGCTGTAAGTGATGCACTAGCCAACGGGAGAAAAATAGTGGGCCACTTCAAACATTCCCCCAAGGCTTATTCAAGCCTTGAAGACCTGCAAATAGAGCTGAATGTCACACCAAAACGTCTCCAGCAGGATGTCCAGACACAATGGAGCAGTACAAAGTACATGATTGACAGCCTCATTCATCAAAAACGGCCACTGCATGCCTACTCATCTGAAGAAAACCACACCCTGCCAGCCATTCTAACAGCAAACCAGTGGGGGGCTGTTAGAGAAGACCTCAAAGGTTCTGACACCCTTTGAAGAGCTAACAACTCTAGTCAGTGCCGCCTCTGCTACCACAGCCGATGTCATCCCCTCTGTCCATGCACTGGTACGGTTTCTCAGTAAGGAGAGTGAAGATGATCATGGGATCCTAACTATGAAAGCCACCCTTCTGGATGCAGTCCACAGACGTTTCAGGCATGTGGAATCCGAGCCCCTCTACACCGTGGCAACACTGCTGGATCCACGTTATAAAGACAAGTAAGGGAATTTGTGTTATGCCAGGTACTTCACAAACCCGGAAAACCTGGGACATGCAAGAGCAGCGTTAAAGGCAGCGGTATGTAAAGTAGAAGAAGAGCTGAAGACCACGCCTCCACCTGATGTGACCGAGCCAGTGGACAAGACTCCACAGATGGCGGGTGCAAGCAGCAGCCTTGGCAGCATCTTTGACGAAATACTGGAGGAGAGCAGCACAGCAGCAGGTCCGTCTGACCAGATCACCACAGGGGCAATCTGTGAAATGGAGAGCTACTTCTGTGAGGCTCCGATTGAACGGAAGAGCAACCCATTACACTACTGGAGCCTAAACCAAGCTCGACTCCCCACCATGGCAGCAACAGCAGCTAAATTCCTCTGTGCTCCCTGCACGAGTGTGGAGAGTGAAAGGCTTCAATTATCATTGAGGAGCACAGGAGCAGGCTGACAGCACAGCATGCTGAAATGCTTATCTTCTTAAAAACAAATCTCCACATTATGCTCGGACTGCAGAAAGTGGAGGAGGAGGAGGAGTAGTAAGGGTAGTCAGCACTGACTGATTATTATTTGTTTTATGCTCTTGTTATTAGAGTGATATGTTTATTGTGTTTACACTCTAATCTTCAGTGAAGACTAAGAGTAATTACTACATTGTTTTGGGCACAGTCAGTCAGTGAAACTGGAGCTGTGTGAACTCTTAACTTAGAGCAGTTGGACAGTGGACAATATTGTGTTGTTGTTTTTGTCCGTGCCCACAGTTGTTTCCAACATATGCTGACAGTAAAAAAAAAAACTGGAGTGAACTTGAATTGTTTGCACTTTAAAATTTAATTTATTCTATTCAATTGTATAATGATGTTGGTAACCAGTGGTTATTTTGCACTTTAAATATAACATTTTGTTTTTATTGGATTTGTTGAGGTAATACTCTTATGTTGAAGGTTAAAATTTATGTAACCAATTGGTTAATAATAAATGGGTCAGTTTTTCCTATACCTACTGTTGCTGAATATTGTTTTCTGTTATATCACTACAACATCAGTAACAGTAACATCACTTTATCAAGCCTTTTCTAACATTCCACACAACAAAATAAGGAATAAATATATGCATGAATTCGTGCCCATATCGTATCATATTGATATCGGTATCGGCCAATACTCAAGGCTACAATATCGGTATCGTATCGGAAGTGAAAAAGTCCTATCGGGACATCCCTACTGCTATAAGCTGCTGGTGCTGCTCTGCACTCCTCCGAACACGTCGGAGAATTTCCTTACATGCGTTGTTTGGATAAACTGACCGCGGATGAATCCATCGGCTCATTGTAAAACTATTTATTTATTTATTGAAGTAAATATGGTGATTTATGTACGTCGTACAGAGCTCCAAGGCTGCGCTGCTCTCTCTCTCTCTCAGTACACACACACGCTTCACTTTTCAACTACCGTAGCCTACAGACAGTAAATACAACTGCCACAAACTTAGATTTCATCAACGAGACCAGCATTTATCTGAATAATAATTCAACCAGCCGACATAAAAGCTGTGGTGAGTTACTCGGCTGGTTTTCTTCCCTGCGAGCACAGAGGGAGAAAGACAGAGAGAGGCTGCCCGGCCGATGAGCTCAGCTCCCCGGCTGCAGCGGCTCATGTGTGCCGCGACATTCCTCCGAAAAATGTCGGCAAAAAACTACTTACAGGCGTTATGTGGATAAACTGACAACAGATTGGGAGTCTAAACCGCCACTTTCTTGCATGAAAACATATTAAAAATGTAAGCTGCTCAGGTAGTAATGGCTGACATTCGCCCACCGCTGATGGTGGCAGCGTAGCAAGCGGTGAAAGCCAAGGCGCCGAGGACGCGCAAGCAGCGTCATTTGACGTCACATCCGCAGAGCAGGATGAGCAGCGCGGGAAATTCGGATCCTGAATGGCAGCGCATTTTGCAGCACACAGCCTGTTCAAGGCAACAGAGAGATACGCGAGAGGACTCATTCTTTTTGGTTTGGAACACTTCATGTCCCATTATTATTAGAAAACTTAAAACGTATGTGCATTTTTTCATAAATCTTGCCTCATCATCCTTTAATGTTTTGATTTCTTTGTATGTGTGCATTACTTGGGTTGATGCCGACATCTGGTGAAAATTTCATGTCAAAAGCTCGATTAGAAATATGTTTTCTGAGAAAAATGTTGACGTGTTCAATACTTGTTTTCCCCGCTGTATGTGCCTTTTCTCAATTATCTGGACTGTGAAACTTTGGGGGATTGCTTTGAAATTAGCTAAACAGTTGCAACTTCCGACTCATTTCACCAAAGTGGGTCACATTTTATAAAAGGGCTGGCACTCAATGAGTTAATGGATGGGGGGCGACCCCCATTCCGAAGAATCGCCATTCCGACGGGTCGCTATTCCGAATGTGTTTTTTGAGCTTTGTGTTTTTTGAACTTCCCGAGCTTTGATGATGGTAGATGGTAGACTTTTTTCAGGTTCGGAATGGCACCCCTTTACCATAAAGAATTAAGGGTTGGCATTCCGATCGATACAACACATTAAAGTAAACGTTCGAAGTGGCGGCCCTTCGGAATGGCACCCTGGAACCTTAATGGATATATGTCACATACAGAGCTTTGTTGGAGGCTTTGACCACTGGCAGCAGCCTCAGAAGAGCCTCCTCTGAAGCAGAGTATTTCTTTAGGTCAAACACATCCAGATCTTTTTCTGATGACAGTAAGATGAAGACCAGAGCCGACCATTGAGCAGAAGACAGTTTATCTGTGGAGAGACGTCCTGATCTCAGGGACTGTTGGATCTGCTCCACTAGAGAACCATCATTCAGTTCATTCAGACAGTGGAACAGGTTGATGCTTTTCTCTGCAGTCAGGTTCTCATTTATCTTTGTCTTGATGTACTGGACTGTTTTCTGATTGGTCTGTGAGCTACTTCCTGTCTTTGCCAGCAGACCTTGTAGGAGAGTCTGATTGGTCTCCAGTGAAAGACCCAGGAGGAAGCGGAGGACCATGTCCAGGTGTCCATTTGGACTCACCAAGGTCTTGTCCACAGCACTCTGGTAGAAATGTGTTGGTTCAGGTTTGTTTCTAAACAGTATCGTTCTCCGGGAGCTTAATTGTTCTTCTGACAGCAGATTGACTCCAGATTTGATGAAGGTCAGATGTACATGAAGAGCAGCCAGAAACTCCTGAACACTCAGATGGACGAAGCAGAACACCTTGTCCTGGTACAGGCCTCTCTCCTCTTTAAAGATCTGTGTGAATACTCCTGAGTACACTGAGGCTGCTCTGATATCGATGCCACACTCTGTCAGGTCGGATTGATAGAAGATCAGGTTTCCTTTCTGCAGCTGCTCAAAAGCCAATTTTCCCAGAGACTCAATCATCTTCCTGCTCTCTGGACTCCAGTGTGGATCTGTCTCAACTCCTCCATCATACTTGACCTTCTTGAGTTTCAGTTGAACCACCAGGAAGTGGATGTACATCTCAGTCAGGGTCTTGGGCAGCTCTCCTCCCCCTCTGGTCTTCAACAGCTCCTCCAGAACTCCAACAGTGATCCAGCAGAAGACTGGGATGTGGCACATGATGTGGAGGCTTCGTGAGGTCTTGATGTGGGAGATGATCTTCTTGGCCTGCTCCTCATCTCTGAACCTCTTCTTGAAGTACTCCTCCTTCTGTGGGTCAGTGAACCCTCTGACCTCTGTCACCATGTCAACACACTGAGGAGGGATCTGATTGGCTGATGCAGGTCGTGTGGTTATCCAGAGGCGAGCAGAGGGAACCAGTTTCCCTGTGATGAGGTTGGTCAGCAGCACGTTGACTGAGGTGGACTCTGTCACATCAGTCAGGATCTCAGTGTTGTGGAAGTCCAGAGGAAGTCGACATTCGTCCAGACCATCAAAGATGAAGACCACCTGGAACTGATCAAAGCTGCAGATTCCTGCTTCTTTGGTTTCAGAGAAGAAGTGATGAACAAGTTCCACCAAGCTGAACTTCTCCTCTTTCAGCACATTCAGCTCTCTGAAGGTGAAGGGAAATGTGAAGTGTATGTCCTGGTTGGATTTGTCTTCAGCCCAGTCCAGAGTGAACTTCTGAGTTAAGACTGTTTTCCCAATGCCAGCCACTCCCTTTGTCATCACTCTTCTGATTGGTCGGTTTCTTCCAGGTGGGGCTCTAAATATGTCTTCTTGTCTGATGGTTGTTTCTGGTCTGTCTGGTTTCCTGGATGCTGTTTCAATCTGTCTGACCTCGTGTTCATCATTGACCTCTCCAGTCCCTCCCTCTGTGATGTAGAGATCTGTGTAGATCTGGTTCAGAAGGGTTTGATGTCCTGCTTTAGCGATGCCCTCAAACACATACTGGAACTTCTTCTTCAGGTTGTTTTTGAGTTTAGGCTGGCATTTGTGAAGAGCTTCTGAATGAATAAACAACAGATAATAGGACAGTAACGTAAAGGTTCTCTCAACAACAGGTCAATTAATCTACACGCAGAAATATCTAAATTCATGTAGTCATGGTGATGACTACAACTGTGAAATGTGACATCCCCTCACAAAAGGTGTTGAACATTACCTGTCGCTGCTGCTGCTGAGGCTGACGGGTCTTGAGACCAAACTTGTGACCATTTTCCTGTTGGAGGACAGGGAATCATTAATCATGAGGAGTAGCATGACCAACCCAGTTGACTTCGTCATCTGTGTGGAAATAGTTACAAAGCCAAGAGCTTTAACAAAGGTGAAACACTGGCTGCACTTCCCATGACTGACCTTCATTAATTCCAATCTTCTTTAGAATTAACCTCACCACCTGCAGAACTTTCTCAGTAGTGTACATGCTGACCATCAAGTCCACCATTTTCTCTCTGCTTGCATCCTCCAGCTCACACTTTGTGATGGCAGGGAAACCATTCAGTGATTCAACTTGCTGCAGGTACCACTGGAAGCTTTTCAGCTCTGCACTCTCCAAATTCTTCAAAATGTGCAGCAGCTGCTCCTTCACAGACGTCTCCATCTTTGTTACCTGACAGAATCAGATGATTTTAGAGCTAAGTGACACTTTATCACCAAGTATGACACCACAATTCATCATGGTAAGGGATAGACCTAATACGGTTACATGCTGTCATTCCGGCATCCCACCAATTAGACATCCCCGGCATACGGCTATTCCGACATGTGAACGTCCCACCACTCCGACAAGGCTTTAAGGAAATGTGTGTTACTGATAATTACGCAGCAGAATGCAGACAGAGACTAGTCTGCCTGCTTAACAAATCCCTTTCTTCATTGCCTAAGACCAACCAATACAAAATCTTTTGGGGAAAAACAATACGCTATTAAAAGAATTAGAGGCCTGTGTCGAACTGGTGGGATGTCGGAATGGTGGTTGACCGCCACTTAATACATTTAACAATAAATACATTCAACACAAATCTGAACTGTCCTCCATCTTTACACAGATGGACTTGCTCTAGTCACTTGGACCACACAAAGCACTTCACACTGTATCGTCACAGTCATCATTGCCAACTTGGTGACTTTCTTGCTAAATCTGGCAACTTTCCAAACCTTCTTGCCGACTTTTTTTGTCAAAAGCGACTAGTGACAAATCTAGCGACTTTTTCCAGTGATATTACAAATGTTTCTGGACCTGAAAGCACATTATTAGAGCTGTTTTCAACAAGCATTCACTGGTTGTCAGCCGACACAGTAATGTCACCGAGCTGTCTCCGCTGCACAAAGAGTGCTGCTCTTAACGTCATTTAGCGACTTTTACGAAGGTACAGAGGACTCTGAGAAGGCACAGAGGACTCTGTAAATTCTCACAGCTCTTAGTCGACATGAGTGTGAGTAGATAATGAGTGAAATTTGAATTTTGGGTGAACTATCCCTTTAAAGACAATAATGGTAATATAGAGTGATATACAGCAATTAAGGGGTCAAGCAACAATAGGCCAGAGTAGCCATGGCAACAAGATTGAACTACATCAGCACTTTAAACAAGTTTCACATGTGAAAAGTGATAATGTGATTTTAACACTAGCATATACCATATACCTATAACCACCATGAGTTGTTCATTGGACGACCTGTAATAAAGCATTAATTAGTGCTGTATAGGTATAGGTGTTACATTTGTCATAGTCTTTTAACAGCTACTCTGGGCCGTGAAGTAGGCTGCACCCCGCAGGGGGGGGGGGGTTTCCACCATATAGACCAGGGGTGGGCAATTATTTTTTCCAGAGGGCCACACTGACGACGATAAAGTGAGTGAAGGGCCACACGATTCGAAATCAAATTGAAACATCACATATTTATTGCTGAATTATATATAATTATATATAATATAGCCTAATATAGGCTATATTATGTAACTATAGGCTACATTTAGTGTAAATCCACAATCCACAATGCATTTTGTGTTACAGTCTATGTATGAAAAGTGCTCTATAAATAAAGTTTGATTGGTTTTCAACTTAGGCTATATCCATCACAGATCACTGAAGAAACATGCTATATTATGATATAAATATGGACTCAAGACCATAAATGACTGCACCAATTAATAATGTTCACAGACACCTGAATATTATAATTAAGCACTCAGATCCTTTTCAGTTCTGATTCAGTGAGACTGTTCTGATTTGTGTAGATAACATTTTATTTATGAAGAAACAAAATATCCCACTCCTTTGCTGCTGCCTAACAGCACCAACATGAAAAAAGACTTTTATTACAAGCGTAGCCATTGGTGGATGGAGGCTTCAGACGCACGTGGCTACAATCAGTCATGGTGGATCACGTCAGAAAACCCAGCGATCTCATAAAATAATAATCACAGCTTGCTAAACTTCAGTGTTTGGGAAATAACAATTAGTTGCCGCTTTATAACCGCCAGCAGATGACATGGTTGGGCTGACGGAGGGTTGTGAATCACCGGCTCGGTCCCCGGTCTCCCGCTGTCAAAAATACGTTTTCTTTTGATATCATCTTGATATATTCCTCCTAACTGGAGGCTACAACTCTTCTACATCCTGTCTGTCTACTCTGGAAAATATTTTCTGTGTGAAGTAGCCAGACTGGACGATCTGCGCAGCCTGCGCACGTGTACACACAGAGACACACATAAACACACGCACGCTCGTCCAAACGAATTTGGCGGTTATAGGTAAAAATGAGAAAACATGATCGATATTTTTTCCTGTGAATTATATTTATTGTATTTAACAAAAGGGGGTGCTGCCAAACATCATTTTAGGAAAAGTCACGGACTGGTGGACTTCAATGTTTTTTTTCAATAAAGTTATGCACAAATGAAAATCAAAGTCGTCCAATGAACGGCAGTTGGCGGTTCTAGTGTTAACAACGTTCAGAATGGCAGCAAAATTCAGCTGTTTTTAGTTTAGAAACTGTATGTGGAGGTCTGACAGTATTTAAAGTATAATAAGTATAAAAAGTAAATATGTTTAAAATCAGTTTAAACACAGCGCCCCCAAGGTCAAAGGTCACACTTTTTTGTGGTATCCCCAGGATGAAGTCATGAATCTATGGATCATGTTTTACAGCCATGCTGTTGTATTTGGTTGGCCCTCACAGCCAAGCTGTTTTTAAATTTGAGAAGAATTTGTTTGACACATTTGTTCAGCTTGGTCTGAAGATCACACACTAAATTTCATTAAGATTGGACAGAATATGTGTCCCCCTAGAGGTCAAAGGTCACCAGATGTTTTGGGTGTCCCCAGGATGATGTCATGAGTCTATATACCAAGTTTTGTTAAAGGGATAGTTCACCCCAGAATGATATTTAACTCATTATCTACTCACCCTCATGTCGACTAAGGGCTGGGAGAATTTTCAGAGTCCTCCGTGGCTTCTCTGAGTTACAGGGGGTCTCGACGTAGCAGTGCATGTCCACAAAAGGGTTGCAAACAGACACCGCGGTCTTCGTCACAAAAAGACACACTAAAAAACATCCAAATACCTCCATGCTGCTTGTATATAATGTCCCTCTTGAATTGAAGCCCTGAAGTGCGAAATTGTCCGGAAAAAAATTAAATAAGTCCATTTTTCAAGCTTGTTTGCAGCGGTAGCTCGTCTTCCTGGTCCGCCCAAGTCTCGCGATATTTGCGACGGCGTCAGTTAATCGCAATGGCGTCGACGCAAATCTCGCGAGACTTGTGCGGACAAGGAAGACGAGCTACCGCTGCAAACAAGCTTGAAAAATTGACTTATTTAATTTTTTTCGGGACAATCCCACATCTCCGGGCTTCAGTACAAGACAGACATTTTATACAAACCGCATGGAGGTATTTGGACGTTTTTTGGTGTGTGTTTTTTTACGAAGACCTCTGGTGTCCCTTTGCAACCATTACATTGAAATGCACTGCTACGCCGAGACCCCCTGTAACTCAGAGAAGGGACGGAGGACTCTGAAACTTCTTCCAGCCCTTAGTCCACATGAGGGTGAGTAGATAATGAGTGAAATATCATTCTAGGGTGAACTATCACTTTAAGATATGTTAAACAGTTGCTAAGAAATGGGCTTACTACTTCCTGTTTGGCCACCTCAATGTCAAGTTTGACTCGCCTTTAAATTTCAAGAAGATGCTGAATGCATTTGTTTGTCAGGGTCTGAATATCATCTGGACGACGTTTCAAGAAGATTAGACAAAATTTGTGACAAGAGAGGTTTATAATCAAATCAAAGATGGTGGAAATACAATATGGCGGAAAAAGTCATGAAGGATGCATTTACCTCAGCTTGGCCTGAGGGCTCCAGTGATACATCGTTTGTGAAAAACGGATGAACAGGTCACAGTTGACCATTCATGCATGTCCAACTTTGACCTGTTGGTGGCGCTCTGGATCTTGTATTGCTTACACCGTGTCCTAACCGGATGCGATGCGAGCGAGCGATAGCGGCAAAATTAACGGCTTCCTATTGAAATGTCCTAACTGGCCGCGAGCGATACAGCGCGATGCGACGCGACGTTTTGAGCCCGACGCCCGGTTTCTATTTCTGTCGCTCGCGTCGCGTTCAGAGTAGGAATTAGCGGCGGTCATGGGCCTTTTGGACCTCAATTTGACCAAGAATGCCCCCCAAAATCATGATATATATCTGTACATTATACTTTAATTGACTGCCGCGTCTCATTATTCTCCTGATGTCGGCTTAATGTAATGTAAACGAGATTGCGCTGATACACAGAGTGACATGCAGCAGGGCAGTGCTGCTGCTGCTGCGATGGACCTGATGGTTGCTGGTCCGCAGTGAATCAGTCCAGATCCTTCACTGTCACCAGATCCCCGAAAAAGCTCTGCAAATAATATATCGACAAAAAGTGAAGTGGCAAATTGCATCTTTTCGTTGCTTATTTGCAGGTTGTTGTTTTTTTAAATCTTATAACATGCGGCTTTCAGTGCTTGTCGGTTTATTAGCTGTGTCTCCCTCCTGTTTCCCAGGTAGGAGGAGAACAATAGCCGACCTAGGGCTGGGTGATAAAACAGTAACCTATAAATTTGGGTGTTTATTTGCTTAAATCGCTCAAATCAACCGGCATTTATTAATAAAGTGTTCAACCTGCTTCCTTCTGGGGAAAGAGAGGCTTCACTCCGTGGCGGCAGGCGGCGGAGGAAGGATGTGTTTCTCGAGACATTACTACTGTAAATACAGCCAGGGCGGACTCGTCCTCGGTCCTGGCCCGCACAGGTAGGCTCCTGATCCGAGACCCTCCGTCATGTCCCGTCCTGATCCACCGCAAGTTGCAACAGGACGGCTTACCGGTATTTGAAGTGTAACATTTAAGATGTGGTCAATATGTATCATTCATCCATGTTTTGGCAGACAATTCAAATAGCCAATGATATTGAAAGTTGCGCCGTGTCGAACCAATCATATAGCTGGAATAGAGCCAGTCAACACGTGTATTTGTTTGGGTTGTTGCCGGTAAAAAAGAGAGAGAGAGAGAGAGAATTAGTGTTGTCTCGGGAAAAAACTGACTGAATCAAAAGACGCGCGGTGCGCAGTGGAGACACTACAGAAGGCAGTTGGTGCTCATGCTCACCCCAGTGTGTGTCACATAAAGGTATAAAGGCCGCTTCAAGGAGACGAGCAGACTTTTTTTAAAAATAGCCTCTTCATTCATCTTGGGCGGGGGGCGGTGCGCCGTTTTAATGTTAAAGAAAACCCTGCATTATGTTTTTGCTACTCGTGTTGGCAATATATATATGGTTAGGCTATATATTTCAAGTAACTTATTTACTGTTTAAAAGGCACAAACGTAAAGTAGCCTATTTAACCGGGTTGAGTCTGATAATAATATCAATGTGCCAAGCGGACGAGCGCACAGCTGATGTGCTTCCATTCCAACAGACGCACGGATTCAGTGTGGACAGGGAGCATCAGATGTGACGCGATTGTCGCGCGCTCGCTCGCATCGCATCCGGTTAGGACACGGTGTTACACAGAAATAGAACCTTGAGCACACCACTTGAAACCAAGTAATGGGTGATCTCCTGTAAATTATTACATTATTGGAGTATTATTACATTATCAGGTCCCTTGAAATGGAAGGCTAACCTGACAATGTAATAACCTCCCGTTAATGTAATACTTTATTACATTATTGGGAAATGCACTTTATTACATTATTGGGGAGTTATTACATTATTAGGTTTTATTATATTTTCAATCCACTCAAGTGAAATTTTTTATTACATTATTGGGGTTATTTCATTATCAGGGATTTATTACATTATCGGGTTCTACACAAGGTGTGTCAACATTGTGACATATTTCAGATCTCACATTGTGCCACGTGACTAAAGTTGTTTGAGTCAGGCAGGGCAGAGCACACACAGAGTGGGAGACCATGACCTGTTGTTCTGAGTTTGGAAGCTGAATAAAGCTAAATGTTAAATAAAGTACTGAGTCATCTTGTCCTATCATCAAGAAATAACACAGAAGTCTACATGTCTTCAGTCATATTTCGCAGCACAAAAACAGGAGCACTTCGGTAACACTTTACTTGGATGTGTATTCATAAGCTTGTCATAACACGTTCATAACAGTGTCATAACTCTGTCATGAATGTGTCATAAACATCATGTCAAATGTCATAATGGTTTGTTACTGTTGTCATTAACTGTCGTTCAGTTTTTGACAATAACAACTTGACATTGTTTGGGTTGTCTTGATTATGACAACTTGACATTAATCAAAGTGACATTACCAGAAGTTGTCTTTGTCATGACAACTTGACATTAAATTTGTTTGGGATGTCCTTATTATGACAACCTGACATTAATCAAAGTGACATTACCAGAAAATGCCTTTGTCATGACAACTTGACATTAACAGAATATGCACTTATTTTTTATAGCAAGTTGACATAATGATATAATAGGATGTGCAAGGTTACAGACCATGTTTGACAGGATACCCAGAACTGACTGTCATGACACCATTATGACAGTGTAATGAGGATATTCTGCGGCCTCAAGAGGTAGCATTTTGAGTTGTCATTAATATATCATGAAGATAAACTAACTGTCATGACATAATTATGACTATGTAGTGAAGATATTCTGCGAACTCAAGTAAAGTGGCAGCATTTTGAGTTGTCAACATAATGAAGGATAAACTGACTGTCATGACATAATTATGACTATGTAGTGAAGATATTCTGTGAACTCAAGTAAAGTGGCAACATTTTGAGTTGTCATTAACATATTAAGGATAAACTGACTGTCACGACACGATTATGACAATATAGCCTAATGAAGATATTCTGCAAACTCAAGTAAAGTGGTAGCATTTCTGAGCTGTCACTAACATACCTTCAAGTAGGGCTGTGACTAGAACAACTTTTGCTGGACGATATTGTCCCACAAATTATTGCAGATAGCCTAAACAATATCATTGTCAACATTATTTTGAGACTAAATTAACCATTAATGTAATAATATTTCATAATAATACAAGTACACACTTTCAAATGCAATAAACCTTTATTTCTCATTAGTATTTTTTAACCACTTTTAAATATTCTAACAAACAAACACAGTGTGAAGCTCTCCTTTCCAATACACACCTGAAACTCCACTTTACATTCAAACAAATTAATGTGACTGCCAGTAGTTAGATTTAATCAAATGTATCTCCTAAACAGAATTTAACTGGAGGGCGGTAAACCTCTAAAAACCTGCCGATAAGTTACTCCACTGATTTTCTCTCCCGGCCCGGGATGATGAAGAGGTTGACCGGAGCTCAGCAGACGGCTGCTGCTAACGTTAGCACCGGTTAGCACATTAGCTCTGCACTTCTCCAAGAATGTCGGGGGAAATCTTTTTTCTTTTTTTTTTTTTTAATTAACAAACAAAAACAGACAGTTCCTCCACACTCTGCAGGGTTGTAAAAAAACAAACAAACAAAAAACAGAACAACAAACAACAAAAACTATATAGACATACAAACCTCACTCGGAAGGCAAAAACATTAAATAGAACACAGTAGTGGTGATCTACTAGTCCTTACTTTTCTCTTCTACAGCGCGCCACGCTAAACCAAATAGGCCTCTCTGGAGAGCCTGGGCCCTGTCCTCTCCAATATAGTGGAGAAAGGGATTCCAAATGTTAAAGAAAAGAAATGGTTTGTCCTTCTGCCATAAGCTAATGGCTTCGAGGGGAATTAGGTCCATCACGTTCCTCTTCCAGTGTGCAATAGAGGGTGTAGTGTCTAGTATCCAATGAAGGAGGATGCATCTTCTAGCGCTAAAGAGCAGGGGTCTCATTTATAAAACTGTGCGTGGGATCGTTACTAAGTGTACGTACGTCCATAAGCTAAGTTTTGCGTGCGCCAAGAAATATTCAGATTTATTCAGACCCTGCACACGCACACTTCCAAGCAAACTTCCCTTTATAAATCACAGAGTTCCTACAAATGTGCGCCGCTGAATCAGCTTCACGTTCTGCCCTGTCCACGCCCAGTTGTAACCGTAGATGGTCAATGCAAACCACCACATGAATGCGATCTATATGTCAATGAGCCTGACGTGCTCTTGATCTGCCGCTGTTGTGAATTGGCTGCAGGTGTGGAAGTGGCACCATGACACGTTGCTGCAGCTGTTAACGGCGTCAGCGGCAGAGTTTCAGTGCGCTGCCTCTCAAGCGCTGGACCCGGTTCGGCACATACTGTAGCCTACTGTAGTTAAAACAATGACAACAGTTCTAAACTGAAAGGAGTTATTAACCTTCATCATGGTCTCCCTCTCCCTCCTTTCTCCTCCAGCGGTGCCGTGGTGCAGAATTACGCACGGGGCTCACCGCTGTATTCATACATTTACAGTCATTAGACCGATCGATAAAACTTTGAAATCACTTCCTACATTCTGAGGGATGATCAAACTTTACACTTCTCTTGATAACAAGAATACAGAATATAACAATTGTGCGAACGATTACTGGATTATTATTATATTATTATTATTATTTTTTTTTATTATTATTATTATTATTATTCCAGGCTTTGAGATTTAATTGACTCTGGATCATACTGTATGTTCACACAGTATCACAGGAACATAAAGTTATTTACACTGTGTTTATTCCATGCAGCAGCGCCGTCCTCTCCTCCTGCGCTCTGAGTGGACAATATGACGGAGAGGTGGAGAGGTTTTGATTTTGAATCTCAAGTTAAATTCTATGAAGTTTTTTTTTCCTGAAAAACCAGTCCGATGCAAAATAACGCTATTGAATTAAATCACCATGGCAACATGTATCTAACATACGGGTTGAAATTAAAATGTGACGCAGCGCCGATAATAAAAACATAATCGTTCTTCTCACTCTACATTTCTTCAGTCTGACTTCAGTTCACCACCACACCGTCTGTGTCGCCAATTCTCCTTTTCCTCCAAACCATACGTACGCCTGGCTCAGAGTTTGCTTAGAGCTGCGCACATTCTCCCGTCAAGTTTGCTTTTTATAGATCACACGCATTTCGGCTCCTAGAGGGCACTTTAGCATGCTTTTTGGCTCCTAGAGGGCAATTTAGAACACATTTTTGCTGCCATGAGGGCACTTTATCACACGTTTTGGCTCCTAAAGGCCACTTTAGCACGCATTTTGGCTCCTAGAGGCCATTTTCGCATGCATTTTAGCTCCGAGGGGGCACTTTAGCACGTGTTTAGGCTCCTAGGGGGCACTTTAGCACGCGTTTTGGCTCCTAGGGGGCACTTTAGCACGTTTAGGCTCCTAGGGGTAGGGATGGGTATCGAAAACCGGTTCTTGTTGAGAACCGGTTCCGACTGTTTTGATTCCTTGGAATCGTTTGCCAATTTTGTAAACAATTCCCTTATTGATTCCGAGCGGGCGCGAATGACATCACCACGCACGTTGCGTAGCTTACGCAAGATAGGTACGCAACGTGCGTAGCGACATCCAGTCCAGTGCAACCGGCAACATGGCACCCAAGCGGTACAAACGCTCTAAAGTGTGGTTACATTTCACGAGAAAGGGTGACAACAGGGTAACTTGCAATATTTGCAAAGTGGATATTTCATCAATGGGAGGAAATACTACCAATATGCAGAAACATTTTCCAAATGAGAATCGATAAGAGAATCGATAAAGAACCGAATCGTTTAGCAGAATCGAAAATGGAATCGGAATCGCAAAAATCTTATCAATACCCATCCCTACCTAGGGGGCACTTTAGCACGCGTTTTGGCACTTAGAAGGCACTTTAGCACGCGTTTTGGCACCTAGAAGGCACTTTAGCATGCGTTTTGGCACTTAGAAGGCACTTTAGCACGCGTTTTGGCACCTAGAAGGCACTTTAGCATGCGTTTTGGCACCTAGAAGGCACTTTAGCATGCGTTTTGGCTACTAGAGGGCACTTTAGCACATGTTTTGGCTCCTAGAGGGCATTTTCCCTCCTTTAGGGGGGCGACAGAACATAGGCATGGACCCAGTGAAACACAAGCTAGAATGATTGCTTAGCAGCTATCAAAATCCTATTGGCACAGGCTTTGAATACAGGTCTGTGAATTTATTTAGCTAGGGAGAGTATTCTAAGAGTATAAAGGCCAAGAAAATAATGATCACAAGTTCACGAGTCCCAAAACGTGAGTGCGTTTGAGTCTTCTGGGCACAAGTCCAAGTCAAGTCTGAAGTCTCTGTGTGTGCGACTTAAGTGCACATTGAGTGCAAGTGACAAACTCGAGTACCCACCTCTGGTCTCTAATCGCTTCACAGTCAAAGTCTAGAGACATTAACATGACGACAATGAACACAACAGGAAAGACGGAAAGTAGAAAACAGGGGACTGCAAGCAGGAAATGAGAGAAAGAGGATCAAGCAACAGAACTTACCGACTTTCCATCAGGACTTTAACATGTGAAGATCTTCATCAGTTTCTCCATCACTCAGTGACAGTTGACTGGTCTCTGAGCTGTCAAAGCAAAGTCAACAACAAAACAGGAAGACCTTTCACAGAAATCAAGTGACAGAACACAGTGGACTTTATGGTTGTCATGTTGTTTGCTCAAGGTTCAAGGTTCAAGAAGAACTTTATTATCCCTGAGGGGCAATTAGTTTTATAGCCAGCAGTGTCACGCACAACCATCAAGACATACAATATTTTATTTTAATGTTTATTTAACAGGGACAATACATACAACATTGGCACAAAGAATGAAAGATGCGATGCATACAAGCTTCAGCTAATTTGCAGTCTTGTCCCTGGTCAATCACAGGCAATTAGTACAACAACATGATCTACAACAGTGCCCCCCACCCCCCAGGGTGTGGGACTGCAATTTGATAGAAACAGGGGAAAAATGCATTTTAAATTGCATTATGGCATTTATTTACTTGTTGAGGCAAATATAAGCTTTCAGTTGTAAATTCCAAGAAAACAAGATGCGGCTGCAGACACTTTTAGGGCCAACAGGCCTGAATGAAAATAAATTCCTATATATAATAATTCCTATTTCCCTAATAATTTGGTAGTTTATATTTTAATTTTACTTGTGCACATCATTTTCAATTATACTCGTCTTTGGTGTATTCCATGATATTAAATGAAAAATCTTGACATATCATAAAATGCTGATAAGACTTGCCCAATTTTAAAGCTGGGGTCTACTATCCTGAAAACGGGGACAGCTCTCCATTCCGACGCACCTCCACTTCGACACCCCGCTGTTCCGAAACACCGCTGTTCCGACAGCCTCCGCTCGTGCTGACAGCTGACTGAGGGAGATGCTTTGGTTGGGCTTAGGCAATGAAGAAAGGAGTTGGTTAAGTTTAGTAAAAAGATCAGGTGGAGGCTAGACAGGCTAGAAGCAGAATGAACGTTAGGTCTTTATGTCAGTAGCCTTTTCGAAATAGCGGTGTCTTTAGAAAAAAAAGAAAACCCGCTATTACGACGAATGGAAGTCTATTGTCGGAAAGGCAGGGCTTCGGAAAGGCGGGGTGTAACCCCTGAAAACGTAGGGAGAGAGTTAGCAAGATTTGAAAAATGCAGCTCCTCCTGCCTCCTCTTAGTCCAATCCCCCTGCTCCCCCTCCCATCAGTGTCTCGGTCTAAGCCACACCCCCGCAAACCGTCTTTCCTTTTTTTTCAACTAGATTGAAAGTTGCAACGACAAACAATTCAGTCATTTGCTCACGTTTCCGTACAATAGTAACAGGCGACGTCTTTCCACACACAGGCTTCCTTCGCCTTTCAAATGAGGCAGAGCTCAGTGGGAAACAGTAGGAGAGACACAGGCCGAAGGCAGCGGTACACAACACTGGGGAGAAGCAGGTCCGTGCGTGCAGCTGTGCGCCACGGACGTGCACGGAAAAACAACCGCACGCTGCTACAGCTTTTTTTTTATATAGTTTTTTGGGGGGGGGGGCTTTTTCATGCCTTTATTTGATAGGACAGTGGAGAGTGTGACAAGAAACGGGAGGCAGAGACGGGGGTATGACACGCAGTACAGGGCCGTCCGACGCGGGATTCGAACCGGGGCCACCTGCAGCGAGGACTATAGCCTCAACATATGGGGCGGGTGCTCTACCAACTGAGCTAAACACCGCCCCGCCGCTACAGCTTTTGAGTTGGGAAGTGCGCATGAAACGCGTCTACATTGAATCGGTTTGAGCGCGAGCAAAAGACGCTTCATCTCAACGGCCCACCATGCAAGATGCACACAAATGGTTGAACCGCGGCGGTGGCCCGCATCACTCACAGCAGACAGGGAAAACCCTGCAGTCCAGCCGGCTGCCCAAGCATTCGCACATGGTGATGTCACACAAGCACTTTGGGTGTGTTTCTGTGGCCCAGCGCATTGACTTACAGGCGCACAGAGACGGCGAAATACAGTATGTGAACTATTACAACTCGCAGGCCAGATTGGAAGGTTCGGCGGATTTTTTCACGGACCCCTTGCAATTACACCACGGACCACTAGGGGTCCGCAGACCCCCAGTTGAGAACCACTGACTACAACATGATTTAAAATGAAAGAAGGATTAAAGGAGTTTCTGAGCCTTTTGATCCTGCAGGTAGCCCGGCTGTACCTGTATCTGACCCAAAAAAATTGAAGCTTCGGTCCCATATTATGCTATTTTTCAAGTTGTCCAACCATATTGTATTCATAGTGTATTGTCCCCAAATCAATCTGCAGCTCTACATCTCAGTATCTCAAAGTGTCTCTCCAGAGCTCTGCTGAGAACGAGCCATTTCTGTGTTTGCACCTTGAAATGCAAATAAGATGTGTAAACCACGTCCACTCCACAGCTGTCACGGGGAGAGGGTGTGGTTTTCACTACAGGTACATGTGCCAATATTGACATTGAGACAGCAGGGGGGCAATGATTTCCGAAAAAAAAAAAAAGTTTATGAGACTCACATCTTGTCTGAAAAAATACTAATGTTCCTTTTTTACTGTGACAGAAGGAGATCGCCTACATGGAGAGACTCCTACAGCCATCAAACTGTCAAATAAAAAAACAAGTGAAACTGAGGAGCAGCACAAACTGTACACTGTTATGGACTGATCAGTTACCGGAGAATATTGGGGGAGCATACGTCAGTCCGACAGGTTTAGGGTAAGGTTAAGGGTTGGGGCTACTTAAGTCGGAGAAATGGGAGGTCGGACTAATGGGCGCAAAAATAAAGAAATGTATGGTCGGAGAAATGGGTAGTCGGACAGACGCCAGGCGCCCAGAATATTGACATGGTTTTGCACCGGGAGAGGAGACTTCCTCGTTTAGATCAGGTTCAGATGTCTCTCATTCCGTGATGAGGACCACTGCGCTGATGAGAAGCTGTATCATTCCAATATTATCTGGTCCACGGTTTTATTTTTAATGACGGGCAGCTGTTTTTGAGTCAATGATTCAAAATGATCATCTGCCGGCCGCAGTAGCCTAATGACCGCTCCTCCCGTATCTACGCTTCATGTGAAATGACAGACGGGGGTGGGGGTGGGGGGGTCGCATGACTGTTGCTGTTCAGGAAATGGTTCACCGGGCGGAGCTCACGTTTTTACAGACTGGCCAAGTGGGAGTATAAGGAAGTACCGGGAGGTGGAGTCACTTGAGTTCTGTGCATCATGACGTCAAGTCTGCCAGCACTTTTAATTCGCTCGTTTGGAGGCACGATCTCAAAAAAGTCTAACAATCAATTCACCAGACGTTATGATCCAGCCGTTGAGGCTTCAAAGTAAATTGATTTTATGCCCGTCAAGCTTCGATTATCAAAGTATGATATTCGGGACAGCCCTAGTGGCTTCACTTTAAAATGGTTCCAGGGTGCCATTCCGAAGGGTCGCCACTCAGAACGTTTACTTTAATGTGTCGGATCAGTTGGAATGCCAACCCTTAATTCTTAATAAACTCACACACTGGGTACATACATCATAGCGTGCTTTGGTAGTACAGTGGTTAGAGCATCCAACCCCAACGCGGAAGATCAGGGCTCGACTCCTGGAGAAGCTGCTTATTAGAGATCATCTTGGCCTCTACCTGATTATTTTACTAAACTTAACCAACTCCTGTCTACATTGCCTTTCCCCAGGGCGCGATCGTGTCAAGCCGCAAGGGAAGTCAAACCACATTCGGAACAGCGACCCGTCGGAATGGCGGTCCTTCGAAATGGGGATTGCCCCCCCTTTAAAATCCTCATATGACACAACATGTAAAGCTGTGATCAGTCAGTGGTTGAATGAGTGAGTTGTTCCAGCAGTGAGGAGGACACAGCATGATGTATTGAGGACAGCTCCAGTTGACTGACTCTAGCCATGTTTTCCATCCAGTGATTCGAATCACTGGGAAATGCGCATTAAAAGAAATTTGAATCGGGGGCGAGCTGGCGATGGAGTAAGACGTGTTTGTTTGTGCTCCCGTCGAACTTCTTTTTTATTTTAAGTTAATAAGTGCACAGTATATTAAAACATCGTCTAACCTGCTCTGAAAACATTTTGCCCAACACTGTCCGGAGCCAGACTGCTACTACCACCGCGGCTAGAGCATCTCCAAAACAGCTACGGTCAGCTAGCACTAAACCAGAGATGAACGATGGAAGTCGGAGATTCTTCTCTCGCTGAAAACTGAAATTTTGGCCGTGATAAAATCAGAGATGAAAACCGCACTTGCCGACGACTTCGACTTCCTTGAAAATGAGCTTCTGGCATCAAAAGCAGAAGTTTAAAACAACACGGCGGCGATTCACATGGAGATCGACCAAGTGAGAACCACAATCCGAGACATGGAGACCGGATTGTCAGCATGGTCAGACGAGGTGGTGACTTTGCAGACCACGGTGAACACCCTGAAGACGGAGGTGGCGGAGCTCCGAGACAAATGCAAGGACATGGAAGGAAGAGCGCGGCGGTGTAACATCAGAATACTGGGGGTGCCTGAGACGCTTGGATCAAGCTCCACGACATCGGTCTCAAAGCTGCTGCGAGACGCGCTGCAGCTGGACAAGGATGTGCTCATTGATCGCTCACACAGAAGCCTGGCTCCAAGGAGACCCGGCGGGAAACCACGAGCGATAGTAGCCAAACTTCACTATTTAAGACTGTGTTGAGGTACTGAGCCGGGCGCACACCCTTGCTCCACTTCGGTACAACGGAGAGTCAGTTGCTATCTTCCCGGATTACACTACAAGAGTCGCCAAAGCCAGAGCCGCGTTCACCGAGGTCAGAAAGCTGCTCCACAACTGTCAGAATGTCCAGTTTGGCATACTGTTCCCAGCCCGTCTGCGTGTCACACACAACGGAGAAGAAAAGGAGTTCACCGATGCAGAAAAAGCTATTACCTACGTGAGAAACCACATCATCCCCGCAGAGGAGCGTGAGTGAGACTGTTTTCATGTTTTCAACTATTCTGACAATACTTCATTTGTTAAGACAGCTGAACTGGCTGCACCCAGTGGACTAATGTCATTGTTGTTAAGACTGTTACAGCTTCACCAGCTTATGCTGTCAATATTTAAAGTGGAAACAAACGAAAGATGACTGGATCAAGAGACCCCTACTCTCTCTCCTTTCTTTGTCATCGCTGATTTTCTTTATTCAATGGCTTACTGCAACAGCTATTTGTTTCAGTTTTTTTTCTCTTACAATTTAAAGATTTAAACACACACAGAAATCCAGTGAATAGTACGGTTGGCCAGACTAGCCGTCAGCCGCACTTTTGCGAGGCGTGACGTCACTAGTGTGGGCGCGACCAGGCTAATGTTATATAGCCATCAACCATCTCCTGACATAGAGAAGAAGCGTCTGTCTTTGCAGACCGAATTTGATATCCTATCAATGCAACAGGCTGAATATCTCCTCTCTAAATCTAGACATGGTTGCTATGAACATGGAGAAAAAATTGGACATATTCTCACACATCTGTTACGACAAAGAACTGCCAACCAAACTATACCTGAAATCAATGATGAACAAGGTTCAAAGTGTTCAGATAACCTTAAAATTAACTCCCGATTTCAAAGTTTCTATCAAGCATTATACACATCAGAATGTCCAACTACACCCTCCGTATTGGAAGATTTTTTAAGATCCCTACACGTTCCATCCGTGGACCCAAAACTAGCTGAATCATTGGAGAAAGACTTCTCGGCCCTGGAAATAATATCTGCAATCAGATCTATGCAAAGCGGCAAGTCTCCAGGGCCGGATGGATATCCGACAGATTTCTTCAAAAAATTCTCAGACCAGCTTGCCCCTTTACTAATGTCAGTTTTTGAGGAATCACTCTCACTTAAAACTTAACCTCTGACCATGTGCCAAGCGGTAATCTCTGTAATTCTCAAAAAAGGGAAAAACCCTCTAGAGTGCAGTTCATTCCGCCCAATCTCTCTCCTTAACACGGATGCAAAAGTCCTTGCCAAGGTTCTGGCATGCCGACTGGAAGGTGTGGATTAAAAAAAGAACAGGCAACCATCCGCTACTACTACTACTACTAGTTTATGTATTATACAATGTCCTCACCACTGATAGTTTATGGGCGATGGGATGCTCTGAGGTCCAGAGTAAATGTTGGTTTCCTATATGTTGTGACTTTTATATGTGTGGTGGCCTGGGAAAACCCTTCACATGGTGGGATTTTGACATTTTCATGTTTTGACATTTCCATAAACTAGAGGTTCTGAGCTGTTCATAACTGTTTGAATTACTGAGATAGCCCCCACAGATCAAAAGTTATGGTTGTTTTAATCTATCATGACCAAAAGACTGAAAAGTGAGAAAAATGGCTTAGAACATCTGTGCTGTAACATTCTAAAGACGAGCGGACCATGGATGATAGGCTACGACTGCACATACAAAACATGAAATATCTTCTGAACCATTTATGATAGAGACGAGCAGCAAACAGCCTCTGAATCGCCGGGTTTTCCGCTTTCCGAGGGTCCTTGAATGTGCCATCAGCATGTAATCAGTCATACAGGAACAGACGCTAAACTAAGATTAGCATCTATGCTAAACCAAACCGAACGTACGGCGCGATGCGACGCTTACACATTGTTTTACAAAACATTATACTGTAACTTCGGAACCGTTTATGATAGAGACGAACTGTAAAAAACATCTGAATCACGGGACTGTCGGCTTTCCGACGGTCAGTGAATGACACCTGAATCAATGACAACAAGACCCTGAAGACGGCCGCTGTCCGCTGTCGCTGCTGCTGCTGCTGCAGCTCCGCTGCTCTGTGGCTCAGCTGACAACACTTGGTAGGATACTCGCCACAAAAACATAAAAATAAGTACTTTCCCTTTTGTTTTCTGAAAATATTTATTCACCACAATGTAGTGGGGGGTTTAAAGTACCAGAATCACACAAAATATAAAAATCGCCAAAATAGTAGTTTTCCACCTATTTTGGCTGTTTGCCCGAATAGAACGTTGGCGACATCCGACGGGTTTTCCCAGGCCGCCACACATATTGCCTTCTTCCGTGTGGTATATTTTTAGATCCAGAAAAGCTATTGTTTTCTCTCTTTCTTCCTCACATGTGAATTTGATGTTGCCTGTTTCATCCATGGAGTTGAGGTGGTCCGTAAGTTGTTGTGTCTGCCCTATTTTGGTTATTTCTAAAATGTCGTCCACGTACCGTTTCCAAAACGAGGGTTTGCATGGCTCTGTCATTTACGAAATACCTTGCCTTTCATGCAATAAAACCTACATAGGCGAAACTGGCAGATGTTTCCACACACGGAAAAAAGAACATCAGAAGGAGTGTGTGAAAGAAACAGAAAAACGACACACCAGATCAGAAAAAGAAAAAGCACACCAGGTGTTATGAATGACACACACAGGGCAGACACACCCACTCAGGCACGTCTTTCATTGGCTGGACTGAAAGAGGCGGGGTTGGGGTTCCTGGGGAGCGTGTGTATGCCTTTAAGGGATCAGTGCACCTGTGAAGAGAGAGAACAAAGACAGAGAGAAGACACGAGAAGAGCAGCGGCGTCTCGTCTCCCCCGTTTTTGTTTTTGTTTTGTGTTATGATTTAGTTTCTCACCTACGCTCGACGAAAAGAAGCTTTTAATAAAACCTGAACGCTGAGCCACCGAGGCGAAGCAACCCCCTCGTGCTTGGGCTCGCCATGAATGCCTGTGTGTGACGAGGAAACAGGTGGAGGTCTGAAGTCCGGTCCCGTTCCAGTTCGCGACCGTGAGTACTCCTTCCTCGCTCCTCAGAAAGGTCCAGCCAACCACTATATCACACACACTGCATCACATCCACACACATGTAGTGAAGTCGTAACATTTATTGGGGGCTCGTCCGGGATCTGAATTACTTTAGTGGCCTAGACTAGCGATAAAATTCGCCGGTCTAGATAGCCATAGCATTAGCGTTAGCTACACACAAACATTACTGTTTGCGAGAGAGGGGTGCTACCGGAGTTGTATTCAGCTCGTCAAAGGGGCTTTTGGCCCCGGTGCAAGTTAGTTGCACCCAGTACCGGAGCTCTCGCCAAAACAGTTGTTTGCGTGGGAGAAACATCTCCAAGCAGAGTGTAGTGGTAGTGATTCAGTGTTTGTTAATCGTGTCAGGCGCGTTCGCGGTGTGACGAACGTAGTATTATTCAGGTTGTATTGTGCCATGTCTTTTCGAGGTGAATTTTGAGTGGATTGTTTGGCCGCGCAACGGGCATTTTGATTTGAGACGTGCAGTTACGTGAGTGGGGGATTTAAAGTGTAGGAGGAAGTGAGCTCCGCGGGGGACTATTGTGTAGTAAGCCCGTGATCTTGGACGCCAACTCGTGGAGGATCGTTGTTGTTATATCTTGGTTTTGAATCTGTAGGTTTGTGGTTGTATCCCCAGATTGGTTTTTGTTTTGTCACGTGTCGTGTCCTTGATCAGAGAGGCTAAAATGGCACCATTTGATGTGGAGGAATTTCGCAAAAATGATTTTGACAGGAGTGATCTTAGGAAATTGAAAAAGGAACAATTACTTGAAGTTGCTTAAGCTTTTGAAATAGAGATTGCTCCCACCACAAGAACGGTGGAAGTGGTGAACATTTTGGTTGAGGCTTTGCAGTTATCGGACCCTGCCACAGAAAAGGAGAAGGAACGGCAAGCCCAACAGCAAGAACGAGAGGCCCAGCAGCGGGAGCAAGAACTCCAGCTGGAGCTCGCCAGGGTTGAATTAGAGAAAGAGCGGATACAGCATACAAACTCCCAGATGCAGCGTAAACATGAAACCCGTTTTGACCTTAGCAGTTGCCTGAGGTTAATGCCTAGATTTAACCCCAATGAAGTAACAGTTTTTTTGATGCTTTTGCCAATGATCTGGAATGGCCTGAGGACAAATGGAGTCTGCTTGTTCAAACTGCCCTGGAAGGAAAGGCCCAGGAAGCCTATGCTTTTTTAGACGCTAACCAGAGCAGGGACTATGACGTAGTAAGGAAAGTAGTGCTTGCTGCTTATGAGCTGGTCCCCGAGGCCTATAGACAGAAGTTTAGGTCACTTAGACGCAGGGGTGATGAGACCTTTATGGATTTGGCTAGGAGACAGGAAGCAGAGTTTGATAGATGGCTAGGGTCAAGCCAAGTCTTCACTTTTCAGGATCTCCGAGAGCTAATGTTAATGGAACAATTTAAAAGAAGTGTACCACAGTATGTTGAAGCCCACCTCAATGATTTGGAGGTTAAAAACCTTAGGAAAGCAGCCATGATGGCAGATTCTTATGAGCTCAGCCACCGTGACATGCCAGGGAGGGGAAGGCCCTTTAAGCAGGAAAGGAGCACAGGAGAAGAGAGAGGGGCATCCATGAGACCTGCCCCTGCCCCAGTCCCGAACAGGTTACAGAGTAGGTTTCAACCCGAACCAAGGAGGGGCGATCGCCCTCCTCGCTCTGAAATCATTTGTCACTACTGTAAAAGAATGGGCCACATTAAATCTGCATGCCCAGCGTTAAGAAACAAAGACTTTAGTAAATCTGTGGCTCTTGTAAACACCCATGTTAAAGGTAGACAACAGGCAGAGAATGTTTCACCTCCAGGTTTAGCACCACCAGGATATGAAGGCTTTGTCTCACAAGGTACAGTGTCTGTGTCAGAAGAGGGTGAGGAAGTACCAGTCCTGGTGCTCAGAGACTCAGGGGCCCGTCAGTCTCTGCTGTTGAAGGGGGTGGTCGATTTGCCACCTGCCACCTCCCAGGATGCTTCTGTGTTGGTTAAAGGGGTTGGAAATCAGTTTGTCCCTGCACCACTCCACCAGGTTTTGGTGAAAACTAATCTAATAAGTGGGCCGGTGGTGGTGGGGATAATTGAATCCTTACCTATAGAAGGAATCACCTTCCTTTTAGGAAATGATCTTGCCGGCATCCGTGTTCACCCCAGTGATGGTGAACTTTCTTGTGTAGAAACAGGGGGTAGTGATGTAGCTCCTGTAGTCAGGCAGGAGCCTTGTGAAGTGTCTGAGACCCTAAGTCTTGAAAGAGAGTACCCTGAAACTTTTGCAGCATGTGTAGTGACACGTTCCATGACCCAGCTTACTGATGCTACAGCACCTAGGAAAGAGCAGCCAGCGGTGGAGTTAGCAGATACGTTCTTTGCTAAATTAGCTGGGGTAGGAGAATGCAGCCAGTTCTCACGTGAGGCCTTAGTGGCAGAGCAGGGCACCGATCCTTCCGTGTCCCCTTTAAAGGAAACTGCTATGACTTTTGAGGAGAGTCAGGGAGTAGCAGAGGGATTTTACTTACAACATGAAGTCCTAATGCGAAAATGGCTGCCTCCTGACCGGCCCGCAGATGAGTGTTGGTCTGTAGTGGCACAGGTTGTGTTACCTACCAGTTTCAGACAGGCAGTGCTACGTTTAGCCCATGAGGCTCCTTGGGCCGGCCATCTGGGCATACGCAAAACGCAGCAGAGAATTATGAGGCATTTTTACTGGCCAAAAATGCACAAAGATGTGGTGGCATACTGTAGGTCCTGTCATGCATGCCAGGTTGTTGGCAAACCTAATCAAAAAATTCCTGTTGCCCCCCTGTGCCCCATCCCTGTTATGGAAGAGCCATTTTCACGTGTGGTAATTGTGTGGGCCCCCTGCCAAAAACCAAGAAGGGAAATGAGTATGTATTGACTATAATGGACGTAGCCACGCGGTTTCCAGAAGTGATACCTTTGAGAAACATTAAGACAAGACCCATTGTTGATGCTTTGCTTCAGTTTTTTTCAAGAGTTGGTCTGCCTACCGAGGTTCAGCATGACAGAGGTACCAATTTCACGTCAGGTGTTTTTCAGGAGGTCATGTATGAGCTTGGCATTAAGCAGGTGGTTTCCTCAGCCTACCACCCACAGTCACAGGGTGCGATAGAACGTTATCACCAAACCCTGAAAACCATGATTAAGACCTATTGAGCCCTAGTTTGCTGGTGCAGCGCAGGTGGCGCAAGGTATCGCAGCCCGTCTATTGCAAGTTTGAAGCAGCGCAGACTGGCTCAAAGTCTAGTCGGGAGATTGGCAGATCGCGCTCCGCCAATATGGGTGTGGCGGCGCAGCAGGAGGCGGTGTCACAGATTCAGCTTGGTGAAGCGGAAGTTTCGTGAGAAAATGTCCCGCCGACTCTGCGCCGAAAGCAGACCACCTCAAAGCAGGTCTATCTCGGCGCAAGGCGAAGCGGAGCTGGCGGAGAGGGAGATTGGTTGACCGGCGAACAGTCCACACATGTCAGCAAAACCTCACAGACAGGTTTCCACTGTTCCAGACGCATTTAGATGCAATAAATAACCACAATAACCTCTATTTAATGCAACTAATGGAATCAACACGTGAATTTTTATCTATAAAGAGTGTCCCGTCACATCTGACGTCAGATCAAAGGCTGTTGGCAGCGTAATGAAAACTCCACCTGAATTAACTCAGCAGGGACGAACTGGCACTGGAGCTGTGGATTGCGGACTGAGGGACTGCATGTCACTACCGTGTTGAGATGTGATGATCCGCGTTTTTTTTATTTATTTACTTATTAATTTATCAACGGGCCAGCACGTCAGGCAGCTGTAATAAAAAACAAAAAACAAACATCTCTCAACCACAACAGCCTCGGTGTCAGATAGTCAGTAGCCTATATAGTTTGTCTCATCACAGTAGGACAGACAGACAGAGAGAGGGAGGGAGGGAGGGAGGGGGGGAGAGAGCGAGAGCGTCCTTTACGCGGATTCCATCCCTGTTACAGTGTTTGTTTATATTGTGATTAGTGTACATGTTACACTCGGATCCAAGAATCTTGAGCGGATCTTGTGTAGTTTATAAAAAAAAGTTTATTTACCAGCGGAAAAGCCCAGCAACAAAATAACAGGCAGGAAAACAAAACAACTGACACACTGTAACGTTTTTGTAAGTCTCTTTCCTGGGGGGTCTCCCTCTACGTCATGTTTTTCTTTTAACTGCTGCCTCGCGCTGGGTTTACATTAACATTCACAGGAATATAAGGTTAACTCAATTCACCTCTCATCTCTACACAGGGTTTGAATAAATGTGAGTTTCTTTATTAGTTTAGTTGTTTTTTTTACACTGGCCAGCGGTTTTCAGTGTATCAGATCAAACCTGTTTAAGGATATTAAACTCATTATTCAGCCACTCTGAGCTCGGACCTCCGGACCAAAACAGCTGTTTCCTCCTGGGAGAGGTTCGGCCTGTGGCGTCGCTGTCTCCTCCTCTCCTCCGTCCATGTCAAAGTAGGAAATGACATCCAGGGTTTCCCCCAGAAAACTTGCTAAGCCTGGTGGTAGGGCCGCTAGAGAAGCCCACCGGCGGCCCACCGGCGGTTTTGTAAAAAAAAAAAAAAAAAATTGTGTTATTGTAAGCCATTTATTAACATTACTCAATATAGTTTTAACAAACACAAAAAAATAAAAATAAAAATAAATAATATCAATTGTTTAAACTTAAGTAAAATCCAAGTGAATCTAAGAAAACAAGCCATTTCTGGTCAAATTTAAAAGTAAAATAAATTAACATAAATAAAAAAGTGCAAACATGGCCAAGGGGGAACAGGGAACTCAGGCCTAAGGAGGTATGCTGTGTAACCACTTTAACCACTTTTCAGGGGTTAAAGCAAAAAAAAAAAAAAAAACATCTGACTGAAAACCCCCGAATCAACATCTCTTTTTCTTTTTTTCCTCACGTCATGATAACGTCTGTATTTTGACTATTTAAACCACCACAGATCATATTTCTTGATAACCTGGGCCACTTCAAGAGACTTTTAATTAAGTAGCCTCAGCTCCTACACAGGATCGTTCGGCCGTCTCGTCGTCGTCGGTGTCGCCGCCGTCATCGCCGTTACCCCCCCGCCCTCCTCCTCGCACCCCGAGACACCAGCTGACGGCCGCGGGGAGGAGGGGGAGCTCATGCACGTTTACGTTACGACGCAGTAGAGGCTGTGTCCTGTTAAACTTAGGCTACTGTATGCGCTACAATAACATCATTAAAAGCCCAACGGACTGGCACACACTTGTTGGGTTTTTTTCTTTTCCACCAGCTCTGAGCGCGACGTCCGACACGAGAATCAAACCCGCTAACTTTAAAAACACACCGGCAACAGCGACCACTGATCTGTCCTGAGTCTGTTGTCATTCTGTCACCTGAGTTCAATGCTTCTGCGGGAAAACACGCTGCGGTCTGTCATCCAGGTGCAGAGGGGTGCAAAGAGTAGATACTGAGCAAGATAGTTATCTGTAGTTTACCTTAGTAGCTACTCGCGAGGTGCAGTGCAGGACTCTGTTGTGAAGGTGGAGGCATGCGGCGGTGGTGAATTTGCGACAATTAAAAAAACAACAAATAAACAAGACATTTGAAGGAGCGGCTGCGAGGATTTAGGTGTAGCGAGCCGCCACTGCTAAATGAATGTAGAGGAAACACTGTCAACCGTATCACTAGATGCGGTTAAAAGCTCTATACCGTCTTTGGTATCATGTTTCTGGTGCATTAAAAAAAAGCGACGCTTAGCCTGGCGGGGGGGCAAGCAAAGCCTGGCGGCCCGCCAGGCTTATAAAGCACTGGGGGAAACCCTGACATCACCGCGGCTCAGTTAAAGGTGAGGAGAGGAGCTCATTTGATTGGTGAAAATCGGAATCGGCTGTGTTAATCCCACTTCAGCCTTTCTCTCCTCCTCCTGCCTGCCTCACGCCCCCGACTCCTCCCTCCTCGGCATTTGCGCTTGGAGGAGGTGCAAGGGGCGTGGGTGCGCCGGTCTATACCGGACTTCGCGGCTCACGATTCTTGCAAAACGCGCCTGGACACACCCAGTTGACGTGGCGCAGCTGCGCTGCGAGTTGACTCCGATCGGTCTGCCAATCTAGGGCCCATTGTGTAGGGTGCCCTGGGGATTGGGATGCTTTTTGCTGTAAGGGATGCTGTAAATGAATCCACAGGTTTCAGTCCCTTTGAGTTAGTTTATGGCCATGAAGTCAGAGGTCCCCTTAAGATGGCCAAAGAAAAGCTCCTCGACTCTACAAGGCAGGGTGGGGTGCTGCAGTACGTGGCCACCTTTAAAGACCGGCTGCAGTCAGCCTGTGAGGTGGCCAGAGCTAACCTACAAGCATCAAAGAGGAAGATGAAAGATCACTATGATAAAAGAGCTGTTAAGCGCATTTTTGCAGTGGGTGAAAGAGTATTAGTGTTGTTGCCAATGACGAGGGACAGGCTGGGTGTGAAATTTTGTGGTCCCTACACCATCATGAAGCGGGTGGGTGAATGTAACTATGTGGTTAGCACACCTGAGCGCAGGCAGAAAACCAGGCTGTGCCATGTCAACCTCCTTAAGCCATATGTTGAACGTAACCCACCTGGCCCTGTGCAGTCTGTCCCAGTGTGTGTGGTGTCTTCAGCTGAGCGAGAGAAGTTGGAGGAGAGTGAGTGTGGAAGTGTGTCTCAGGAGCCTGTGCCTCCGCGGCTGCTGAATTCCCAAGTAGTTGCAACATTGTGGGAACACCTGGACTACCTGCCACCAGAGCAAGCTAAAGATGTGGTGGAGTTAGTTGAAAAGCACAGGGCTCTGTTTAAGGACACACCTGGCCTCACTACGTTGGTTTCACATGATGTTGATACTGGTGATGCATTACCTATTAAACAGCATCCATACAGAATCCCTCCTCCAAAATGGGTCGGAGTTAAGAGTGAGCTGGACTACATGATGGAGATTGGAGCTATAGAACTGGGAGTAAGTGATTGGAGCTCGCCACTAGTACCAGTGCTCAAGCCTGATAACACCGTGCGTCCATGTATTGACTTCCGGAAAGTAAATAATGTGACAAAATCTGATGCCTATCCTATACCAAGGTTAGAAGACTGTATTGATAAAATAGGAAATGCTCTCTTTGTATCCAAATTTGACCTGCTGAAAGGCTATTGGCAAGTGCCACTTACCGACCGAGCAAAAACTGTGTCTGCATTTGTTACCTCTGAAGCTCTTTATTTGTGCAGAGTTCTCCCTTTTGGAATGAAGAACGCTCCCGCAACGTTCCAACGATTGATGAATGAGGTGACACTGGGCCTAAAGAATGTGGTCACCTACATTGATGATGTGGTAGTGTATAGTTCGTCCTGGTCTGAACATGTTTTACACATTGGGCAGCTGTTTGAACGGCTGGAAACAGCTGGGCTGGTGGTGAACCTTCCAAAATGTGAATTTGGTAAAGGGCAGGTCACGTACCTTGGTCATCAAGTGGGGCGAGGGGCTGTGAAGCCAAGACAGGCGAAAGTACAGAACATTTTGGATTTCCCAGCACCTAAAACCAATAGAGAGCTTATGCGTGTTCTTGGCATGAGCGGGTTCTATCGAAGGTTCGTGCCTAATTTTGCCAGAGTGGTAGCTCCACTGACAAGTCTTCTTAAAAAGGGGGTGAAGTTTGTGTGGTCGGGAGAATGCCAGCAGGCCCTAGACAGAGTGAAAGCTATATTGTCTTGTGAGCCGGTGCTGAAGGCCCCAGACTTCTCCACTCCGTTCAAGTTAGCTGTGGATGCATCTGACCTAGGCGTTGGGGGGGCGCTCCTGCAGGCAGATGGGAAGGGGGTAGATCGACCCATAGCTTACTTTTCAAAGAAGCTCAACCAGCATCAGAAGAGATATTCAACCATTGAAAAGGAGGCCCTGGCCTTGGTGCTTGCTATTCAGCATTTTGAGTTTTATGTGTCAGGCAACCGAGGGGATCTGCTGGTCTATACAGATCATAATCCTTTGGTGTTTATCGAGAAGTTTAAAGGGAAAAACCAGAGATTGTTCAGATGGAGTCTTATTCTGCAACCATACAGTCTGAGCATACAGCATGTCCCCGGCAGGCTGAATGTTTTGGCGGATGCTCTGTCAAGGTGTTGAGGATGGTGGTTTGAAGTAGAGAGATGCCAGAGCCCGTTTTGCAAACCTAGTGGTTTGACTAGTGATTTTTAATAAACAATGTAAAAAGGAAGAAAAAAAAACAAAATAGGAAAGTAGAAATTACAGTAGATGAAGTTGTTTTGGGTTTTGTTTTTTTTTGTTTTTTTTTATGGGGGGAGGGATGTTATGAATGACACACACAGGGCAGACACACCCACTCAGGCACATCTTTCATTGGCTGGGCTGAAAGAGGCGGGGTTGGGGTTCCTGGGGAGCGTGTGTATGCCTTTAAGTGATCAATGCACCTGTGAAGGAGACAGAACAAGGAGAGAGAAGACGACGACAGAGAGAAGACACGAGAAGACCGGCGGCGTCTCGTCTCCCCCGTTTTCGTTTTGGTTTTCGTTTGGTTTTGTGTTATGATTTAGTTTCTCACCTACGCTCGACAAAAAGAGGCTTTTGATGGGACCTGGACGCCGAGCCACCGAGGCGAAGCAACCCTCGCGCTTGGGCTCGCCATGAATGCCTGAGGAGGAACAGGTGAAGGCCTGGAGTCCGCGGTCCCCGTTCCAGCCAGCTACCCCGTGAGTATACTCCACCCTGCCTCATTGATAAAAGGTCCAGCCATGCACCGTATCACACACACACTGCATCACATCCACACACATGTAGTGAAGTCGTAACAGTCAGCGACCACCATCTCAGCCAATAGAAAAATTCGATTGTAATAACCGCATTTCTACCATCAGGGGCAGCAACTAGTCATTTTTACTGCAAAACACACCAAATTGAAACATTTTTTATTTTTTTAAATTTTTTTATGCCTTTATTTGATAGATTAGTAGAGATAGACAGGAGAGGGGGAGGCAGAGAGAGGGGAATGACATGCAGGAAAGGTCTGCCCGATGCGGGACGCGAACCGGGGACGCCTGCGTCTGCATATACATGGGGCGGCTGCCTTAACCACTGCGCCACGCACCGCCCCACCAAATTGAAACATTTTGACTAAAATGTCAAAAATTGGACCAGGTTTAGGGATTTAGTTGCTCTTTAATGGCCATGAATACATTATTTCCGATGTTCCAATCACCTGTTCAGTGTTGCCCAAACACAAAACACGGCCGCTTCAACCCAAATTTTGGCCAGAAAAAACCCTGCAGACACGGGCTGATACTTATTGTGGAATTTAAAGATAATAGGTGGCGGTAAAGAAGTAGTCATATACTGTAATCAAACATTGAACATATGCAATGTTTTTTTTTTTAAATAGCCACATTTACCTTCTTCATAACTGAAGTCTTCCAGTCGTCTTTTCTTTTTTTTCCCTTTGGGTGCATTTGTCTCCTCCTGTTTCATTCCCACTTGTTTGGTCCCAGCTCTCACATTGTAGATAATCATCTGAAACATTGCCGAACCAAAAAGGTTATAAATGCAAAACATTGACATGGCACGTAATTCAAGTCAAAGTGTATACTGTAATATGGCTGTACTTACCAGATCTGAGCTTCACCTTTATGAGACTGAACCGCTTCCACCCATCGGTGGGGGTGCGACTCTTTGATATATTTGGCTGCATTAAAGACATTTGGCCAAAAGACCACATTTTTTAATTTGTGCACCCAGCTCAATGGTAACACTCCTTCCTCTTCTTGATCGTGTTCCTTCCACGCCACACGAACCCATCCTATAAGCAAAACTGCAAAACATGTACTGAAGTGTAGCCTTGCAAATTCCTTTTCTTAATAATTTCTGGTTAAATCGATGGAGTAAAGGAATGAGCACATACCCTGAATGGTATGGCAGACAAAGCACTTTACATTCGGTATCTGACACATCAATCAACTGTGGGTTTTCCGTACTCTGCCCAAGTTTCTCACAAACACCACATTAATGAGTTTGGAGTCGCAAGGCATTGTATAAAAACTTTCCAGGCTGTTATGTCACACAACAAACTGCCATCTCGTTTTTCTTTGACAAAGGCAAAGTCTTCGTTGTGGAACAGAAAACACCCATTTCTCTCATTTTCGGCAACAAAATGCAAACTCTTGTCTGTCTCTTTTGGGTGGCTCCCTGCCCTCTCTTGTTCAAGGAGTCTCTGTCACTTGACAGATTGGATGCTTTGCATTTCTCACCAACCTCTTGAGAACTTGGAGATAATTTTCGAATGAAAATGCACAAATGTCATTGAGAGAGCACTGGTTATTTCTACAGTCATCTGCCAGATGTTTCAAACTATGGACATTATAGAGCATAAAAGCTGCTGTTTATATGTGCTCACATTTTTCTACAAAGTAGCTTAAGAGCTGTTCTGCAAAGTCCATGTGAATGTGGCAAGGTGAAGAGGTGCTGGCGGTGGCGGGGATTGAACCCACACCTATGGGTAAGAGTCATGTGCGTTTGCCACTTGGCCAAAGGGACATCCCCTTGGCCAAGTAGCCAGGGCACATGATCAATTGGAGGCATAGTGACAGGAACCTCAACTGTCACATCTCTCCCCCTCTTTTCACAAGCACGTCCTCGTGCTTCTGCGCAGGCTGCCACACATTAGGAATCCATGGACCCACCCCTAGTGCTACATGGATCCTGCCAACAACGCCAGAATGTGGCAAGTGCACATGATCAATTGGAGGCATAGTGACAGGAACCTCAACTTTTACATAAGCAACACACCTTCTCTCACATCATGAGTCCAGAAGTATTGACAGTGCTACTGTTAGACAGAGAAAGTGGTCATAAACATCCTTGTGCAAAGCCGTTTTTAACACAACAGGTCCAGTGTACAGGACAAATTGCCTGAATTCTGTGGCTTTCCACCGATTTAACTCCAGTAGGGATCTTGGTTGACAAGCAAATTCACTCGGAAGTTTCCCAGACAGAAAGACAAGAAGAGTGGAAATCTCATGCAACTGAACTTGTGAGAGCCTACATTCCAGGTGGTCCTTTTTTAAAGAAGCACAGCAGTCTTTTCACAACACCAAGACTCCATGCATATAGTCTAGTGGGAAACCTGTGACATAATTTACCCCCACATTGAGTAAAGGGGATACCCCAAGCTGGTGGTCATTATGAAGCCCATTGGCAAATGCTCCATCTGTCCTTAAAGGGTGGTCCCCCAAGTACACAACTCTTTTTTTATACTCGCCCTTTACAATGCATCTTTCACAGCTGTGATCCAGTGTGCCCTTTGATGCATTTCACAAATGCTCTAGCAGGGGCATCACAAACCAATGCTTTGATCTGAACATTAATTTCTTTGCCATTTACAACTATTTTGTTTTCCTGTAGTTGTGTGTATTCTGCTAAGAAGTTCGATTTTGATGTTGTTTGTATGTTGTCAATATAACGTTGAAAAAACATTGGTCTTTGGTCAAAAGACCTACAACCGAATGTCAGAAATTTACGTAGATTTTACGTAAAGAAGTGAGGTTGACTAGACGTTGGATGTTGGTTGCTTGTCAACATAACTTAAAACCAACTATGGATATGGATCATTTGTCCCCTCCAGTCACATAAACCAACCCAGCTATGGACACATAAAAATACTGTAGAGATCTGCAGTGACGGTTGTGCCACGTAAATGCAAAATAAATGTTTCCATAGGACTTTTGTGATACACTTTTGTCTGAAAAACCATCTCATTAAACTGAAAAAAAGTGTTTTTTTTCTAACCAGTTTTGCGCATTTCTAGGGGTAATGGAAATGTAAGTACTAGGGCCGGGACTTTAGTGCGTTAATTATGATTAATTAATTACACAAAAATGAACGCGTTCAAAAAATTGACTCATTTTAATCACACCAATTTTTGCACCGCGGAACCTTTCAAACTTCATGAGTTTTAGGGGGACCGAGTATACTAGCACACCACCTACCATTCATGACTTCAGACCATCCATGCTGCATGCTACAGACAACAACAATGAACGAAGAAGCAGGTGAGACCGCTTTGATTGGCCCCATGAATGGGAAATTTTGTTTTAAAAAGTGGGCGGATGGTAGCGTAGAAAAGAGCATGGTTGTGTGCAAAGGGGAGCATACGTCAGTCCGACTGCCCCAAAGTCCGACTGCTCATTTCTCCGACTACTCATTCTACAGCAGATTCTCAAACTGTGGTACGCGTACTGTCTAGTGGTACGCGGGCTCCTCCAGGTGGTACGCAAAAGACTCACTGAATTAAAGATAAATAAAATAAAATAAATTTCAGAAGTACCAAAAATTGGACAACTGTATATTTTAGGCCGAAAATGACCAAAAATGCATTTGCAGTATGTTGTGATGATACAGTACCATAGAATATAAATACAAGCAAAAACCTGCCGAAAATGCGACATCATTATCAGCTGTGCACCGCTCTGACCACACGCTTATCTGTTTACCTGTTAGCTCCGTTCGCTGCATTAGCTCGGCTACAGACCAACTGGAGCAGCCCATTTTTAAAATGAAATGAGCAGTGCTTAAAATAACCTGCTTGTGTACCACATACGTGTGTCTGTGATGTTAAATGTTAGTGTTACTTCTCAGAATTTCATTTATGATGTACTGTTAATCTTTTCCGGTCAGTCGTCATGGAAACATGACGCTCTGTCAGTGGTGTGGCTTTTGGACCCAAGTGAAAACAAGCTGTGAGCTGAAAAATTAAACAAACAACGTATCATTGTATACCACCATTATATTAGTAATTAATAGTTAGGCTATTATTAGGGAAGACTGGGGATGGTTGTAACGGCATCACTTTCACCAATAAGGGATAGGCTAACATTAGAGTTATGTGCTCAATAGCCTATAATGTACTCCTTCCCTGACATTGCATGTGAATTTGCATGTTGGTTTTACAGCCAAAAAATGTTTTTTTGTTTTTTTAAGTTTTTTAAGTCCAAAACTTTTTTTTAATAATTAGGTAACTTGTATAAGATGAAAGAGCAGGTTACTGGATGATATGAGTAATTTCAGAAGATCTTTAAGATCCCCCACCCTCCCGTGACTTGGTGGTACTTGGAGGGGCAAGTATATTCCGGGGTGGTACTTGGTGTAAAAAGTTTGAGAACCACTGTTCTACACCATTAAGGTTATAGGTTTAGGGTAAGATTAAGGGTTAGGTTAGGGCTACTTAAGTCGGAGAAATGGGAGGTGGGACTAATGGACGCAAAAATAAAGAAATGTATGGTTGGACAAATGGGTAGTCGGACAGACGCCACGCGCCCATGTGCAAATTACTGTATACAAGAAGGAGTTTGCATATCACCGCAGCACGAGCACATGGCGTCTGTCCGACTACCCATCTCTCCGACCATACGTATGTCCAACTACCCATTTCTATTATATAGAGCCATGAAGGAGCCATGAAGGAGTGGAATGGAAGGAGTGGAATGCCCTTCCGAATTATGTTATACAGCAAAGAAATATGGTTAATTTTAAAATGAGACTAAGAGGTTATTATTTTGATTGTAATTTCAACCATCAGTAGCCTACATTTGTAAATTGGGTCCTGATATTCATATGTTGTAATGATTCAATGTAAGAGCAGGTAATATGTTAAGAGTTTGTTCTGGATGTTCTGTCTTGTATGTGTTTTTGTATGTATCTTTGTTTTTTATGTATTAATGTGGTGTGTGTGAATGCTTTGTAAATGTCATTATGCTGAAAAGACCCCAGGAAGAATAGCTGCTGCATGTCAAAAGCTAATGGGGATCTAAATAAACTAAACTAAACTAACCCTTAACCTTATCCTAAACCTAACCTTAACGCTGTAGAATGGGTAGTCGGAGAAATGAGCCGTCGGACTTTGGGGCAGTCAGACTGACGTATGCTCCCCCCGCAGCACATCAAGCCTCAGATATCACCTAAATGCTAAGCATATAGTAGCTAGCGTTAGCATGGGAGCTAGCGTGGACGTTAGCCCGACTCCGAGTACAAGGACCCATACCCAACCCACACTAAACCAGATGGCTGGTTTCGGGACCAGGGTAACTAAGTCCATGTCTGAAAAAATAACCAACTCCCTGGCTCACTGGATTGCATGCGACTGTAGACCACTTGGAGTGGTGGAAGATAAGGGGATGCAAAAGCTACTACAGATTGCAACGTCCGACACAACATACGAGCTGCCATGCAGAAAGACAGTGACAACGAGAATCCAGCAGCTTTATGACAATGAAAAGGAAGACAAAGAGAATTTATTGGAGTAAGCCAAATATGTTGGCATGGCAGAGGGCTGGAGGTGTACTAATCCCAAAGGAGAAGGATGCGGCAGACATCAGTCAATTCCGGCCAATCAGCCTTCTCAAGGGGAAAGTATTTTTCAGTGTGTTGGCACAGACACTGTCCACCTACCTGGAGAAGAACAAGTACGTTGATACATCCATACAGAAGGCTGGCATCCCTGGGTTCTCTGGTTGCTTGGAGCACACCAATATGATCTGGCACCAGATCCAAGCGGCGAAGAAGGACAAAAGGGATCTTCATGTCATCTTCCTGGACCTAGCCAATGCTTTCGGCTCAGTTCTGCATAACCTTCTCTGGGAGTCCTTCAACTTTTTCCATGTTCCATCATCCATCACCACCCTGGTAAAAGCCTACTTCGAAGACCTGCAGCTGTGCTTCACAACAGCTGACTTCATAACATCAGGGTCTGTCCCAGCTGCCTTCAAACACGCTGTGGTTAGACCGCTCCTCAAAAAACCACATCTCGACCCCTCAATGCTGTCTAATTTTAGGCCTGTCTCCCATTAGCCTTTCCTTTCTAAGGTATTGGAAAAAGTTGTTTTTATTCAATTACAAAAATTTCAAGAGGTAAACTCTGTGCTTGACAAATTTCAGTCTGGTTTCAGATCCCGACATAGCACAGAGTCAGCACTGTTAAAAGTGCATAATGATATTGCTTTGTCCGTGGATGCTGGGAACCCCGCTGTGCTGGTACTGCTGGACCTCACAGCGGCTTTTGATACAGTCGATCATGAAATTCTGGTATCTCGTCTAGAGCAGCATGTAGGCATTTGTGGCACCGCTCTCCAATGGTTTAGATCGTACTTGGCTAATAGGAGTTTCTCTGTAATGATTGGTGACCTCTGCTCCTCACAGGCTTCTCTCTCTTGTGGGGTGCCACAAGGATCCATCCTTGGCCCTATTCTGTTTTCATTGTATTTGCTACCTCTAGGATCAATTATAAAAAAACATAATCTGTCTTTTCATTTGTACGCTGATGATGTACAGTTATATCTCCCCATGAGTCCCAATGAAAACACTGCAGTTTCTCTGTTACTGGACTGTATCACAGACGTGAAACGCTGGCTAGCTCTGAACCTTTTGCACCTGAACGAGAGCAAAACGGAATGCACCTTGGCGCCCTTTTTTAAACCACATGTAAAGAATCTTGGGGTAACTTTTGACAGCGGACTCAAATTCGAGAAGCAGATAAGATCAGTTGTTAGCACCAGCTTTTTTCAGCTCCGTCTCCTGGCCAAGGTGAAGCCCTTTTTAAGTCGGCAGGACCTTGAGAAAGCGATTCACGCTTTAATTAGCTCAAGACTGGACTACTGTAATGGTCTTTATGTTGGCATCAACCAGTTTTTAATTTCACGTCTCCAACTTGTCCAGAACGCTGCTGCACGATTTTTAACAGGCACGTCCAGACGTGAACACATTGCCCCTGTGCTGTCGTCACTTCACTGGCTCCCAGTTTGTTTTAGAATTGATTTTAAACTTTTACTGTTTGTCTTTTATGCCATAAACGGCCTGGCTCCCTCCTACTTGTCAGAGATTTTGACCATCCGGGATCACGGCAGGGCCCTCCATTCCTCCGGCCAGCTCCTGCTAGAGGTCCCCAAGTCTAGATTTAAACAGTGGGGCGATCGCTCTTTTGCTGTCGCAGCTCCCAGGCTGTGGAACAGACTCCCCCCCGACATTCGCACCATTACCAACCTCAGTCTTTTTAAATCAAAGCTAAAGACGCACTTTTTTAGATTAGCTTTTAAAGGATAACTTTCGTTTTTTACAATCTGGACCTTATTTCTAGCATCAAATACGATCATTTACTCACCCTGACAAGTTTGGTGTCATTTGGAGTCGTTTTGACGAAATTAGCCCCAATCGAGCGGCGCGTATATCCGTATAATGCGAGAACACGGGGCACCCAATGCAGCCTCTAAATAACACATTATCCGCCGCAAAATTTGTTCATTTCACCAATATTTTGTGATGATACAATAGTGTTATTCCCCTCCGAGCCCGTGGTGGCATGTTATCAACATCCGGCTCCTCCAGGCTGACCTACTGACCTCTGATCTGTCATCTCCGACCGCTGCCCGGCTCGTTCTGATAATAATCATTCCGCTTCGGCATTTGGGTCCTTTTTAGCTCAACTAGCCAGAGCTGTAGTGAGGATCCAGCCTGAGGAGAGGAAGCCTGTGGAAGCTGACCGAAGCTGAACATCATCCAGCTGCTCATTTTGTTCTGACGAGTCAGAAACATGCAGAAACGGACCATAGCATTAGCGATAGCAAGTTAGCCGCGCCGCGCCGCTGTCGGAGATGACATCATCCAGGTCAGCGGTTAGTAGGTCAACCTAGAGGAGCAGGATGTTGCTAACATGCCACCACGGGCTCGGAGGGGAATAACACTAGTGTATCATCACAAAATATTGGCGAAATGAACGAGTTTTGCGGCGGATAATGTGTTATTTAGAGGCTGCATTGGGTGCCCCGTGTTCTCGCATTATACGGATATACGCGCCGCTCGATTGGGGCTAATTTCGTCAAAACGACTCCAAATGACACCAAACATGTCAGGGTGATTAAATGATCGTATTTGATGCTAGAAATAAGGTCCAGGTTGTAAAAAACGAAAGTTATCCTTTAACTCTACCTTTTGCCTGTTCTTACTGTATGCACCTTTTTAAGGCCGTTAACACCCTGCAGCACTATGTCACTTTCTTGTATCTACCTGCAGCACTACGGCACTTTTTTGATATTGTTTGTATTGTTTTTTATGTATTGTTTCATTTCTTTGATGTAAAGCACTTTGGGTACCGTCTGGCTATTGTAAAGTGCTATACAAATAAAAATTGATTGATTGAATTGATCATGGCAGCGAGTAGAGGTAGGTATCGTGGCAGGTTGTACGATTTCACCCCTGGCTTTTCCCGTGAGATCCACCACTTCCATCACAGCACCACCGACATTCGTCCGAGAGGGACAGAAAAAGCCCAACCATCCTCCTCTCAAGCCTGAAGTCGGACAACTAACCATGGCCCGCGATTGGAAGATGCTGGTCGACATAGGTCAGCAGAGATTGCAGCCACCACCCTAAGGCCAGACTTGGTGCTCTGGTCCCCTTCACTGAAGTCTGTTCTCATAGCAGAGCTCACAGTCCCGTGGGAAAATGCAGTTGAAGAGGCCTATGAGCGCAAGAAATTGCGCTACATAGAGCTGGCGGCGGACGCACAACAGCGAGGCTGGAAAGCCAAGGTTTATCCAATCGAAGTTGGATGCCGAGGGTTTGTGGCTTCGTCCACCATCAAGCTGCTGAAAGACCTGGGTATCCATGGACAGGTTCTGCGGCAGACAATCAGATCACTCTCGGAAGCGGCCGAAAGAAGCAGCCAGTGGATCTGGATGAAGAGGAAGGACCCCTGCTGGGCTCATAGATCAGCAACATGAGTCCCCCCCCCCCGTCCACCACTAATCTCCACCACCCCACTTTCGAGAACCCAGGGCCGAGCACTCCACGACGAGGGCTTACGAGGTATGCGGTCAGGCCTAGGCCTGACTCAGGGAAAAGGACGCCCCTGCCTTGCATAGTCCCATGGGCTGCACCACCTACACCACCTTTGATTGGGCATGGGACACAAGCGCGGGCGTGATCAACCTGTCGCTGGCCACCATCGACAGGTTATTATATTATTGAGAGAAATGTTCATAATATTAATAAAATTCTATATCAGCTAAAATGTTATAGAGTTAGTGCTAAGTAGAGTGTGTTGTTGTCAGAGTCCGAGCCGTGTCTCTCTACACTGAGAGCTTTTTGGAGCAGCACTCAGTCACTTTGTATCACTGTGCTGGACTTTTGCTGGAGGAACCAGACTGGATGTTGGAAGGAAGTTTCTCATCAACTCTTCAATATTGTCTCATCACTTCAGCTTTGTGTGTGCGAACATTTGGAGGAGATGTCAGTTTCCACTGGGCTGATCCAGATGACTTTCAACTCTCTGTTTGATTCTTCATTTCTCCTGTTGAACATGTGGCAAGGTGAAGAGGGACCCGGGCGGGCTTCGAACCCCAGACTCCCGGGTCGGAGTCATGCGCGCTAACCAGTCGGCCAAAGGGACATCCCCTTGGCCAAGTAGCCACGGCCCATGATCAACTGGAGGCATAGTGACAGGAACCTCAACTGTCACATCTCTCCCCCTCTTTTCACAAGCACGTCCTCATGCTTCCGCACAGGCTTCCACACATTCGGAATCCATGGATCCTGCCAACAACGCGAGAATGTGGCAAGGTGAAAAGGGACCCGGGCGGGCTTCCAGACTCCCGGGTCGGAGTCATGCGCGCTAACCAGTCGGCCAAAGGGACATCCCCTTGGCCAAGTAGCCAGGGCTACTACTAGTACTGAAACCTGTCTGTTGCCATGGTTCAGCAGTGATGCCTGTCGGTTGCTATGGTTACTGTGCTGAGAGACGGAAGTGAAAAACCGGTCTATGTGTCTCCTGGGTGATGTGGCCCCCACCCTGACGGTGCTGTCAGGGTTTATTCGTTATGTCCGGATGTAACGCAACAGACAGGTTTCAGTACTAAAGATAAAAAGGTCAAAGTTCCTCTCATGTCTTCATGTTTCATCTTCATCAAACTGTGGAGCTTTCTACATTATTATTGTTTATTATCATTGATATGGTTACACACCTATTACTTACTGTCAGCCATAGTCTGGTCCTAACCTAAACCATAATCTCTTTGTTATTCTCTTTCAACACCAAGGACCCTGAAATTCAAGGAAAACATAAATGTGTGTTAGAGTAAGTTGTAATATTCTTCATTGTTGTTCCAACTAACCAGACTCTACCTTACCTTCCAGCTAACAAGTCAAACATTAGCACTGATAACCTGCATGGCAGATATCTACATAGAAGAAAGAAGAGGTTCCACATAATATGGTGACTTTAATGTCATTTATTGGTTCAAAGCTCTGCAACGTGTTTCACCACAGGCTTCATCAAGCTCATCACAGTCGCTCCATATCAGCTGCTTTTTACAGACACTGGTCAAGTCAGTCCCAACAGCTTTTAAATATCCCTGTGTGATTGGCCACCTAATATGTGCTTACACACTATTAGCAAATGGACATTCCACGTGGCAAAACGTCACCAAAGTGTGTGTGTGGCCAAGCACACTCAGCCAAGTGTGGAGAACTAAGACAGGTCCAGACTGTCTCCATCAGGTTTCCTCCTGATCTTCTTCAGTCCACCTCCCACCTGAAAGACATGAACGTTTCCTCAACGTGACAGATGAACACTGTGAGACAAGAAGGAATCTAAAGTGAATATATTACTAGACATGAGTCACAGTATCAGTGGCTGCACTTTAAAATCCTCATATGACACAACATGTAAAGCTGTGATCAGTCTCCATGAGGATGGTTGAAGGAGTGAGTTGTTCCAGCAGTGAGGAGGACACAGCATGATGTGTTGAGGACAGCTCCAGTTGACTGACTCTGTGTGTTTGCATATGTGTCCTTCCTCTCTGCTCCCAGCCTCCCGTTAAGAGGCCAGTGTTGATCAGTGTGTGTCCAGGCCTTTCACAGCCACTGACACCACAGCAGCACAATGATGATGTCTGGGACTCTACTGCTGGCCACCCTGGGGCTCCTTGTTCAGGGTGAGACTCTCTGCTGAAAACTTTGCTTCAGGATGGAACCAGCTTCACCACAATCATCTTCTGCTATGATGGAGAAACACTCCAACCAGCAGCATTCACCTTCTTCCATCTATTCTCCATCTTCAACAAATCATCCTCTTCTCTTTGGATCTTCATCTTTCTCCAAGATGGATTTGTCTCAATAACTCTTCTCCTCTTTTTCATGCTTTACAGCTTCATCAGGACAAATCATCCTGACTCAGACTCCTGGATCTCAGTCTGTTGTTCCAGGTCAGACTGTCTCTATCAGATGTCAAACCAGTTCAGGTGTTGGTAACTGGCTCCACTGGTACCTTCAGAAACCTGGAGAAGCTCCTAAACTCCTGATTTATGTAGCTACAAGCCGTCAGTCTGGAGTTTCAGATCGTTTTAGTGGAAGTGGATCTGGGTCTGACTACACTCTGACCATCAGTAGAGTTCAGACTGAAGACTCAGGAGTTTACTACTGTCAGCAGCGTTACGACGTCCCGTTCACACAGTGAAAAAGCGTCGTACAAAAACCTCCCTCAGCTGCAGAGGAACTGATCTGACTCAACAGCTGCACTGAAACTACAACAACACAAGTTGAACTCAAACATAGTTAATAATGATCCACTCTTAACATTTGAAAATCACATATTTAACTAAACACTATTTACTGTTAATATACTGATTCTAATCCAGTTTGAATAGAAATGAATATAGTTGAAATGAGCTTTTATTTGACTCTTAGACATTTGAGTCATGCTGTGTTTTGTATTTCACACAACAAGGAATGTTTCAGACACTTTTTGATTTCTTTCATTTTTTCCAATAGTTTCTGCATCTTTGTGGATCAGCTCATCAACATGTGTCAATATTTAGGATTGAGAAAACTCTGCAGCAACAATAGAGGAGACACATGAAGGCATAGTATTGATACTGATCAATCAATCAATAATGACAAGTTGTGAGTTTATACACACCACAGGACAAACTTACAGTATATTTGACATCATCTCAGACTTTCTCTGTCAACACATCACACAGGAATAAGAAGTGAATGAAAACCCGTGAACACACGTGATGTGATGATGATATTTTTATTGTGTGTAAAGACAGAAACAACATTGAAAGAGTGAGAGAAGCTGCTAAATGTTGTTAGTGAAACATGTGAAATGAGAGAGAGAGAGAGAGAGCAGCAGAGGAAAAGCAGCAGCGTGGTCCCAGTGATCAGCTCAGGACTGGGAACACTGGTCTCTCCTCAGTGTCTCTGAGAGCGGAGTCTGGGAGCCCTGGGTGGCCTCACAGGTCACAGAGCCCAGCTTCCTCCACTGGTCTGCAGGGAGCCTCAGGGTGCTGCTCCAGCTGTAGAGGCCGTCCTTCCCCAGCACCCCGGGGCTCCTGCTCTCCTCCCAGCTGCTGCTGCTGCTGCCGTCCACCTTCCAGACCAGACTCCAGTCTGAGGGGAAGCCCTTGTTGGCCAGGCACATGAGCGTGGCCTTCCCCTGCTGCTGCAGCTCCTCACTGGAGGGGGGCAGCACCGTCAGGGTGGGACGCCTATCACCTAGGAGACACAGACCACAAGCTGTCAATCCAAGAGCAGCAACTTGGACACCTTTACTGTGAGAGAGCTGCTTTTGTCCTTGAAGGAGTTTCTGTCAGATGTTTTTCTGCTCCACCAGTCACTCACTCACACATTGTTTCACTTCCCTTCAACAAGCCTGTCATGCACATCAGCACAGAGACAATCATCATACACTTTGACCTGAAACATATCAAACTAGACTAGAAATACATCCATCTGATTTAGGAAACAATCAGACATTTTCTGTCACTTGGATTTTCAGCTGCAAACATTTGTCAAATCATTTGACAAGGATCAAATGTTCCTGGAGTGGAAAATACTCCTCATTGAACAAACTCTTCAAATGAGTTCAATGAACAATGGAAACTGTCAATCACATGTTTCAAAAGGATCTCAAAACTACTACTACTACTACTAAACAATATATGAAATATACAATATATTAAAAAACAAATTATGTTTGACTATTTCTACACTTCAACTTCAATTCAATCATGGCAGGCATGCAACAAGAAAACTGGAGAAAAGAGATTTACATTGAACTCCATGATTAAGAAGGAGAAATAAAAACACTAATGTGAAAAATATACTTCATAAAATAAAAGATTGTAAGCAGAAACTTACTTCCAACATCCAGTCTGGTTCCTCCACCAAAAGTCCACCACAGTGATACAAAGTCATTGAGCCGTCGTACAAAAACCTCTGACTGTAGAGACACGGCTCTCTGACTCTGTCACACTGAACTACTCTTATCTACAAGAGTTTAGCATCAAACTTTAACATCAATGTTTTGGATCTGTTTCTTTATCGTTTATCCTCTTTATGTTGCAACATTTGAAGTCATCAGATTTTTTTTTTTAAAGGAATTAATATTTTTGGATCCTAAAACTGAATTTTTTTTTTCACTTTTCAAAAAATCACAAAAGTATGAACTTGTCTTAGCTATTTTAAGATTAAACAAATTAAATAAAATAAAAAAAACCTCTGAAATATTGACTTACTTCCAAGCTCCAGTCTGGTTCCTCCACCGAACGTGTACCACAGTGATACAAAGTCATTGAGCCGTCGTACAAAAACCTCTGACTGTAGAGACACAGCTCTCTGACTCTGAAACAAACAAACTCACCAGAATTAGTCTGTTTGTAACATTTTGGCAGCTGATGTGAGAAATGACAACAACACAGTATAAAAAGGACAACATGTATTGTCAATTTTTAATATTTGTTCATTTGAAGAAAATCAACATTTTCAAAAATGTTTGATGACGTGAGAAAAATATAATGAGAATTAAAGAAGCTCAAGCAGGTAAAACCTAAAGAGCATTTCAAAAAGCACTTCCTGATCAATATACTCATCAACTGATTGATTGATTGATTGATTTCATTGATGAGACTTCAAAGTCCCTTAGACTGAGAAATATCTGAAGAGAGCTCAGTCAGACTTTCAGCATGTTCCTGACTTTACATCAGCAGCACCATGCTCAGTGCTCTTCAGGAGAGTTTAACTCCTGAATTGAAGACTGGATGACATGAATTCCTTCATTACAAAAAACACAGAAATCCTCCTGGACTCATTCAGCAAAAACATGACTCTGGTCTCATCTCATCTGGACTCTCCTCTGCTTCACTCAGGGTCCAAACTACAATCATTTTGATCCACTGTCATGTCTCAGAATCATTTGGTGAAGCTGAGTTTCAGCTCAACATCTCTGTCCAGTGTTTCTTCTCCAATCAGGCTGTTGGACAAAATGTTGTCCTGATCAGTTCAAGAGCCAAGACAGTTCAACAACAAAATGTTCCATTGACTTTGTAATCCAGTCCAAAGTTTAACAATACTCTGGTGACAGTTGTGTTTGTAATGCAGCAGAAAACTGGAGAAGCTCCTAAACTTCTGATCTATAGAACATCAGACAGATTTTGAGGAATCTCCAGATTCAGTGACTCTGGAGTTTGGAATGGAGTCCTTCCTCTGAGCATCCCAGTCCAGGCTGAAGATGCCAGTTTATCTACTGTCAGAGTTATCACAGTGGTGATGTGTTCACACAGTGAAAAATGATGTCTGGACTCTAAACCTCCACCCTCAGTTCAAAGTGAACAGAAACTCTCTGTGAAAACTTTGCTTCAGGATGGAAGATACTTCAGAGACAATCATCTTCTGCTGAGGAGAAACACTCCAACCAGCAGCATTCACCTTCTTCCATCTATTCTCCATCTTCAACAAATCATCCTCTTCTCTTTGGATCTTCATCTTTCTCCAAGATGGATTTGTCTCAATAACTCTTCTCCTCTTTTTCATGCTTTACAGTTTTCATTAGACAAATCATCCAAATCAATGACTCAATCTCAGTTCTGTTGTTCCAGGTCAGACTGTTTCTATCAGATCAGACCAGTTCAAACTTCCCTCCAACCTTCTTACCTGCTCAGAAACCTGAGCAGCTTTTAAACTCCTGATTTATGCTGCTGATGACCAGTCAGTCTGGGTTTCATCCCCTTGGGAAGTGGACAGGGCACATGATCAGTAGAGTTCAGGCTGAAGACTCAGGAACCTACAACTGTCACATGTAGCAGCAGACCCAAGATAAACATGTGTTGAGTCAAAAACCTCCCTCAGCTGCAGAGGAACTGATCTGAAAACAGCTGCACTGAAACCACAACAACACAAGCCTTGAAGTCAAACAATAGTTAATAATGATCTGTCTTTGAAAATCACAGAAACACTGGACTGTTAATACACTTTCCATTTGAACAATCTGCTCAACATCAACAAAAAGCTCAGATGAAGTTTGAAAAACATTGAAAGCAAGAAGATTGATTTTCCTGTCAACATGGACTCATTTGTTGATGAAATGTAAGCCTCCAGGCCTTTTATTTCACACTGCTTTGTACAATGAAATATCCATGACATATGAATCCATTTACCTGGATGGAAATGAGCATCCTTGTTTATTGTTTATTGAGGATCCCTACCTTTCAGCTTGTCTCTTCCATCACTTTGAAAAGTTGGAAAAACTTTTCCTGCTGTTAGAAAACATGTAGATCCAGTCCTACCATAAAAGGGCTCTAAAACACCAAACAACAGTTCTTTAATATCCAGAAAAAACGGCTAAAATAACACTAGGAAACCCAGTTACAATAAAAGAAAGGAAAAGTCTTTTTGGGAAAAAAGTTCACAAGATGATAACAACATAAAAATGGAAAGTGTGACATTCACAAAATGATTACATAAAAGATTAACTCCCTAAGACAATCAACCATTTTATGGATTCCATAACACAATACCTCATCATAGCACAGTGCATTTCATTTCTTCATCCATTCATTCCAAGGGACAGTTGAAGCTCTGGTACTGTAGTGGTGAACATCAGACATTATAACCAATCTGATTAAAAAACACATGAGCTCTAAATAAAAAATGCTTGTTATGAATAATGTTTTAAATAACAATAAACTGCTGGATAACCTTTTAACCTCCTGTCATTTAAAAGAAGAACCATTCTCCAATAGCTCTATATGAACAATCAAGAACAAGTCCAGCTGTCCTTTAGTCACTTTTGTAGGTTGGATTGATGTCCACTCTGTTTTTCTTGTGAACAATAATCAGGATGAAACAACACCAATGTTTGCTCTTCCTTATCAGTATGTTAGGTGATTTAAATGTGATCTTGAGCTGTCTTCTTTTCTCCTCTTCAGAGATGAGATCTTCTACCCATCTTAGCCTGCAATTTGATTAATATGTTCAGACCACGAATGTGTATCCTGAGGGTCATCTAATCCTAAAGTCTTACAGTACTTTATCATCTTGTTTTATTTTATTGGACTCTTAGACATTTGAGTCATGCTGTGTTTGGGTTCCACAACAAGGCTCTGTGACACTTTTTGATTTCTTTCATCTTTTCAATAGTTTCTGCATCTTTTTGTGGATCAGCTCATCAACATGTGTCAATATTTAGGATTGATGAAAACTCTGCAGCAACAATAGAGGAGACACATGAAGGATAGTATTGAACCCTGATCAATCAATCAAAATCACAATTTTTGTTTTTAAGAGACCACAGGACTTAACATTTTTAAATGAAATTTTCTGATAACTCATCACACAGTAATAATAAGTTTTAATGGAAACGTTTTAATGTTTTATATGAAACCATTTTGTGATTGATGATCTATTTTTATTTTCAAAGACAGAAACAACATTGAAAGATGAGAAATTAAATGTTGTCTATGTTGAAAGCATGTGTTGTGAGAGGACACAGCATGATGTGTTGAGGACAGCTCCAGTTGACTGACTCTGTGTGTTTGCATATGTGTCCTTCCTCTCTGCTCCCAGCCTCCCGTTAAGAGAGCCAGTGTTGATCAGTGTGGTCCCAGTGATTCACTCAGGACTGGGAACACAGGTCTCTCCTCAGTGTCTCTGAGACTCTACTCTGGCCACCCTGGGTGGCCTCCTTGTTCAGGGAGACTTCCTCCACTGGTCTGCAAAAGCTTCAGGGTGCTGCTCCAGCTGTAGAGGCCAATCATCTTCCCCAGCACCCCGATGGAGACTCTCCAACCAGCTGCATTCACCTGCTTCCATCCACCTTCTTCAGACAAGACTCCAGTCTGAGGAAGCCATCTTTTGGCCAGGCACATGTCTCAATAACTCTTCCCTCTTTTTCTGCTTTACAGCTTCACTGGAGGACAAATCATCCTGACTCAGACTCCTGGATCTCAGTCTGGAGACCAGACCACAAGCTGTCAATCCAATGCAAACCAGTTCACACCTTTACTGTGAGAGAGCTGCTTTTGTCCTTGAAACCTGGAGTTTCTGTCAGATTTTTTCAGCTCCAAACCAGTCACTCTGGACTTTCACATTGTTTTACTTCCCTTCAACAAGCCTGTCATCTGACATCAGCACAGAGACAATCTCATACACTTTGACCTGAAACATCTCAAACTAGACAGTGAAATACATCCATCTGGTTTAGGAAACAATCAGACATTTTCCCTCAGCTGCAGAGGAACTGATCACTCAACAGCTGCACAAACATTTGAAACTACAACAACACAATTGAACAAACTAGTTAAAATGATTCAATGAACAATTGAAAATCACATATTTAAAAACATCTCAAAACTGTTAATACTACTACTAAACAATAGATTAAATATAAATATATTAAAAAAATATATTTACAAATGATTTGACTCTTAGACATTTGAGTCATGCTGTGTTTTCATTTCAACAACAAGGAATGTTTCAGACACTTTTTGATTTCTTTCATTTTTCTAATAGTTTCTGCATCTTTGTGGATCAGCTCATCAACATGTGTCAATATTTAGGATTGAAAAACTCTGCAGCAACAATAGAGGAGACACATGAAGGATAGTATTGATACTGATCAATCAATCAATAATGACAAGTTGTTATTTTATACAGAAACTTACTTCCAACATCCAAATGGTTCCTCCACCAAAAGTCCACTCACAGTGATACAAAGCCCTTGTGAAAGAGTGTACAAAAACCTGGCTGACTGTGTGCAGCTCCTGACTGAGAGTCAGCACTGAACTGGGACTCTTATCTACAAGAGTTTAGCATCAGATTTTAACATCAAGAAAGTTTTGGTTCTGTTTCTTCATTCCTTTATCCTCAGTAACCATGCAACATCACTTGAAGTCAACAGACAGGTTTCAGTATAAGATAAATGAATATTGTTCCTCCTAAAACTTCAATGTTTCATCTGGATTTTTAAAAAAATCACCAAAGTTGTCACTTTTCTTAGCTATTCTGAAATAAATTTAAAAATTACTTTAAAACTCTGAGATATTGAATTACTTCCAACATCCAGTCTGGTTCCTCCAGGACATGATGAGCCACAAACAAAGTCATTGAGCCATCACAAATCACCACATGACTGAATCCAAAAGACAGCAACTTCATGTGTTCAACTGGAGAAATGAAAATCAAACTCAGAGAGTTATCTGTTTGAACATTTGGAAACTGACATGTTTCACTCCAGAAATGTTCACACAACACAGTATCACAAAAGGATGAGACATGTATTGAAATTTTTATGAAACTTCCTTTGAAGAAAAATCAACATTTTCAAAAATGTTTGATGACGTCTATCATCAAATTTGAAAAAATAAATGGGAATTAAAGAAGCTCAAGCAGGTAAAACCAAATCCATTTCAAAACAATGCACTTCAATCAATATACTCATCAACTGATTGATTGATTGCTAATCAGGATGATGAGACTGATCCCAGTCCCTGTTGGAGTCAGTCAGAGCATTTCCATAGAGAGCCACTTTGCATCAGCAGCACCATGCTCCAGTGCTCTGGGAGAGTTTATAGTCCTGAGAGTTGAAGACTGGATGACTGACAGCTGTCCTTCATGACAACACAAGACACAGAAATCCTCCTCCTCATCAAAAACATGACTTTGGTCTCCGTCCTCATCTGGACTCTCCTCTGCTGCTGCTTCACAGGTAAAGTCCAGAGAATCCAACTCCTCTATCAACATCTGTCCCTCTGAAATGAAGCCCACAAAACCAGGACTCTGTTTGATGTTTCTGTCTCTGTGTCCTCAGAGTCCAGAGGTCAGGTCACAGTGACTCAGTCTGGAGCAGTGAGCTCTGCTGTCCGAGCCTCAGCAACCATCACCTGTAGAACCAGTCAGTGCTGTAGATGTATCTGTTTCTTTACTACTTATCCTGGTACCAGCAGAAAGAAGGAGAAGCTCCTAAACTGCTAATTTCTCAGGCAATTTATACAGAATCAGGGATTCCAGATCGTTTTACAGGCAGTGGATCTGGGACTGACTTCACTCTGAGCATCAGTGGAGTCCAGGCTGAAGATGCAGCAGTTTACTACTGTCAGAGTTTTCATTATATCAACAGTAAGAATGTGTTCACACAGTGAAAAAGCGTCGTACAAAAACCTCCCTCAGTCAAAATGAACAGAAACTGAAGTGACTGCTGCAGCTGGAAGATACTGCAGAGACTGATACACTTCACCGAGGACACACACACACACACACACACACACACACACACACACTTGACTCACATATTTACATGTTTTCTTTCATTTGAAACAAATTCACACATCTTCCAAAAATGTCAGATGAATTTGAGTCCAAATCAGGTCATAAAGCGCCAGTGTAAAAAAACTTTTCTATCAGATTTGTAGGCCAAACTTTGTACCAAATTCACGTTTGATTGAGTAATCCGGGATGAAACTGTGTAGTTTCCATTGGAATCAATCAGAGCATTTTAGAGAACCACGCATTAGCAGCACTGATCCAGCTGATAGAACTGTCTTTTTCAAACGCTGACGCACACTGGATGACTGACGGAGCTCAACCTCTCATCCAACACAAGACAGCTGCGAAATCTAAACAAACTAAACCTCTGTCACTGTTTGTTTGAAATGTTGCAGGCGTTCACTGAACCAACCTAACTCGCAAACCTGTCTTCACGGACAAGAAGAGAATCTAACTCCTTACTAGACATGATCACAGTCCACTTGAAAATGAATGTAGTTGTCAAACATGACTCTGCTTGATGTTTCTGTCTCTGTGTCCTCCCCGGGCCACATCTCCACAGGTGTGCTTGCAGTCCGCTGAAACATGTGGAAACAGGTCTAACCATCCCTCACCAGAGTTGCGGGATGCTGCGTAGAGGAAGCCAGCAGAAAGCGGCCTGAGATGGAGGCAGACATCCTTGAGAGCTCCTGTGCCCCGAGCAGGCAGCATCAAGGATTCCTCCGTCCCGTGACCGGGACAGGGCAGCCGCTGTGCTGCTGTGAGTCCCACAACCCTGAGCTCCCCGGATGGTCAGCCCTGACCTCAGACCTCCAGGCTCTGGGGGGTCCCAACTGCAAGTCTCCCTGGACCTGGTCAGTCCCTGCTCCGAAAACCTCCAGGCTCTGGAAAAACCCTCCTTTTTTTCTCTTTTTTTACAGCTGCGATACCCAGACAGACCTCTGGCAGCGACTTTTCAGCATGGAGCATATAAAGAGGGACTACTGTTCATTAGACTAAACTACTAAGTCACACACAAAACTGACATGATAAACAAAACAGAGCTGTGTTGCTCTTTGTTTCCCATCCCGAAAGCTAAGACCAAGGACAGCGCCGGCATTCCAGATCATGGAGCAGTTTTAGCTGTGCAAAATACTCGCAGTTCACACCACAGTTTCAAGACCGCTGTCATGGTGCTGTGAACACTCGATCCCTGGACCGCCGCACTAACAGCAAAACGGTCATGCAAGATTTTCATTATCCATAAACACTCGTTAATTAACAGCAGAAGGACTCATATGACTCATGACATGGTCAACACCATGCAGCACAACCCAGAGCAGGGCTGCCCAGGTACAAATGGGACTCGCAGGGTTGTTTGGACTCACAGCTGGCAGTAGCGGCTGCCCCCTGTACAGAGAGAAACCTGCAGCCCTCATGGCCCGACGGAACCATCGATCCGCTGAAGCATGTGATGTCTCTTGGCAGCTCAAAGCAAAGCCTCTCTACAATTCTCCATCTGGACAGACCCTGGCCCTGTTTCTTCAGCCTCTTGGTAACCACGGTCCTCACAGCTGGACCAGCGGATGAAATCATGGACAGCTCCTGGAGGTGTGGCTCACGAGGGAGTGGCCGCGCCACGTGGACATCATTTCAACAAATGAAAAGTCCAACTACTTACCACGCAAGTGACGCCAGTGTTGCAGGACCTGCAAATCCACTTCCTGCTGGCAGCAACAGGTCTGCACCGTCTTGACCTGTGTTGTTTCGGTACAAATTTGTCAAAAGCAGGGACTGTCCAGTGTCACATGCATGCTGGTGCTGAAAATCTGTCACAGACCACGGTCTGGACGGATCTTGAAGCCAGTCATCAGACTGGACTTGTGACAAAATGTTCATTCAGCTTCACACTAATGGCCTTTGGGGGGAATGATTACGCGTGACCACTAGTTCCAGTGTGATTAGAGCACTTCACACGTGAACGTGCTTTGAACCCATTTCAATAAGTTCCAGGTGGAAACTACAACAACAACAAAAAAAAGTGTTTTGCTGCATAGGAGTTCACAAATGTATAATGTGACACATTATAGTTGAAATGTGCGCACGCATTTATGACACGTTTGATAATCGTGTACGGCATTGAGATAGCACAGACTGACAGCACCAACCATTGAATGATGATGAGTAAAGAAAAAGAATGACATCAGCAAAATGTCATGTTGATGGAAGGATTCAGACTGGAACAAAGTGTTTGACTACAAAGAGTGCTGCTCTTTAGCTAATGTTAGTCTCATCCCATCAACATGATGTGTTCACAGAACTCAAAAGGGGAGCTGTCAGAGTCCCGGCCTTCATGCATTTCATTTGTTACCGTGTATCTGAGTGTTCTGAGTTTAAAAACAATATTCTAAAATATTTTACAACACATTTTATATATGTACTGTCTGTAGTTTTAACACTTGAATAATGGAATAAGTATCAAACTGTGGATCTTTCTACATTATTATCAACCCGATTATCATTGATATGGTTACACCTTTAGTTACTGTCAGCCATAGTCTGGTCCTAACCTAAAATAACATTTATTGAATCTTCCAAGGACACTGAAATTCAAGGAAAACATAAATTTGCAGAGTAAGATGTAATAAGTCAAACATTTAGCACTGATAACCTGCATGAATAAATGGATATCTACAGTCTCAGAAGAAAGGAAGTTTCCACATAATATGGTGACTTTAATGTCATTTATTGGTTCAAAGCTCTTTTTACGTCACCACAGGCTTTCAAGCTCATCACAGTCGCTCCATATCAGCTGCTTTTTAGAGATACTTGTCAAGTCAGTCCCAACAGCTTTTAAATATCCCTCTGTGATTGGCCACCTAATATGTGCTTACACACTATAAGCAAATGGACATTCCACGTGGCAAAACGTCACCAAAGTGTGTGTGTGGCCAAGCACACTCAGCCAAGTGTGGAGAACTAAGACAGGTCCAGACTGTCTCCATCAGGTTTCCATCCTGATCTTCTTCAGTCCACCTCCCACCTGAAAGACATGAACCTTTCCTCAACGTGACAGATGAAAACTTCAGCAAATGAACACTGTGAGACAAGAAGAAGAATCTAAAGTTTATATTACTAACACGAGTCACAGTATCAGTGGCTGCACTTTAAAATCCTCATATGACACAACATGTAAAGTGTGATCAGTCTCCATGAGGATGGTTGAAGGAGTGAGTTGTTCCAGCAGTGAGGAGGACACAGCATGATGTGTTGAGGACAGCTCCAGTTGACTGACTCTGTGTGTTTGCATATGTGTCCTTCCTCTCTGCTCCCAGCCTCCCGTTAAGAGGCCAGTGTTGATCAGTGTGTGTCCAGGCCTTTCACAGCCACTGACACCACAGCAGCACAATGATGATGTCTGGGACTCTACTGCTGGCCACCCTGGGGCTCCTTGTTCAGGGTGAGACTCTCTGCTGAAAACTTTGCTTCAGGATGGAACCAGCTTCACCACAATCATCTTCTGCTATGATGGAGAAACACTCCAACCAGCAGCATTCACCTTCTTCCATCTATTCTCCATCTTCAACAAATCATCCTCTTCTCTTTGGATCTTCATCTTTCTCCAAGATGGATTTGTCTCAATAACTCTTCTCCTCTTTTTCATGCTTTACAGCTTCATCAGGACAAATCATCCTGACTCAGACTCCTGGATCTCAGTCTGTTGTTCCAGGTCAGACTGTCTCTATCAGATGTTAAACCAGTTCAAGTGTTAGTGGCAACCTCCACTGGTACCTTCAGAAACCTGGAGAAGCTCCTAAACTCCTGATTTATGCATCTACAAACCGTCAGTCTGGAGTTTCATATCGTTTTAGTGGAAGTGTAATTACAACATGGACTGACTTCACTCTGAGCATCAGTGGAGTTCAGGCTGAAGACTCAGGAGTTTACTACTGTCAGCAGAGTGGCAGTTGGCCGTTCACACAGTGAAAAAGCATCGTACAAAAACCTCCCTCAGCTGCAGAGGAACTGATCTGACTCAACAGCTGCACTGAAACTACAACAACACAAGTTGAAGTCAAACATAGTTAATAATGATCCACTCTGAACATTTGAAAATCACATATTTAAGTAAACACTATTTACTGTTAAAGCACATTTAAAAACAACCCAAATTGAGAAAGTAATAATAATACAAAGAATCACTAAAAAGATGCCAAATTGTTGAATGATTTTTGAGTAAAAGCATGTAAATAGAGATGAAAATGGGACCATTTTGTTGAGCCTTTGGAACTCCACATTTCCTGGTAGCTGCTCTATTACTGTCCAATGTTTAAGAAAAAGTTCTATTGTTGATATATGAACCTCTTCAGTGCAGTGCCATTTAATCCGTTAGCATGGTGAAGACACATAAGGACTTAGGTCAACTGTTCAAATGCAGCACTGAGGTCAAATCCGTTTTCCTTCCGGAAGTCACAGAATGAAACTCAAGTTTGGATTTTTAAAAGGGCAGATTCTGGATGATTTGATTTCTTAATCCAGATTGAAAATTTTTCCAGGATGTTCTTGTGCTTAGGTTTGAAAGTAGCTGTTGAAGATGGCCTTTTCAAGAACTTTGGAAAATGGAAGTTTAGAAATAGTCATGTAGTTCATTAACTAAAGACTATTTAGTGTTAATACACTGATTCTAATCACATTGAACCAATCTGCTCAACATCAACAAAAAGCTCAGATGAAGTTTGATGACATGAACACTGAAAGAAAGAAGATTGATTTTCAGCATCCAACAGGACTCATTTTTGATGAAATTTTTCTAATAGTTTCTGACATTTGATTGGCTCATCACAATGAAATATTTAGAAATGAAATATCTCAGACTTTCTGTCAACTCATCACACAGGAATAATAAGTTGTCATGGAAACGTTGAATGAAAACACATGAAACCAAGTGATGTGATGATGATATTTTTATTGTGTGTAAAGACAGAAACAACATTGAAAGAGTGAGAGAAGCTGCTAAATGTTGTTAGTGAAACATGTGAAATGAGAGAGAGAGAGAGAGAGAGAGAGAGAGAGAGAGAGAGAGAGAGAGCAGAGGAAAAGCAGCAGCGTGGTCCCAGTGATCAGCTCAGGACTGGGAACACTGGTCTCTCCTCAGTGTCTCTGAGAGCGGAGTCTGGGAGCCCTGGGTGGCCTCACAGGTCACAGAGCCCAGCTTCCTCCACTGGTCTGCAGGGAGCCTCAGGGTGCTGCTCCAGCTGTAGAGGCCGTCCTTCCCCAGCACCCCGGGGCTCCTGCTCTCCTCCCAGCTGCTGCTGCTGCTGCCGTCCACCTTCCAGACCAGACTCCAGTCTGAGGGGAAGCCCTTGTTGGCCAGGCACATGAGCGTGGCCTTCCCCTGCTGCTGCAGCTCCTCACTGGAGGGGGGCAGCACCGTCAGGGTGGGACGCCTATCACCTAGGAGACACAGACCACAAGCTGTCAATCCAAGAGCAGCAACTTGGACACCTTTACTGTGAGAGAGCTGCTTTTGTCCTTGAAGGAGTTTCTGTCAGATGTTTTTCTGCTCCACCAGTCACTCACTCACACATTGTTTCACTTCCCTTCAACAAGCCTGTCATGCACATCAGCACAGAGACAATCATCATACACTTTGACCTGAAACATATCAAACTAGACTAGAAATACATCCATCTGATTTAGGAAACAATCAGACATTTTCTGTCACTTGGATTTTCAGCTGCAAACATTTGTCAAATCATTTGACAAGGATCAAATGTTCCTGGAGTGGAAAATACTCCTCATTGAACAAACTCTTCAAATGAGTTCAATGAACAATGGAAACTGTCAATCACACGTTTCAAAAGGATCTCAAAACTAATACTACTACTACTAAACAATAGATGAAATATACAATATATTAAAAAACAAATGATGTTTGACCATTTCTACACTTCAACTTCAATTCAATCATGGCAGGCATGCAACAAGAAAACTGGAGAAAAGAGATTTACATTTAACTCCATGATTAAGAAGGAGAAATAAAAACACTAATATGAAAAATATACTTCATAAAATAAAAGATTGTATTTGCTACAAACTAAAGAAAAAAAGAAACAAATAATCTTTGTAGTATTTTAGCAGAAACTTACTTCCAACATCCAGTCTGGTTCCTCCACCAAAAGTCCACCACAGTGATACAAAGTCATTGAGCCGTCGTACAAAAACCTCTGACTGTAGAGACACGGCTCTCTGACTCTGTCACACTGAACTACTCTGATCTACAAGAGTTTAGCATCAAACTTTAACATCAATGTTTTTTCTTTATCGTTTATCCTCTTTATGTTGCAACATTTGAAGTTATCAGATTTTTCTTTAAACCAATTTTTTTTTTTTTACTTTTCAAAAAATCACAAAAGTATGAACTTTTCTCCTCTATTTTAGGATTGAACAAATTAAATTAGATTAAATTTTTAAAAAACTCTGAAATATTGACTTACTTCCAACATCCAGTCTGGTTCCTCCACCGAACGTGTACCACAGTGATACAAAGTCATTGAGCCGTCGTACAAAAACCTCTGACTGTAGAGACACGGCTCTCTGACTCTGAAACAAACAAACTCACCAGAATTAGTCTGTTTGTAACATTTTGGCAGCTGATGTGAGAAATGACAACAACACAGTATAAAAAGGACAACATGTATTGTCAATTTTTAATATTTGTTCATTTGAAGAAAAATCAACATTTTCAAAAATGTTTGATGACGTGAGAAAAATATAATGGGAATTAAAGAAGCTCAAGCAGGTAAAACCTAAAGAGCATTTCAAAAAGCACTTCCTGATCAATATACTCATCAACTGATTGATTGATTGCTAATCAGGATGATGAGACTGATCCCAGTCCCTGTTGGAGTCAGTCAGAGCATTTCCATAGAGAGCCACTTTGCATCAGCAGCACCATGCTCCAGTGCTCTGGGAGAGTTTATAGTCCTGAGAGTTGAAGACTGGATGACTGACAGCTGTCCTTCATGACAACACAAGACACAGAAATCCTCCTCCTCATCAAAAACATGACTTTGGTCTCCGTCCTCATCTGGACTCTCCTCTGCTGCTGCTTCACAGGTAAAGTCCAGAGAATCCAACTCCTCTATCAACATCTGTCCCTCTGAAATGAAGCCCACAAAACCAGGACTCTGTTTGATGTTTCTGTCTCTGTGTCCTCAGAGTCCAGAGGTCAGGTCACAGTGACTCAGTCTGGAGCAGTGAGCTCTGCTGTCGGAGCCTCAGTCAACATCACCTGTAGAGTCAGTCCTGCTGTAGGTCGTGATGTCCATGCTTTTGGTTACGTCTTATCCTGGTACCAGCAGAAAGAAGGAGAAGTTCCTAAACTGCTCATTTACGTGGCAACTTTTAGAGCATCAGGGATTCCAGATCGTTTTTCATGCAGTGGAACTGGGACTGACTTCACTCTGAGCATCAGTGGAGTCCAGGCTGAAGATGCAGCAGTTTACTACTGTCTGAGTCTTCACAATATCAACAATCAGTATGTGTTCACACAGTGAAAAAGCGTCGTACAAAAACCTCCCTCAGTCAAAGTGAACAGAAACTGAAGTGACTGCTGCAGCTGGAAGATACTGCAGAGACTGATACACTTCACTGAGGACACACACACACACACACACACACACACACTAGAGGCTGTGAGAGGGACCGAGCGGCCTCCCCAGGTAAAGGGGGATCAGGGCAAGCTGGACTCAGGTGATGGAGATGGATTGGAGGTTGGAGACAGACCCAGCGAAGCGTTGAGTGTCAGAAACAAAGTTTTCTTTTATTTTACAAAAATCAACAATAAATTAATACACCCTTAGGTCAAAACCGACCTCACAAGCCTAACCTTACACCAGTTACCAGGTTAGAACTGACCTCATAGCTTCACACCAGGCTAAAGCACCTTCCCTCTGAGCTGCCCGGAAGTCAACTGCTGCTCCCTTAAATACAGCTGTGAGTTGCCTGGGCAAAGTGTTCACAAACGTGCTAAATGCAAGGTTACTTAAGTTTTGTGAGGATAGCTCTATCCTGAGAGAAACCCAGGCTGGGTTTAGAAAAAGCTATGCCACAATTGACCATATATTTTCACTGAAACATATTATTGATTTATTCTGCTTTAAAAAGAGGCGACTATTCTGTTCCTTCATTGATTATAGCAAGGCGTTTGACTCAGTTTGGAGAGATGCCCTATGGTATAAACTATTAAAAATAGGTGTCAAGGGCAAGTTTTTGGATGTTGTAGTAAATATGTATAGAAACATTAAATCTTGTGTATTAGTAAATGGGATGAAATCTGAGTTCTTTATAAGTTTAGCAGGCGTTAGGCAAGGGGAAAATCTATCACCATTGTTGTTTGCATTGTTCATTAATGACTTGGAGGACTATTTAAAAGACAATGGATGTCAGCCAATTAATTTTGATGATGAAATGATTGATTATTATTTTCTACTTATAGTACTGTTGTACGCAGACGACACAATCGTCATGTCTACTTCAAAGGAGGGGCTGCAGAAAGCACGTGATGTGTTGCTTTTGCGAGAAATGGAAACTGAAGATTAATAGCGAAAAGACAAAAATTACAGTCTTTGGCCTTAGAAAAGCCGATATCAGTAAATTTCAGTTTACTTGTAATGGAGTTAGACATTGTGCATTGTTTTGAATATCTTGGAATCATTATGAGTTATAACGGCTCATTTAAATTACTTTTTTAAACAATACAACATAAATTTATTGAAATCTAACTGTATTCAAATGAGTTTGAATGAAAACTGCCACAATTGTTAGATTTCATCCAGGAGACCTTTTTAAAAAGAAGGAGCCATGGTAAGACTGCAAAAGCCTACTGGGTCAAGTTATCACAGTCCTTATGTTAACAGTGTAAAAAGTTGTACAAAAACTCCCTCAGTCAATTTTGTCATGGAAAAACGTCTAGATTGGTCTGAAAAACTGTCACAACAACAAATTTCTTAATTACAATTGTTCATGAAAAGTCAAAACAGTAAACAAGTCAATCAATATAACACGTGAGCAATTTACATCGTTTTCTAGCCATTTCAATTTCAGGTTAAACTCTGATGTGGACTTTCAGCACCATGAAACATAATTTGTAAAACAGAGGAACCCTAAAGCACCTACACAGTGTTAATAAAATTGTATGCCTGGCTATTTAATCTGCCAACAATGCAGCCTTTGTATTAATGTCACCCCCTGGATCCTGCAGGCTTCCGGATAAGTCTCTGTTTCATGTCTACTGTCCCCCTCCTCTTGGATCAGCCCAATCAGAAATCGCATGTTTTAACTCTGACTGGTGAATTAACAGTGCAGATGCCAAAGATCAACTCCAACATGGGACTCTTTTTCAGTGGTATAACATCATGTGACAGAGAATATTGAGTTTAAACATGCAATTTAAGTTAAAAAAAGTGATTTTTGGTCCAAATCATTTAAGGCCATCTGCCACTATGACAGAGTAAACAATGTAAATGAATCACCTAACCTTAATGCTGTAAAGGACTGGGAAGGAGAGTCTCCTAAATGAGCTGTCGGACTTTTTACAGTCACTTCTGAGTCAGGGATTCCAGTCCCATTGCTGCAGTGTCATCTTCCAGGCTGAAGATCTCCAACAGTAGTCACCACTGCTACAGCTTAAATGAATGTTTTCAATTAGTCAAAAAAAAAACGTGAAAACACTGCTTTATTCTCTAAAGTCTGTAATTCTTTCTCTGAATTGCAGCATGTCTACTAACAACGACTGAAGGTGATTATGTGGCTATGACAAAGTCAGGAATAGTGTCCATGAAATCAGCTGTGACAAAGCACATAATAAACTTTGTATTTCAGTACACATTGAATAGCAAATAGAATAATAAAGTATTGTTAAATTCTGGGACATGGAAATTTTAACATCTGTATGAGTGGACTCATTCCAGCACCATTTACATAATTTTCCTATGTCTATCAATGTGCATCTGATGATCCCTAATCTAAATTACCATTAATCACCAGTGTTGTTCATTTTGTGGGATCCAATATATCAGAACTCACATTCATCTCAAACCTTTACATGCAGTTCATAATCTCTCCTTTGTTTTATCTGATTCATACAAAGCATCAAAAACCAGCTCTCCACTCCTACCTCACCCTCCTCTATCAACAGCTTCACTGTTGATCCACTCCTGTCTCAGTAACAGCTTCTGTGCTCTCAGAACCAGCTCATCAACTGTGCTCACAACATGGGACTGAGTAGTTTTGTGGGATCTCAATGCTCAAAAGTTCACTCACAAATGTTTTGATTTGCATCTAATCAGCCCCAAATCCAACAGAGACTTTGTGAAGTTGTGTTTGAAATGCAGACATGCTCACAATGTTGAGAGGATGTGTTGTGAGGAGGACACAGCATGATGTGTTGAGGACAGCTCCAGTTGACTGACTCTGTGTGTTTGCATATGTGTCCTTCCTCTCTGCTCCCAGCCTCCCGTTAAGAGGCCAGTGTTGATCAGTGTGTGTCCAGGCCTTTCACAGCCACTGACACCACAGCAGCACAATGATGATGTCTGGGACTCTACTGCTGGCCACCCTGGGGCTCCTTGTTCAGGGTGAGACTCTCTGCTGAAAACTTTGCTTCAGGATGGAACCAGCTTCACCACAATCATCTTCTGCTATGATGGAGAAACACTCCAACCAGCAGCATTCACCTTCTTCCATCTATTCTCCATCTTCAACAAATCATCCTTTTCTCTTTGGATCTTCATCTTTCTCCAAGATGGATTTGTCTCAATAACTCTTCTCCTCTTTTTCATGCTTTACAGCTTCATCAGGACAAATCACTGTGACTCAGACTCCTGGATCTCAGTCTGTTGTTCCAGGTCAGACTGTCTCTATCAGATGTCAAACCAGTTCAAATGTTGGTGTCAACCTCCACTGGTACCTTCAGAAACCTGGAGAAGCTCCTAAACCCCTGATTTATAGAGCTACAAGCCGTCAGTCTGGAGTTTCAGATCGTTTTAGTGGAAGTGGATCTAGTGGGTTTGACTTCACTCTGAGCATCAGTAGAGTTCAGGCTGAAGACTCAGGAGTTTACTACTGTCAGCAGTATAACAACAGACCGTTCACACAGCGATAAAGCATCGTACAAAAACCTCCCTCAGCTGCAGAGGAACTGATCTGACTCAACAGCTGCACTGAAACTACAACAACACAAGTTGAAGTTAATTACTCATTAGTTAATAATGATCCACTCTGAACATTTGAAAATCACATATTTAACTAAACACTATTTACTGTTAATACACTGATTCTAATCAAGTTTGAACCAATGTATTAAAAAGTGTGCTCAACATCAACAAAAACTCAGAGGAAGTTTGATGACAATGAATATCACTGCCAAAGAAAGCAAGAAGTTTTTATTGATTTTGGGACTCTGTGGAGGCAACATGGACTCATTTGTTGATGAGACTTCAGATTGCTTCAGGATGGAACATTTGATTTCAAACAAATCATCATAGGTCTAAATGGGAATTTACACTGTAAAAGAGCTTTCATTTGACTCTTCCATTTCAAGTCATCCTGTTCTTTTGTATCTTCATCTTTCTCCAAGGAATTGTCTCAATAACTTTTTCTTTTCTTTACATTTTTTCACTGAATAGTTTCTGGACTCAGACTAGATCTCTGTTGTGGTCAGCTCTTCAGTCAACATGTGGCTGGCAATATTTAGGTTAATTGAAATGGAGAAACAAACTTGATTTAATTCCGCTGTAGACAAACACCAAGTGAGTTTCAGATCGTTTTTTGATGTAGATGCATGGATGACTTTTTCTGAGCATCAGTAGAGTGAGGAATGGAAAACTCAGGAGTTTACTACTGTTGTGTTTATCAAATGGATTGCAGAAGTGAAAAAGTGACGCAAAAATTTCATGCAGGAGCTCGCTGTTTGTCTCTGAGAGATCTGATGAGGGTCCCACTGGTTCCAGCTCAGGAACTCAGGTTGAATGTCTCCTCAGTGGGGCATTTGAAAATCAATATTTAACTAAATTTTAGCTGTTTACACTGATTCTAATCCAGTTTGAACCAAGCTCAACATCAGTATTTCTCAGATGAAGTTTGATGACATCAGCTGTAGATGTTGATTTTCCTGTTGTTTGGTTTCAGAGAAAAATTCATTCTGAGCTGATTGGCTGTGAAAAATCATGGAAAAGATGCTTATTTTACCATGATTTGGAGTCTAAGGGGGAAGCCCTGTTGGCCAGGCACATGAGCGTGGCCTTTCCTTTGCTGGAACAGCTCCTCACTGGGGGGGCAGCACCGTCAGGGTGGGAAAACTTCTATCACCTAGAGAGACACATGAAGACCAGTTTTTCACTTCAATCTCTCAGCACAATAACCAAGTTGTGAGCAACCAACAGGCATCACTGCTGAACCATGGCAACAGACAGGTTTCAGTACTAAAGATAAAAAGGTCAAAGTTCCTCTCATGTCTTCATGTTTCATCTGGATTTTTACACTTCAAATATCTATGAACAAATGTCAGAAATGTCAGATTGAAATAGTTTCACAGCGTCTGAAATATTATTGATGTAAAACACTAAAGACTGAGATGGAATCTGTTGACTTTGTTGATTCAAGGACATGATGAGCCACAAACAAGTGAGCAGCACATTTCAACATCACACATGTGTGAATCCAAAAGAAGCAGCTTCATGTGTTCAACAGGAGAAATGAAGAATCAAACAGAGAGTTGAAAGTCATCTGGATCAGCCCAGTGGAAACTGACATCTCCTCCAGATGTTCACACACACAAATCACAAGCTGAAGTGATGAGACAATATTGAAGAGTTGATGAGAAACTTCCTTCCAACATCCAGTCTGGTTCCTCCAGCAAAAGTCCAGCACAGTGATACAAAGTGACTGAGTGCTGCTCCAAAAAGCTCTCAGTGTAGAGAGACACGGCTCGGACTCTGTCTGACTCAACTCCAACTACAAGTCCTCAACTTTCTGTCCTCCAAACATCTGATGACATGATTTCTATTCTGGACCAAACACTGACAATGTTCTGATTCATCATTTAGGCTTTAAAGACTCAACTCTAGTTTCTGATGTGGCCACAACATTTCAGGGAAAAAGATCAAGTCAATGAAGACGTCAAATCACACATTTGAGTTTCTAGATCCAAATCAAAGTGGGACAGACTAAATATTCTTAGTCACATCATAAAATACATCCAACATTCTACTTCCTTCCAACATCCAGTCTGGTTCCTCAAATTAAAGTTGATCTTTCTATCATCAAATACAAACAGACAAAAGGAGGTTTTACAATCAATTTAATTGCAGATTTTAATTCAAATCCATATATCAATATATTTCCAATCAACAAATTGATCAGCTGATTGATTGATTGCTAATCAGGATGGTGAGACTGATCCCAGTCCCTGTTGGAGTCAGTCAGAGCATTTCCATAGAGAGCCACTTTGCATCAGCAGCACCATGCTCCAGTGCTCTGGGAGAGTTTATAGTCCTGAGAGTTGAAGACTGGATGACTGACAGCTGTCCTTCATGACAACACAAGACACAGAAATCCTCCTCCTCATCAAAAACATGACTTTGGTCTCCGTCCTCATCTGGACTCTCCTCTGCTGCTGCTTCACAGGTAAAGTCCAGAGAATCCAACTCCTCTATCAACATCTGTCCCTCTGAAATGAAGCCCACAAAACCAGGACTCTGTTTGATGTTTCTGTCTCTGTGTCCTCAGAGTCCAGAGGTCAGGTCACAGTGACTCAGTCTGGAGCAGTGAGCTCTGCTGTCGGAGCCTCAGTCACCATCACCTGTAGAACCAGTCCTGCTGTATATCATGATTCCGATGGTTACAACTTTTTCTGGTACCAGCAGAAAGAAGGAGAAGCTCCTAAACTGCTCATTTACTACACCAATCAAAGACAATCAGGGATTCCAGGTCGTTTTACAGGCAGTGGATCTGGGACTGACTTCACTCTGAGCATCAGTGGAGTCCAGGCTGAAGATGCAGCAGTTTACTACTGTCAGAGTTATCACTGGTTGAACAGTCAAGCTGTGTTCACACAGTGAAAAAGCGTCGTACAAAAACCTCCCTCAGTCAAAGTGAACAGAAACTGAAGTGACTGCTGCAGCTGGAAGATACTGCAGAGACTGATACACTTCACTGAGGACACACACACACACACACACATAGTTGATGTCTTCATGTGTTTTAGCCGGTGTGCAAAATACTTGGGGCCCAACCCCCCTGATTATACGCCATGAGATCCTCTGAAAGCCTCAAAACAATCAATCAATCAATCAATCAATCAATTTGATCAATGTCGCAACGTTCTATTTTTCTATCAGCTGCTAATGTGGTAAACCCATAGAAAATCAATTTTTTTTACCCCCATTTCAAAGCTGTGACATTCAAAAACAATCTCCCAAAGTTTCACAGTCCACATAATTGAGAAAAGGCACGTAAATGATGATTAATGACATGCAACCAATCCTGCACTGGATGCAGGCAGATGATGATTCCCCCTTCTGTCCGATAAGTAGAAATCCTGCACTCCAAAAAAGTTCTGCACTTAAGTTCAAATAAAGTTTCTGAAGGTCTTGAATCATCATTACTTAGATAAATGCCTAAAAAAAATATTTCCCCCTTCAATGCAAATTCAAAACCTTTGATTTGACTTTCACAATGGTCCTCACATAGGAACATGTTTGTTGAAGGTGTAAACATTTGCAATCTTTCAGCAATTTGCTGAGACCTTTCAACTCCATATTCTCATCTGTTTATTACATTCAGTAAGATGACTTTCCAGAAAGAGGTATCAAGATTTTCCACATACTCCAACAGATACACCTATTGATACAATCCTTAAGGCTCCCATGGCAATGAAGGGATTAATATCTATTCTCTATGATGCAGTTATCTCTCTTTGCTCTCCATTTGACCAAACACTTGTAACTATTTGGTCCCAGGATCTGAATGTAGATTTGTCAGACCTATGGGAATCTATCCTCTTGCGTGTCCATTCATCTTCTGTTTGTGCCAGACATGGATATTCAATGCAAATTGACATCCGTGTATAAAAGTCCAGATTAATCCCATGTATCTATTGTAACATTGACCCACTGTGTGATAAATGTCGACAACATTGTGGTACTCTTATTCATATGTTCATCCTTGCATACATTCTGGGTTTCTATATTCTCTTCTCTCTCTGATGTGTTTCAAAAAACTCTGGAGCCATGTCCACTCACGGCTCTATTTGGTGTCTTATCAGATTCCACTAAGTTATCAAAACTCCAATCTGATTTTGTGGTTTTCCTTGTTTGATTGCAGCTGCCTGCTAATTTTGAGACACTGGAAATCACAGGAAGATCACATTCATTGTGGATTAGGATATTTTTGTTTTCCTGTAAAAGATTCAACTTTAAAGATTCTGTATTAAATTTGATGGAATCTGGCAGCCATTTCTTTTGCATGTAGAGGTCTTGTTTTACAAAGTCCAGATACGTCCACATCCAGTGTCTGACTCGCAACTGTGACTGGAACTTTGTCAGGCAACTGCTCTGGTACATGGGTGTGGATGGACAATAAGCTGAGACCCCCCTGGTCACCCAAATCCCAGACCACCTGTTTATTCATCTATTTATTTTTATTATTATTAGATTTCATTTTATTTTTATTTTTATTATTTAGTTTTATTTCTCTCTTTTTTGTTTGTATACATGTGCTGTTGATATTCCTGTGAATGGATAATGTTCCCCATTCCTGGGCTTATCTTCTATTAGATGTGGTGTGCTGGGGGTGTGGCATCAAAGAAAAACTTCAATAAATATACCATGAATTAAAAATGATGATTAATGCTGACTTGCAAAACCTTCTGATAGATGTGCTTTGCAATGGGGGAAAACATGAAATCTATCTTCTATGTTTGATCTCACAAGCTGACTAAACTGACATCTGAATCAGAATTCTCCGTGACCCTTCAGAAACAGAAAACACTGCATCAACGCTAACAGAGCTTCAAAAAAACCAAACGACAATCAACACAACGCTTACACATTTTTACAAAAATGGACAATCAGAATGGCAGTTTTGATGAGACAAGCTGTAATGCAACATCTGAATGTGGGAAATTTCACATGGTGGGATTTTGACTTTTGAATTCATTGAATGGTGCATCCATAAACTAGAAGTTCACAGCTATTCATTGCTGTTTGAATAACTGATTTAGCCCTTTCAGATCAAAAACTTTGAATGGAATTTTCTCATTTTAGAACCAATAAGAGGTAAGAAATGGTTTTCAAAAGGCCAATCCTCTAAAGACAAGTGTTTTACTAGGGTATCATGTTTATTTTCCAATCTTAAACTTGATCTGAAATCTCGAGATTTAAATTTGGATCACTGTGATGAATGATGAACACTGTCAGATAAAAAGAACATGTGGACTGTTTCAGCAACATGAACATATATAGAACTGAATCTGCAACATGAGGAACCTGATCTTCTTCCAGTCCACCTCCAAACTGAAAGAGATGTGTTTCCTCAACTATCTCAGATGAAAACTTCATGCAAATGAACACTGCAGACAAGAAGAAGGACTCTCCAATGTGAATATATTACTAGATGTTCATGAGTCACAGTATCAACACAAATGGCTGCACTTTAAAATCCTCATATGACACAACATGAAAGCTTTGTGATCAGTTCCATGAGGATGGTTGAAATGCAGCAGCACTTGTTCCAGTAGTGAGGAGGACACAGCATGATGTGTTGAGGACAGCTCCAGTTGACTGACTCTGTGTGTTTGCATATGTGTCCTTCCTCTCTGCTCCCAGCCTCCCGTTAAGAGGCCAGTGTTGATCAGTGTGTGTCCAGGCCTTTCACAGCCACTGACACCACAGCAGCACAATGATGATGTCTGGGACTCTACTGCTGGCCACCCTGGGGCTCCTTGTTCAGGGTGAGACTCTCTGCTGAAAACTTTGCTTCAGGATGGAACCAGCTTCACCACAATCATCTTCTGCTATGATGGAGAAACACTCCAACCAGCAGCATTCACCTTCTTCCATCTATTCTCCATCTTCAACAAATCATCCTCTTCTCTTTGGATCTTCATCTTTCTCCAAGATGGATTTGTCTCAATAACTCTTCTCTTTTTCATGCTTTACAGGTTCATCTGGCGAAAACACCCTGACTCAGACTCCTGGATCTCAGTCTGTTGTTCCAGGTCAAACTCTCTCTATCAGATGTCAAACCAGTTCAGATGTTAGTAACATCCTCCACTGGTACCTTCAGAAACCTGGAGAAGCTCCTAAACTCCTGATTTATCAAGTCACAGGCCGTCAGTCTGGAGTTTCAGATCGTTTTAGTGGAAGTGGATCTGGGTCTGACTTCACTCTGAGCATCAGTAGAGTTCAGGCTGAAGACTCAGGAGTTTACTACTGTCAGCAGAGTGGCAGTTGGCCGTTCACACAGTGAAAAAGCATCGTACAAAAACCTCCCTCAGCTGCAGAGGAACTGATCTGACTCAACAGCTGCACTGAAACTACAACACATAGTTAATAATGATCCACTCATTTGAAAGTCACACACATTTGAAAATCACATATTTAATCAATAAATCAATCAAGTTAATTTCTAAAGCCCATTTAAAAACAACCCAAATTGACCAAAGTAATAATAATACAAAGAATTACTAAAAAGATGCCGTATTGTTGAATGATTTGACCAAGGGTAAGCATGTAAATGGAGACGAAAATGGGACCAAGGATTGAGCCTTGTGGAACTCCACAGAAGAGGGTAGCAGGGGGGGGAGGAGTGTGCCAATGTTCACAAAGAAAGTTCTATTGTTCAGTGCAGTGCCATTTAATCCGTTAGCATGGTGAAGGCGCTGTATAAGGATGTTGTGACATTTGATTGCGCTCAGGTCAAGGAGAATGAAATGCCACAGTTTCTGGAGTCTGTGGAGAGGAGCAGGTCGTTGTGGATTTTTAAAAGGGCAGATTCTGTGATGTGATTCGTCTTAAAGCCAGATTGAAATTTTTCCAAGATGTTCTTGTGCTATAGGTAGGGGAGTAGCTGGTTGAAGATGGCCTTTTCAAGAACTTTGGACAGGAATGGAAATTTAGAAATAGGCCTGTAGTTTTTATAACTAAAGACTATTTAGTGTTAATACACTGATTCTAATCAAGTTTGAACCAATCTGCTCAACATCAACAAAAATCTCAGATGAAGTTTGATGACATGAACACTGAAAGAAAGAAGATTGATTTTCCTGTCAACATGGACTCATTTGTTGATGAAATTCATTCTGACATTTGATTGGCCTACAATGAAATATCATATAGAAATGAATATATCTCAGACTTCACACAGGAATAATGAGTCGTCATGGAAACGTTGAATGAACACACATGAAACAAAGTGAAGTGATGATGATATTTTTATTGTGTGTAAAGACAGAAACAACATTGAAAGAGTGAGAGAAGCTGCTAAATGTTGTTAGTGAAACATGTGAAATGAGAGAGAGAGAGAGAGAGAGAGAGAGTGAGAGAGAGAGAGAGAGAGCAGCAGAGGAAAAGCAGCAGCGTGGTCCCAGTGATCAGCTCAGGACTGGGAACACTGGTCTCTCCTCAGTGTCTCTGAGAGCGGAGTCTGGGAGCCCTGGGTGGCCTCACAGGTCACAGAGCCCAGCTTCCTCCACTGGTCTGCAGGGAGCCTCAGGGTGCTGCTCCAGCTGTAGAGGCCGTCCTTCCCCAGCACCCCGGGGCTCCTGCTCTCCTCCCAGCTGCTGCTGCTGCTGCCGTCCACCTTCCAGACCAGACTCCAGTCTGAGGGGAAGCCCTTGTTGGCCAGGCACATGAGCGTGGCCTTCCCCTGCTGCTGCAGCTCCTCACTGGAGGGGGGCAGCACCGTCAGGGTGGGACGCCTATCACCTAGGAGACACAGACCACAAGCTGTCAATCCAAGAGCAGCAACTTGGACACCTTTACTGTGAGAGAGCTGCTTTTGTCCTTGAAGGAGTTTCTGTCAGATGTTTTTCTGCTCCACCAGTCACTCACTCACACATTGTTTCACTTCCCTTCAACAAGCCTGTCATGCACATCAGCACAGAGACAATCATCATACACTTTGACCTGAAACATATCAAACTAGACTAGAAATACATCCATCTGATTTAGGAAACAATCACACATTTTCTGTCACTTGGATTTTCAGCTGCAAACATTTGTCAAATCATTTGACAAGGATCAAATGTTCCTGGAGTGGAAAATACTCCTCATTGAACAAACTCTTCAAATGAGTTCAATGAACAATGGAAACAGTGAAACACAGGTTTCAAACGGATCTCAAAACTAATTCTACTACCACTAAACAATATATTAAATATACAATATATTAAACAAAACAAACAATGTTTGACCATTTCTACACTTCAACTTCAATTCAATCATGGCAGGCATGCAACAAGAAAACTGGAGAAAAGAGATTTACGTTTAACTCCATGATTAAGAAGGAGAAATAAAAACACAAACATGAAAAATATACTTCATATAATAAAATACAATATTTGCTAAAAACTAAAAGAAAGAAAGAATCTTTTTAGTATTTTAGCAGAAACTTACTTCCAACATCCAGTCTGGTTCCTCCACCAAAAGTCCACCACAGTGATACAAAGTCATTGAGCCGTCGTACAAAAACCTCTGACTGTAGAGACACGGCTCTCTGACTCTGTCACACTGAACTACTCTGATCTACAAGAGTTTAGCATCAAACTTTAACATCAATGTCTTGTATCTGTTTCTTTATCGTTTATTCTCTTTATGTTGCAACATTTGAAGTTATCAGATTTTTTTAAAAGGAATGAATATTTTTGAATTCTAAAACTGAATTTTTTTCACTTTTCAAAAATTCACAAAAGTATGTACTTTTCTTTAGGATTGAACAAATTAAATCAAATTAAATGATAAAAAAAAAAACAACAACTCTGAAATATTGACTTACTTCCAAGCTCCAGTCTGGTTCCTCCACCGAACGTGTACCACAGTGATACAAAGTCATTGAGCCGTCGTACAAAAACCTCTGACTGTAGAGACACGGCTCTCTGACTCTGAAACAAACAAACTCACCAGAATTAGTCTGTTTGTAACATTTTGGCAGCTGATGTGAGAAATGACAACAACACAGTATAAAAAGGACAACATGTATTGTCAATTTTTAATATTTGTTCATTTGAAGAAAAATCAACATTTTCAAAAACGTTTGATGACATGAGAAAAATATAATGGGAATTAAAGAAGCTCAAGCAGGTAAAACCTAAAGAGCATTTCAAAAAGCACTTCCTGATCAATATACTCATCAACTGATTGATTGATTGATTGATTGATTGCTAATCAGGATGATGAGACTGATCCCAGTCCCTGTTGGAGTCAGTCAGAGCATTTCCATAGAGAGCCACTTTGCATCAGCAGCACCATGCTCCAGTGCTCTGGGAGAGTTTATAGTCCTGAGAGTTGAAGACTGGATGACTGACAGCTGTCCTTCATGACAACACAAGACACAGAAATCCTCCTCCTCATCAAAAACATGACTTTGGTCTCCGTCCTCATCTGGACTCTCCTCTGCTTCACTCAGGGTGAGGACAATCATTTTTCTGTCATGTGAGAATCATTTGGAGTGAAGCTGAGTTTCAAAACCAACATCTCATGTTTGTGTTTCTTCTCTCTCCTCAGGGTCTGTTGGACAAAATGTTGTCCTGACTCAGCCAGCAGCCAAGACAGTGCAGCTTGGACAGACTGTCTCCATTGACTGTAAGGCCAGTTCAGAAGTAGCTGAAGTCTCTAGTCCACAGTACTACCTGTCCTGGTACCAGCAGAAAACTGGAGAAGCTCCTAAACTTCTCATCTACTACACATCAGACAGATTATCAGGAATCTCCTCCAGATTCAGTGGAAGTGGAGCAGGGAATGGAGTTGACTTCACTCTGAGCATCAGTGGAGTCCAGGCTGAAGATGCAGCAGTTTACTACTGTCAGAGTTATCACTATATCAACAGTCAAGCTGTGTTCACACAGTGAAAAAGTGTCGTACAAAAACCTCCTTCAGTCAAAGTGAACAGAAACTGAAGTGACTGCTGCAGCTGGAAGATACTGCAGAGACTGATACACTTCACTGAGGACACACACACACACACACGCACACACACACACACACACACGCACACACACACACACACATGTTTTGTTTCATGAAACATTTCAATCTTCACAGGTTAAACTTCTGACACCAAGTCTTTCATTAGACTAGAATCATTCAAATCAATTTATCATCGTAATGAACATAGTTTTTACATCACAGTCCAAACTTCCCTCCAACTTTCTTCTCCTGCTCAGGTGAGCAGCCATTTTATCCTGAGCCAGAGGAAAGTTGAGGAGTTGATTTTAAACCTTTATTTCTTTCTGTATGTGGCAAGGTGAAGAAATCGAACTCCAGACTCCCGATTAATAGTCATGTGCACTAACCAGTCGGCAACCATCCCCAAGTAGCCAGGGCACATGATCAATTGGAGGCATAGTGACAGGAACCTCAACTGTCACATGGAACTGCAGCCCAAGATGAACATGTGTTGAGTCAAAACCTCTCCATATATAGAAAACAGCCTGTGTAAAACCACAAGCAGAGGCTGCAGCCTGCTGCAGTCCAGGAGACAATGGTAGAGCTTGGTCTGTCTGAGGGGACAGAATGGAAACCTTCCATCAACACTGGCCTTTCAAACACACACTAAAACATTGACAGCAAGCGGCCCATGTTAGACTCTCCACTGTAAGCCTCCAAGCCTTTTAGTTCACACTGCTTTGTACCGTGCTCTCCATGAAGGCTCCACTCCTGGATGGAGAGCCAGGTGGAGCCTCCATGGTGAGTCAGCCCCACCTTTCAGCTTGTCTCTGTCCATCACTTTGACCAGGAGGTTGGACATGACTTTTCCTGCTGTTAGAGAGATGTATGGGTCCTGACACACCGTGCTCTAAAACACCAACCACAACAGTCTTTAAGATCCAGAGCCAGGCTCTCTACAGGAAAAGGATCTGTGTCACTGAGGGATCAAAGAATGGAGAGGGTTAGGGGGTCACACCATTATAGATGTCCATGTTGACGCTGGCCCCATCGGCACCGAAAGCAACACATTTCTTCATCCATTCATTCCCTGGGCAGTCTGCTGCATCAAAAGCAGCCTTGGTAGAATTCAAGACTCCTGGAAAAAAACACTATTAAAAAACACATGGAATTCTCTAAATAAAAAATGCTGTCGTATTTATAGCTTTACAATGTAACACTAACCTTTCCTACCTTTTCCTCCTGGCATTTAAAAGAAGAACCATTCTCCAATAGCTGCACATGGACAACTTCACATCAATGTCCTATCATGCACACCTTTAGTCATTGTTGTAGGTTGGATTGATGTCCACTCTCTTTTTCTTGTGTAGGACCGTCAGTGGATGAAACTTCACAAAGGGCATCTCTTCCTCATCAATATGTTAGGTGATATTAAATGTGATCTTGAGCTGTCTTCTTTTATCCTCATTAGATCTGTCTCCTCGCCGCCGCCTGTGAGGGTTTTCTTGTGCCGCTACGAATGCATCCCTGCACGCGGTCATCTAATCCTAACTCTTCTTCGTCCTCTTGCACCATTTCAGCCTATGTGCCTGTGTCCACAGCTTCTGGCTCTGTGGCCCTTTTGAAATAATCGCTGATGCACTTCATAGTTCATACCATCTGTTTGGCTTCCCTCCCGTAGATCCATGATACTCCCTCTGCCTTTAACCGCCTTCCACAGCACATCAGCAAAACCCATCACTATGTGGAAATCACCAATTTTTTTCTTCAAACCACATGGCCACACATTTCTAAATGAAATTTTTTGATGAGTAATTATGAGTATCTAGTACTGTTTTAATGCTGTTTTATTGTTTTATATATTTTATTTTGGATTCTGATCTATTTTTATTTTCACGTAGGTTCTTTAAGGATCTGTCAAGATGCTTTCAAATTGAAATGCAGCAGCTCTATGTTGAGAGCATGTGTTGTGAGGAGGACACAGCATGATGTGTTGAGGACAGCTCCAGTTGACTGACTCTGTGTGTTTGCATATGTGTCCTTCCTCTCTGCTCCCAGCCTCCCGTTAAGAGGCCAGTGTTGATCAGTGTGTGTCCAGGCCTTTCACAGCCACTGACACCACAGCAGCACAATGATGATGTCTGGGACTCTACTGCTGGCCACCCTGGGGCTCCTTGTTCAGGGTGAGACTCTCTGCTGAAAACTTTGCTTCAGGATGGAACCAGCTTCACCACAATCATCTTCTGCTATGATGGAGAAACACTCCAACCAGCAGCATTCACCTTCTTCCATCTATTCTCCATCTTCAACAAATCATCCTCTTCTCTTTAGATCTTCATCTTTCTCCAAGATGGATTTGTCTCAATAACTCTTCTCCTCTTTTTCATGCTTTACAGCTTCATCAGGACAAATCATCCTGACTCAGACTCCTGGATCTCAGTCTGTTGTTCCAGGTCAGACTGTCTCTATCAGATGTCAAACCAGTTCAGATGTTGGTTATAACCTCAACTGGTACCTTCAGAAACCTGGAGAAGCTCCTAAACTCCTGATTTATGCTGCTAATGACCGTCAGTCTGGAGTTTCAGATCGTTTTAGTGGAAGTGTAATTACAAGATGGACTGACTACACTCTGAGCATCAGTAGAGTTCAGGCTGAAGACTCAGGAGTTTACTACTGTCAGCAGAGTAACAGCTACCCGTTCACACAGTGAAAAAGCATCGTACAAAAACCTCCCTCAGCTGCAGAGGAACTGATCTGACTCAACAGCTGCACTGAAACTACAACAACACATAGTTAATAATGATCCACTCATTTGAAACTCACACACATTTGAAAATCACATATTTAATCAATAAATCAATCAAGTTAATTTCTAAAGCACATTTAAAAACAACCCAAATTGACCAAAGTAATAATAATACAAAGAATTACTAAAAAGATGCCGTATTGTTGAATGATTTGACCAAGGGGAAGCATGTAAATAGAGACGAAAATGGGACCAAGGATTGAGCCTTGTGGAACTCCACAGAAGAGTGTAGCTGGGGGGGAGGAGTGTGCCAATGTTTATAGAGAAAGTTCTATTGTTGAGGTAGGATATGAACCTGTTCAGTGCAGTGCCATTTAATCCGGTAGCATGGTGAAGACACTGTATAAGGATGTTACGGTCAACTGTATCAAATGCAGCACTGAGGTCAAGGTCCGCAGTTTCCGGAGTCAGTGGAGAGGAGCAGGTCGTTGTGGATTTTTAAAAGGGCAGATTCTGTGATGTGATTCGTCTCAAAGCCAGATTGAAATTTTTCCAGGATGTTCTTGTGCTATAGGTAGGGGAGTAGCTGGTTGAAGATGGCCTTTTCAAGAACTTTGGACAGGAATGGAAGTTTAGAAATAGGCCTGTAGTTGTTGTAACTAAAGACTATTTAGTGTTAATACACTGATTCTAATCACGTTTGAACCAATCTGCTCAACATCAACAAAAAGCTCAGATGAAGTTTGATGACATGAACACTGAAAGAAAGAAGATTGATTTTCCTGTCAACATGGACTCATTTGTTGATGAAATTCATTCTGACATTTGATTGGCCTACAATGAAATATCATATAGAAATGAATATATCTCAGACTCTCTCTGTCAACTCATCACACAGGAATAATGAGTCGTCATGGAAACGTTGAATGAACACACATGAAACCAAGTGATGTGATGATGATATTTTTATTGTGTGTAAAGACAGAAACAACATTGAAAGAGTGAGAGAAGCTGCTAAATGTTGTTAGTGAAACATGTGAAATGAGAGAGAGAGAGAGAGAGAGAGAGAGAGAGAGAGAGAGAGAGAGAGAGAGCAGCAGAGGAAAAGCAGCAGCGTGGTCCCAGTGATCAGCTCAGGACTGGGAACACTGGTCTCTCCTCAGTGTCTCTGAGAGCGGAGTCTGGGAGCCCTGGGTGGCCTCACAGGTCACAGAGCCCAGCTTCCTCCACTGGTCTGCAGGGAGCCTCAGGGTGCTGCTCCAGCTGTAGAGGCCGTCCTTCCCCAGCACCCCGGGGCTCCTGCTCTCCTCCCAGCTGCTGCTGCTGCTGCCGTCCACCTTCCAGACCAGACTCCAGTCTGAGGGGAAGCCCTTGTTGGCCAGGCACATGAGCGTGGCCTTCCCCTGCTGCTGCAGCTCCTCACTGGAGGGGGGCAGCACCGTCAGGGTGGGACGCCTATCACCTAGGAGACACAGACCACAAGCTGTCAATCCAAGAGCAGCAACTTGGACACCTTTACTGTGAGAGAGCTGCTTTTGTCCTTGAAGGAGTTTCTGTCAGATGTTTTTCTGCTCCACCAGTCACTCACTCACACATTGTTTCACTTCCCTTCAACAAGCCTGTCATGCACATCAGCACAGAGACAATCATCATACACTTTGACCTGAAACATATCAAACTAGACTAGAAATACATCCATCTGATTTAGGAAACAATCACACATTTTCTGTCACTTGGATTTTCAGCTGCAAACATTTGTCAAATCATTTGACGAGGATCAAATGTTCCTGGAGTGGAAAATACTCCTCATTGAACAAACTCTTCAAATGAGTTCAATGAACAATGGAAACTGTCAATCACACGTTTCAAAAGGATCTCAAAACTAATACTACTACTACTAAACAATAGATGAAATATACAATATATTAAAAAACAAATGATGTTTGACCATTTCTACACTTCAACTTCAATTCAATCATGGCAGGCATGCAACAAGAAAACTGGAGAAAAGAGATTTACATTTAACTCCATGATTAAGAAGGAGAAATAAAAACACTAATATGAAAAATATACTTCATAAAATAAAAGATTGTATTTGATAAAAATTAAAATAGAAATAATCTTTTTACTATTTTTGCAGAAACTTACTTCCAACATCCAGTCTGGTTCCTCCACCGAACGTGTACCACAGTGATACAAAGTCATTGAGCCGTCGTACAAAAACCTCTGACTGTAGAGACACGGTAGCCTGACAAGCCAGACTATATCATTAAAATGTATAGTCTGGCAACGACCGGTAGACCTCGGCTCAATCCAGGGGGCGGGATGAAGGCTGTCTTTCAAACTGCCTCTGCACGCAATAGGGTAACGCTACGACCAATCAGGGTTAGGGTTAGGCAGAGCAGTAGATTATAACAGAGTGGCGACAGCTTTTGATCTCGCCGCCCGCGTGGTCACGTGGTTCATGTAGCTCCCAATACAGCCATAGCAGTAAAGCTGATAAAACATGTTTTGATGCTGGCTTTAGCGCTGTTAACACGTCACCGTTCTGACAGTTTTTCATGCGAGAAAGTCACAGTTTAATCCGAAGTCTGTGGTCAGTTTGCATCGTTTGTTTGGGAGGAGTGCAGAGTCTGTGTGAGCCGCGACCGAGCACCAGGGCAGCGGCTGACAGAGCTGCAGCAGCCGCTCTACGGACCTCATCTGCCGGCGGCAGTCTCTCGTCCTCCCGGCGGGGTAGACAACGAGCCAAGTAACGTATCCGCACGCTTTCAGAGGTTTACCGCTGGCTGGTTAAACTCTTTTTAGGAGATTAATGTTGGTCTCATTGATTAAATTTAACAACTGTGGCGGCAGTGGCGTTAGTTTGTTTGAATGAAAAGTGACCAGGACTGCCTCTGGGCTACGGACTGAAATCACCACCTTGTTTAATCTACCGCTCTGGGGTTAGGTTTTCACTTTTTTCGCTACCAGCGGAGCAAGCTGGTAGACTAAACTTTTCCCATATCCCGTCGGCAAAACACCAAATACATCCTTCTTCGAAATGAATGACTTCAACGCCGTTTCTTGCTCAACTTTTAAAGAAAATGACTAGTTTAATTCTTTCAAAGTTGATGCCAACGCCGATTCAAACGATTCCTTTGCCAAAGCCATTTTTCACCGTTGCAAGTATGTCGTCATCGCATTAAGCCCGCCCAACGACTCAATAAACAGATGGAGCGCTGTGATTGGTGAACACAATCGGTGTTCGAGACTCAACAAGTCCCTATGGCTCGTTGCTAGACCCACCTACGGAGCAAATATTTTTGCTGCCGCTAGGGGGCGTCTAGATTTCTAGGCTAGAGACACGGCTCTCTGACTCTGAAACAAACAAACTCACCAGAATTAGTCTGTTTGTAACATTTTGGCAGCTGATGTGAGAAATGACAACAACACAGTATAAAAAGGACAACATGTATTGTCAATTTTTTATATTTGAAGAGCTCTTTTCCAAAACGCGTTAAACGCCAAAATTAAAAAAATCGATTTTTCAGCGCTATTCTGTTGATTACCGATCCTATTCACTGCCCTATGAACGTTTCTTCCCAGACCGCTGTATAACCCTGTTTAAACTGTATGTCAAGGTGCAGTTCCTTTCCAAACCGCGATAAGCGCTGTTGTTGTTTTTTGACTGAACGCGGTATCTCCTCTCGGCCAATCAGCGTTCGATCTGAGTTCTCAACGGAACCAAGATGGCGGCGCCGTGAGCCGAAGTTTTATGAGTGTTTCAACTACATTTATCGATAAAAATGAACGCCTTTGACGGATCGGATCAACAGGTGGAGCTTACATCAGGTGGGAGACGGCGGAAATTAAACAAAGACAATCACAAACGAGAGAAAATAAAGAGAATTCGCCATTCTGGCGGTGGATTGATCCCAGCAGTGGGATGTCAACATACCGGTACGACAAGCTTTTGCCATGCAGATTCACTGACACCAGAGGACTTGATGATGAACTTTCGAAAGTTGTATGACAACCCAGAAAAAGTTGAACAGGACAAGGCCATTCTCCATCTGATGACCACATCAAACGTCCAGCGACACCGTCAGAAGGTTGACGAAGAGGAAAAACGAAAGGACAGGAACGTGTCCGTGAAATACAGCCTGCTTTGCAACAACCACCCAAATAAAGTCTCTGTTTGCAAAGCAACATTCCTCACAGTATTAGGTGAGTAATGTTTTCATTTAATGTAGTGTGAGTGTGTAGTGATGTAGTGTAGTGGCATCCGGGTGGGTTTTTATAAATTCAAAATGAAAATTTCAGTGTTTTTCATGGGACCATTAAACATACTTGCGTCTATATGTGCGGCTCTGCAACTCGCTCATGCAGAGGGAGCAGACGTTGGAGCGACTGTCCTCTTTTTTTGGAAATCAAAATAGTACCAAACAGTCATACCATTTCGTAGAGTTTGTGCCAAATGTTTACACACAACATTAACTTTTTGGGGGACAGCTCTCCATTCCGACGCACCTCCACTTCGACACCCCGCTGTTCCGAAACACCGCTGTTCCGACAGCCTCCGCTCGTGCTGACAGCTGACTGAGGGAGATGCTTTGGTTGGGCTTAGGCAATGAAGAAAGGAGTTGGTTAAGTTTAGTAAAAAAGATCAGGTAGAGGCTAGACAGGCTAGAAGCAGAATGAACGTTAGGTCTTTATGTCAGTAGCCTTTTCGAAATAGCGGTGTCTTTAGAAAAAAAAGAAAACCCCGCTATTAGAAGTGGTGTACAATTGGGCGATCAGACATGAGCCAGTAACTTACAATTCTCAGTAGTTTCATTATTTCCTGAATCAAGTTGCTCTTCAGTAGGTAGGCTATGTAGCTTTGCCATACTAGTTTTATGTAGTAAATGTTTCTGTGGCTACATATAGCGCAGGCGTTTGTAGCATAGAAAATAAATTATAGAAATTTCATATTAATCACAGACTCTGCCCAGTTATGCTGATTGGGAAAGATTTATTTATGACAAAGTAATACCTAGTGTTTTTTGTGTGTTCAGTGTGGAAGTGCAGATAATCAGTGTTAATCCATTTATGTAGTTTTGTGTGATCAGGATATGGTAGGCTTAAGGAAAGACAGACAGTTTTCACTACTTTCACTGTTGTATTTTATCAAGAGGTCTTTTAAGTTTGTTCAGAAAAAAAGTTCATTACCTGAACCTAATGCTTTTTATCTGAAGTAGCCTATAGATGACTGACAACCTCAATTATTATGTTTTTCAGGCATCAGCAAGGACCGTGCCTCCCGAGTCGCACAATATTATGCAGAGACTGCAGAGGCACGTCCAGAGAGAAGGGGTGGCGCACGACAAGTGCAACACAATAAGGAGAGAAGACAAAACATCATCCAGCACATACAATCCTTCACCTGCAGAGCCAGCCATTATGGGCGGAGGGGAGCCCCAGGGCGCAAGTATCTACCGAGTGACTTAAACGTACGAAAAATGCATGAGTTGTTTGAAAGTCTAAATCATGCTCAGATCAGTTACTCGCTGTACTATTCAGTGTTTGCCAGTGAGTTCAATCTTGGCTTTGGCCATCCAGCCACTGATGCATGCTCAGTTTGTGCCATGCACAAGCTCAAGATTAAGGATCCAAGCTTGACCGAGAGAGAGAAACAGATTGAATCTGCTACGTTCATTTTGCACCGTCGCAGAGCTCGTGTCTTCTATGACCTCCTTGGTAGGGTCACTGAAAATTGTGTAACACTGTGTTTTGATATGATGCAAAACCTTATCCTACCTAAAACTCCAATCGGACAGGCTTATTATTCTCGCCAGTTATACATGTACCTGTTTGGAGTGGTAACACATCACGGAGAGAACAGTCATCAAACAAAAGACGATGTCCATCTTTACGTCTGGCAAGAAAATGAAAACAGGAAAGATAGCAATATGATTGCATCTGCACTTAGAGACTGCTTAAGGGTCCGTCTTCAGGGGAAAATCCGTCAATCCAGGGCACTTCGTCTTTTTAGTGACTCTTGTTATGGACAAAACAAAAATATGAACATGGTGTCCATGCTCATGGATTTTCGCAAGAACTTTCCCAATCTTGCCATTGAGTACACATTCCCAGTAAGGGGACATAGTTATCTACCGGCTGACCGTGTGTTTGGGAGGATAGAGCAGAGGATCAGAAAAATAGAGACCATCTTACTACCTCAGGAGTATCATTCATTACTGCAGAACTTTGGAAACGTGCACATCTATGGCAAAGATTGGGAGGCATTTGATTTCCGATCTGCTACTAAAAAGTGTGTGAAGGCTCAGAGAAGCTTTAAACTAAGTGAAGCGCGCATGCTTGAACTGAGTGCCAACAAGATTGGGTTCAAAACCACTTACAGTGGAGCATACTCTTTCCACAGTGTACTGAAACCGGGGAAGCAGTGGGCTGACTTGAAACCTGACATACTCCCTAAGCAGACCACTGTAAAGGATGCAAAGAAACGTGATGTGTTGGCCCTTCTGACAGAAATGGGTGTGTCAGGTGAGGTGCAGGCATTTTATAATGATGCACTGTCTGAAGTTACTGGCGATGTATGCCTGAGTGATGTAGAAGAGTAAATTGCCCCAAGTTTGATGGTGGTCATGAACTAAAATTACCACTTAAGCCACTCAGTGTGGTAGGTATTGTTTACAGTGTTCTTGAAAGTCATGTTCGTCAGGACTTCCTATTTTCATCTTCAGTTCAGTTGCTGGTCTAAAAAGCAAACATTAGTGGGCCACCCACTCTGATTTTATGGAAATGGATTTATTGAATGTACTGTAATGATTGTAAACAGTGTTTCTTTGAAATAGTTCCCTTTTGCCTTATACTTAAAAAGATTGCTACTTGAGCTGTGTAAGAAAGTACAATACGACTATTGAATGTATTTTTCTATCATTATATTGTTTTAATCATTGATGTTAGTTTATTTGGCTGTTTTTTTGCCATGCTTTAAAGGTACCTTAAAGTCCTAAGATTGAACACTATGTAAATGTTTTTGTTTTTTAAGCTACAGCTACAGCTGCCAAGGAGTCCACTATTGTATTTGCAGTAGGGCTGTCAAACGATTAATTTTTCTAATATATAATTTATTTGATTTATTTTATTAATATGAGCTTTAAAAACGTGAATTAAACATAAATGAATGTACTTTGTTAATTTATTTGATTTAGCAGCTATTTATTGTATTTCATTTGTTATTGGTGATGAATACCTGGATTTGTAGCGTTTTGCTAAAAACATATTAATGTTTGGTTTTTAAAATCAACAATATTGTTGTAAAATTTGAAAATTGTTGTTGAACATGTTCAGACTGAGCAAATACACTGTTTTAACGGAATAAAATTAATCTTTGTAAAAATGTGTGGGTCTGCTTAAATAATGTCATTTTTCCAGAAATTATGAAAATGGATTTATAGCGTTTTGGAAAAGAGCTCTTCATTTGTTCATTTGAAGAAAAATCATTTTCAAAAATGTTTGATGACGTGAGAAAAATATAATGGGAATTAAAGAAGTTCAAGCAGGTAAAACCTAAAGAGCATTTCAAAAAGCACTTCCTGATCAATATACTCATCAGCTGATTGATTGATTGCTAATCAGGATGATGAGACTGATCCCAGTCCCTGTTGGAGTCAGTCAGAGCATTTCCATAGAGAGCCACTTTGCATCAGCAGCACCATGCTCCAGTGCTCTGGGAGAGTTTATAGTCCTGAGAGTTGAAGACTGGATGACTGACAGCTGTCCTTCATGACAACACAAGACACAGAAATCCTCCTCCTCATCAAAAACATGACTTTGGTCTCCGTCCTCATCTGGACTCTCCTCTGCTGCTGCTTCACAGGTAAAGTCCAGAGAATCCAACTCCTCTATCAACATCTGTCCCTCTGAAATGAAGCCCACAAAACCAGGACTCTGTTTGATGTTTCTGTCTCTGTGTCCTCAGAGTCCAGAGGTCAGGTCACAGTGACTCAGTCTGGAGCAGTGAGCTCTGCTGTCGGAGCCTCAGTCACCATCACCTGTACAACCAGTCCTGCTGTATATAGATCTGGTGGAACCCACTACTTAGCCTGGTACCAGCAGAAAGAAGGAGAAGCTCCTAAACGGCTCATTTACGAGGCAACTTCTAGAGAATCAGGGATTCCAGGTCGTTTTACAGGCAGTGGATCTGGGACTGACTTCACTCTGAGCATCAGTGGAGTCCAGGCTGAAGATGCAGCAGTTTACTACTGTCAGAGTTATCACAGTCCTTATGTGTTCACACAGTGAAAAAGCGTCGTACAAAAACCTCCCTTAGTCAAAGTGAAGTGACTGCTGCAGCTGGAAGACTGATACACTTCACTGACACACACACACACACACACACACACACACACACACACACACACACACACACACACACACACACACACACACACACACACACACACACACACACACACACACAGCAGTGACCATAATGATGATGAGTAAAGAAAAAGTATGAATCAGCAAAATGTCCTGTTGATGGAAGGATTCCGACTGGAACCAAGTCTTTGACTACAAAGAGTGCTGCTCTGAGCTACATGTTAGTCTCATCCCATCAACATGATGTGTTCACACCACCTCGCTCGCGTCTTCATGCATTTCATTTGTTACCGTGTATCTGAGTGTTCTGAGTTTAAAAACAATATTCTAAAATATTTTACAACACATTTTATATATGTACTGTCTGTAGTTTAAATACTTGAATAATGGAATAAGTATCAAACTGTGTAGCTTTCTACATTATTATTGTTGATTATCATTGATATGGTTACACCCCTATTAGTTACTGTCAGCCATAGTCTGGTCCTAACCTAAACCATAACCTCTTTGTTATTCTCTTTCAACACCAAGGACACTGAGATTCAAGGAAAACATAAATGTTGTTGTTAGAGTAAGTTGTAATATTCTTCATTGTTGTTCCAACTAAGCAGACTCTACCTTACCTTCCAGCTAACAAGTCAAACATTAGCACTGATAACCTGCATGGCAGATATCTACAGAGAAGAAAGAAGAGGTTCCACATAATATGGTGACTTTAATGTCATTTATTGGTTCAAAGCTCTGCAACGTGTTTCACCACAGGCTTCATCAAGCTCATCACAGTCGCTCCATATCAGCTGCTTTTTACAGACACTTGTCAAGTCAGTCCCAACAGCTTTTAAATATCCCTGTGTGATTGGCCACCTAATATGTGCTTACACACTATAAGCAAATGGACATTCCACGTGGCAAAACGTCACCAAAGTGTGTGTGTGTGGCCAAGCACACTCAGCCAAGTGTGGAGAATAGGGCTGACCTCCAATAGTCGCTGATTCGACGATTCAATTCGGAGAGGTCTGATTCGACTATGAACCTCGTAGTCGAATCATACCATTCTGACTATATGGGGGGGTGCCCACGGCTGCTGAGCATTAATTGTTACATAGAAGGTGTTTTTTTTTCATTATAAAAAGCCGATTTTGATACAAAATCCGACTACTTTCTGTTAATAAATCATTCAAAATGATGTGTGCGTTTAAACGGTAGTCTTAGCTTCTTAATACGTATTAATAAATCACCTAGCCTACTGCAGTTGTAATCAAATGAGCGGAGGTGAGCGGCGCGCAGGCAGAGTGATACCGCTCTGCACACAGGAGCATCACCGTCACGGTTTAGTCACTGCAGATGCTCACTGAGCGGCAGAAAGAGTAGTTCTGTAGTCGTAGTCATAGTTCTGGGGTCCGTTTCAAGAAGCGAGATTAGTGGAAATTCTGAGTATGTTGAGCCTGAGATGAGGGAAACTCAGAATTTTCCGTTTCAGAGAGCAGGATCAGCGTAATGCTGAGTCAGTCGCTACGGCAACATGTGCTGTGAACCAAACCTGCTCCGTGGCAGGTTTGATCCATCTTAACCTGAGTTTGATGCCGCTGAGCGATGGAGCAGGAAGCAGAGACATCATGTCACGTAGTGAATGAAGTCGTGGACGTGGAAGTGAAACTTATTGAAAGGCAAAGAGTGGATCATTAGGCTACAGTAGAGCTTGTTGGAGGATTTATTACCTCTAGAGCTGTTTCATCACACATCGTGGAGGCTGTGGCTAATTCATTAGGTAATCGCAGCAGATTTTATTTTAATTTTTTGTCATTAGATTTTTCACCGACGGCAGCTTTTGTAAAAGTTTTTTTTTTTTTTTTTTTACATCTGTTTACTGTAGGCTACGCAGCAGCGAGACAGCGGCTCGTCGCTACAGCAGAGACAATACCCTGCAGGTTTTCATGTGGGACAGTGCGAGTAGAAATTGTTGAATATAGCCTACAGTAAACCTCTGTCGGCCCCTCGGTGTAGCAACTATTTAGCAATTACATGAACCGATACAAACCAAACAATACAAGAATGGAGCAAATGTATTAGGCTACAGTTTGATTTGAAGTAGATACAGCTGAACAAATCAATAGAGATATCAAATTAAAATGGGAATTTTTAAGAGGCCACAGATTACACACAACCACAAAGACTACTCATTTATAGCAATATAATCATGAGAAAATGCATTTCCCATTTAAACCCATGACTTCGGCTCAGAACCGAACCCACCCTGCCTGCGTGATAGGCACACGCTCTACCGAGTACGCTATCCAACAACACCAAAGCTCAGACGTCAACATGTATTTGTCCCATTGCCAGAGTTATTCAGTGAACACACTGCGGTCCTTTTTTCCACGTCAGCTCACGCGGTTTCGGCTGAATTTGATGTTTTTTAATGTGCTCATCCTCCACATACGCCGACATTAAACTCCCCAGTTGGGTTGGAGTGAAATTCGCGGCTCTGTTTCTTTTTCTCTGTCGTTGTGAATCGTATCATCTGTGCTCCATTGATGATGGCTTCTTGTGCTCACGGTGAACGCGCCTCCCTCAGGCTCAACATATTCTGCATTGATTGAACTAATTCTGATCAGCTGTTCTGAAACCGAAAATTCTGAGTTTTCCAGCTCAGGCTCAGACCATCCTGAGCTCAGGATTTGGCTCAGAGTTTGTTGAGCCTGCTTCCTGAAACGGACCCCTGATGTTTAGACAGATTAATTAGTCATCTAACACATCCTAAAATTTGACATGTCAAGAGTTTTTCAGAAGATGTGCTCGTTTTTTTTTTTGCGACTTCTGAGTTGTTATGAATGCACCATTAGCGCAGCTGTCTCGTCCCTCTGCAGGCTGTCTGTCTCTCTGCCGGTGTTGCGGACTCGCGGTCACACGTATATTGATTATTGATGATTATAAGATTAAAATAGTAGTAGTAGTAGTAGGAAAAATCACCCAAAATGTGGGAAATAAATTAGGTATTTGTTTCACACACAACCATGACTGTTATAGCTCTTTTGTTTGAAACGGGAAAAAGTTGCAAATAAGATCTTGCTGCTATTTAAAAAAAAAAAAAAAAAAAAAAATCATATAAAGGTCCGACTATTAGTCGACTACGGCAAAATCTGACGAATCAGATTCGACTATGAAAATCCTTAGTCGAAAACAGCCCTAGTGGAGAACTAAGACAGGTCCAGACTGTCTCCATCAGGTTTCCTCCTGATCTTCTTCAGTCCACCTCCCACCTGAAAGACATGAACGTTTCCTCAACGTGACAGATGAAAACTTCAGCAAATGAACACTGTGAGGCAAGAAGAAGTCTGTAAAAAAGTTATGAAAATCTTATGGTGCAATTTTTCGAATGGTTCTATTGTAAAGCTTGATTTATTTAAAAACTGCTGGCTGTTAGCCTCGTAAACCAGCCTCCCCCGGAAATGCATTTAATTCATTTCTCAGGGAGAGTTTGGCCTCATCTCCGTTGTAACCGTTTCGCCGAAACACTCCGCCTACCGAGCCAATCAGTCCCTGATTGGCCAACGTGCTGTGATTGACACAGCACGTTGGCCAATCAGGGACCGAAGAAGAACAGCGATAATGTCTTTTCCTCCAAGAAACTCAACAAGCGCCGACTCTTGCTCTAGTTTAAGTTCTGTAATTGATGGTATTTCATTTAGAACTTCCCTTACTGCTGTTTTTACGCCGCTGTTTGACGCTCCGCCATGTTTGTTGTAGGTGAGTCCAGTCCATGTAGTGATGTTTTCAGGCCCTGATTGGCCAACGTGCTGTGTCAATCCACAGCGGCGACGCTGATTGGCTCGGTAGACGGCCGATTTGTGGCGAAACGGTTTCAACGGGGATGAGGCCAGACTCCCCCTGAGAAATGAATTAAATGCATTTCCGGGGGAGGCTGGTTTACGAGGCTAGCTGGCTGTCACAAAATCCTTGAAAAAAAAAGTTGATCAATATTCCTATCAATATCACTCCAGTCACAACGCCGTTTAACTTGCCTTCATTGCTGATGGGGTCATCATAATTTGCAAAAAAATCAGGTGATTCTTCCTTGTATTCACGCTCCACACAGCTGCCTCCACAAGCACCTATTGAGAGACAATGTCCAGGGAGAGGGGAAGGAAGAATATAAGTGATAAACCTTAAAATAGAAAACTAAAACTGTCAGGCTAACAATATGTCTGTGTATGATGCTAGCATTGATGATTAAAGCTATGGGCTACGATTTGGAGGATTGGTAATTACGGCCCGAGCCAGTGACAAAGTCACAGCGAAGGCCCTATTGAAATTTTAGTGTCAAAAGTGAACGCCGACATAGGTCACTAGTTATTATTAACATCGTACGGCGATTATAGTCCTCTGGTCCGATCTACACAATATAAATAGCAAAAACAACCAAAAGAAATCCATTCATGGGCCTGCAAAGAAATTGACCAATGGGTGCCGCACGCATTTGGTCGTATCCTCCATCAAATCCCCTTGTCTCCACCCCCTTCCGCTTAGAAACTACACAGAGACTCTTTGCGCTGGGTGACCCAGGATAGCGTCCTGTGTCGGGGAAGAGAAGCAGGAAGAGTCCAGGCCTGGTTGCAGCGACAGTGCTGAGTTTATGTTGAACAGGTAATCTTTGGTTTTATTGTGGAAGTTGTGGCTGTGAATATGACATTTTACTCCGCATTCAAGGCCGCGTTTTTTTTTTCTCGTGTGGTGGGTCTACATGCATACGCAAGAGAAGCGGCAGTTTGAGAGGCTGACTGGCAGAGATGAGAGCTGGTGAAACGCTAGCCTGGTTATTTAAAACACCATCTCTGATGTCTGCCTGCACATAGACACACAGGCCAGGGTTGAGGCGGCCGCCTTGCTGAAATTGTCTGCTGCCACGCTGGAATCTTGACTGAAACTCAATGTAGCTACGGTATGGAAGCTCAGTGGCGCTGTTTTCAACTCGGTTCAACTCGACCGCATCAGGAGGAGTGCGTTTGATTTCAACTCAGGGCTGGACTGCAAGATGACGTTGATGCGTGGCTTGTCCCAATGTCCTTAATGTCCAATTTCACTTAATGGCCATGAATACATTATTTCCGATGTTCCAATCACCCGTTCAGTGTTGCCCAAACACAAAACATGGCCGCTTCAACCCAAATTTTGGCCAGAAAAAGCCCTGCAGACACAGGCTGATACTTATTGTGGAATTTAAAGAGAATAGATGGCGGTAAAAAAGTAGACATATACTTTAATCAAATATTTAACATATGCAATGTTTAAAAAAAAAAAAGCCACATTTACCTTCCTCATAGCTGAAGTCTTCCAGTCGTCTTTTCTTTTTTTCCCTTTAGGTGCATTTGTCTCCTCCTGTTTTATTCCCACTTGTTTGGTCCCAGCTCTCGCATTGTAGATAATCATCTATGAAACATTGCCGAACCAGGTTATAAATGCAAAACATTGACATGGCACGTAATTTAAGTCAAAGTGTATACTGTAATATGGCTGTACTTACCAGATCTGAGCTTCACCTTTATGAGACTGAACCGCTTCCACCCATCGGTGGGGGTGCGACTCTCTTTGACATATTTGGCTGCATTAAAGACATTTGGCCAAAAGACCACATTTTTTTCTTTGTCCACCCAGCTCAATGGTAACACTCCTTCCTCTTCTCGATCGTGTTCCTTCCACGCCACATGAACCCAAGCCATATAAGCAAAACTGCAAAACATGTACTGAAGTGTAGCCTTGCAAATTCCTTTCCTTTTTATAATTTCCGGTCAAATCGATGGAGTAAAGGAATTAATTAATTTAAAAAGGGACAGTGTACAGTTAAAACATAAATGTTGCCATTTGATGCACTGCACCAGATTATAGCTTTAAGCCAATTTGCATCTGCAGTCCCATGGCAGGTCACATTAAAAAGTACAATACAGTAAGAAGAGATTAAACAGTACAGGGATCATTTAAAACAAAATCATAACATGGCTGCACACATCTGCGTGCAATCCCCCCACCCCAACACGCCCCCCACCCACCTATCCCTTATCCCACATACTGTACACACACCGAGGGAGCCCAAGGACCAAGTTAATGGTTGCAGAGCTGAGCAGCTTTCAACAGATTTTTTAGATTACATTTGCTACGACATCAGGTAAATTATTCCACTGGTTTGTAGCTCTTACAGATAAAGCTGATTAGCCAGTTACAGTGTGGCGAAATGGTATAAGGCAATCTAGTATGGAGGATATCCTAGTGGACCTGATGGAGCTTAACAAGCGATTGTGAACAAAGTCACACAATGGCTGTGGGGCCAAACCATTTAAAATTTTATAAACCATGCACAGATTGGCGAATGACCTAAAATTCTCAAAGCTCAATAGATTGTGTTTGTCAAGTATCCTACAGTGATGGTAACAAATTGGCTTTTTGTCTAGTGTTTTTAAGGTTTGTTTGTATAAAGACTCCAAAGGTTTCAGAGTAGAGTCACCAGCCTGCCCCCAGCACTTAACTTAAAACCAACTAAATAACAACATCAGCTTGACTTTGTTTTTTTATGTTGAAATGACATCAGCTTTAGACGTTATCTCAACGTTATCTCAACTTTTAGTTGGTTGGTATCAACCAAGGACCAACGTTAATCCAACGTCCTGTGTCAGCTGGGATATGGATCATTCGTCCCCTCCAGTCACATAAACCGACCCAGCTGTGGACACATAAAAATACTGTACAGATCTGCAGTGATGGTGTGCCGCGTAAATGCAAAATAAATGTTTCCATAGCACTTTTGTGATACACTTTTATTTCCATATGTCTGAAAAACCATCTCATGAAACTGAAAAAATGTTTTAGAGGGTTTTTTTCAAACCAGTTTTGCGCATTTCTAGGGGTTATGAAAATGTAAGTACTGATAACCTGGTCCAACCCACAAATCACATACATGTAGTTTGGGACTGAGCTTCCACTAGTCTGTGAACTTACAGTAAGTTGATTGTTATAACCCATATAAAGCAGGTGCACAGTAAATATATAAAGTCAGCATGGAACCCCCACCCTCACCCCATTTTTGTGTGTGGTCACATGATTTCAGAGAAACTCTATGCAGCACTGTGGCTGGAGATGATGTGACTATATGCATGTATGTGCATTGGAGAGTAATTTCACATCCCTATAGTTTGAGTAGTTAAAGGGATAGTTCGTTCCCTTTAAAGGTCAATCTGTTAGATTTCCCTACTTTCTCTCTGAGGAACATGCCAAGACCATGCTTCCTTTGCTGTCTCAGTCCACCTTTCTAGTATAAGAATCTGAGCTTTGCTGTCTGACCCTTAGAATTGAGGTGGCATCATGCACTCATGTGTTGATGACTTTTCTGTTCTCCTCGATCGAGCCTAAATAAACTTATTCAGCATAAGATATCCAGGACTCCCGACACTTAAACTTGAGTTGCTTCTATACCGAAAAACATGAAACCAAAACCGATTTCTGTTTCATTTCTGTTTTTTATTATGGTGCAAATCAATAAAAACATATATAGAAATGTCTAGTCAGAGCAATGGGTAGCTGGAGAAATAGGAAGTTTGAGAAATGGGAAGTTGGACTGACGGCCTACGCCCGAATCAGAGAAACTCAGCACTTTGGCTGGAGATGATGTGACTATATGCATGTGTGTGTGCATGTGTGGTCACGTAATTTCAGGGACAGTGGAGAAGTGAGATACAGGATTTGCAGAGACTTCAGTATTAATACAGATTGTTGGGGTTTTTTTTTCTTATAATTTGCTTGAAATAAATTATTATTATTATTATTATTATTATTATTATTATTATTATTATTATTATTATTATTATTATTATTATATGACAGAGATTCTGATTAAGTCACTGCAGCTCCAGAGCTGGAAAACCCACTGGAGGATATTTGACTGTAAATTTTCACTTTTTGAAGATTTTTATGGAGAAATGCTAATAACCGTTTCAGATACATACGTATGATTAAGATTTTATGTTTGAATAGTTTCTGTGAAATCACGTGACCGCAGAGGCTCTGCCCCTCCTGATATAAACCTCCGATCAGGATCAGTGTCTCATTTCTGCTCTTCCTCCTCCTCAGGATCACAGGCCTGGAGACAACTCAGCCGGTGAGATCACTGACTTTAATCCTTCTTCTGTGATGAAGCTGAACCATGAGAGGAACTCAACATTCCTCTGATCATTTAACTTTCCCTCCCATTTAGAGGAGAAATGTTATTGTAATGAATGTAATGACACAGTGGCAATGCATGAGACTTAGAAATTGCACAAATTAGAGTTTGCTTTTTTATTGGTAATAAAAATAGCACTAGCTGGGGCCTCATTTATCATTGTGGATACGGTAGATGCTACGGTTTTGAAACTTCACCACAATGTAGCCTAGATACTGCTGAAACTTTTGTCAACTTAAACTTATTGCAAATTATGAAGTCCATCACTCTGTTTTTTAAATAACTGTAAAACTTTTAAAATGTATCTCCTACAATTTTTGCTCAATTGTCACCAAACTTGGTAGAGAGCATCTCCAGACTGTCCTCCACAAAACTTGTTTCTCGGATTTTTGAAAACGTTTGACTGTAAACACAAGTGTAAACATATACCATCCAATTCATGCTAATACATTTTCTATCTTTCAGAAAAAAATTAGAATATTATAGAGTCATGGAAGTTTGGCAAATATCAGAATTTTATCTCAAAAACATTTTGAGAACATTTTGAATTCTGCTCTCATGGGAACAACTGCTGTCAATGTGAGAGTTCAGATTTTCTCTTATGAAGCAAAACACTTATAATTACAAACAAATCACCAACATGTCCATCCTGTCTAGATGCAATTTATGTATTATCAGATTTTTTGTTTAGATATTAGAATTTCTGACATTTTGACCATTTCTGAAATCTGCCTGACAACAGCTGCCTGGACACTGACTCTCTGAGTCTGTTTGAGAAGACACACACCATGTCTCACCTCCAGATAATTAGCTCACTGAGATACGCGCTGGTTCTTGATCCCAGACGATGTGGGTTCAATCCCCAGTACAGATGATAAGAATATTACATCAATATACCAGATAGTCTTTGTACAAAATCTTAGATTCATAACAGATGATGTTTGACACAAACATATCAGAATTTTACCTCAGAAACGTTGCCTGCACAACAGTGAATGGCATTACAAGGTCAATAACCTGTCTTCCTGTTTGTTGTTCAGAATTTGCCAAAATTAGTCCGGACCCGACCATTGCTGCGCACAGTTCCTCCTCAGGGGCGCGTTCTCTCGCTCTTTATTCTCTCCTCTCGTCAGCTCCAAACACACATGCACTTCGCAGGTGACAGAATAACAGTCTCTAAGTGCAGATCAGTGTGTCGGTGTGTTTTTTAAACTTGGCGTGTTTGATCCTTGTCGGACTAAAGTGTGTATAAGCAAAAAAGCAAAAATCTCAATCTGCTCTGTTTATCAATTAGCCTAACATATAGCCTAGTGTTATTATAGAGCGGGTTCACAGCAAATTCAGAAGTGTTAATTCAACTCCCAGGGAGTTAAATTCAACACTTTAAAAGTGTCTATATTGCGCCACACTAAATTGAGTTAAAATAACACTTTTGAAAGTGTTAGTTGGAACAACACTCGCAATAGTTGAAACAACACTCTAAAGAGTTAAAATCTAACACTCAACTGTGTTGATTTCTCTAACACTAGTGTGTAGTGTCAAAAATTAACACTATCATTGTGTTGAATTTCCATGACACTAGTGTGTAGTGTCAAATATTAACACTATCATTGTGTTATTTTAACACTGAATAAGGTTGAAATTATACTAACTCTATGGGAGTGTTAAATATATTATTATTGCTGCTGCTGTATAATTATTGTATATAAAGAAATCCACACAAGTTGCAGTTTGAATCAACATGTATTTCAAACAAGCACACAAAAACAGCACTGGTTTTGCACTCACCACAGCACAGGTTACACAATATACACAGGATTATTATCATCAGAGAGCTGGGTAGTTGTTGGAGAGTCTGTTCTCATTGCCTGTGAAGTTGGGGGCTCACAAACTTCACACTGAGTGTCCACATCACATGTCTGTGCCTTCTAAGGGATGGCCTTGTGATCAATGCTGACGAGGTATCGTTGGATGCTTTTCTTCTTTGCGCCAACACACAGGAGGAAGAGCTGTCCCAGCGCCACACCAGATAGGAAGGTATCGACACTGGCTCCCATCTTTAACAAAATGTAAAGAAGAATCATGAGAAAGTTGTGTTACTGCAATGTTCAACTAAGTCAATAAAAAATGTGCTTAACACATGAAGTACGATCATGAGAATAACTGCAGTAGTACTGTACATTAACATTTGAATACCTGCAAATATCTCACAATATGGTCCTCAGCTTGACAGGCACTGATTTTGTCCCTCTTTTGTGGCCTTCTGAGGTGGGGGAAGCAGGTCACTGTCCCAACCAAGGGGAAAAACAGGAGAAATGTCAGATATATTCACATCATAAATAATTGAGATATTTATTTTTTTTAAAGGCAAAGGCAAATTAACCAGACCCACCTTGTGCAGCACAGACAAGAGGTCTTCAATGTGCTCATTAGAAGTCAGTTTTTCGCAGCCTGTCAGGAACATCTCCCAACATCATGGTGAAGTCTTGGTCAATCTACAGAAAAAAACACATTTTTATACTATTATTAATATGCAGATAGCTACAACACAGTGTAACTTCAAAGTTAACTTAAAAAATCACGGACATTTCAGATGTTCAGCAGCTGTGGGTGTGTGTGACATTAGCTGCAGCTAAAATTGCAAACTGCAGCTAGCTAGAATTAAGATTAAACTTTGAAAAAAAAAAATCCTGACAGTTAAAAAATAAATAAAAGTAAACTACTCCTGCCCGAAAAAAAAGCTCTGGTTTAGAGAAGAGGTCGGTGTGGCGGCCCGGTGTGTGTCTATTTCTCCAGTAAGTCTACGTATTCCTCCAGCAGCAACATAACGTTAGGAGCCTTTAACATTTGATTTAGCCTACCATGATGTCAGCTAGCTTTACACTCAGGACTCCGTGAGACTCATTATCAACACACAAAAATACTAATGGTATTGCATAGAAAAGAAGCAAATTAACAAATAGGCATGCTGCCTTTCATTTACTTACGGGAAGATACTCGGTCAAGTCCCAAAGACGGCGAAAGAAAGTGCTGTTGCCCCTGCTCAGACTGGGAGTCCCGCTTTCAGGAAAACACGATCAGTTGGAGAAACTCTGTTCAGTGTTGACTTAACTCTGTTCAGTGTTGATTTTGAAGTCAACACGTAACAGAGTTGATTTTAAGTGTTGATTTTAAAATCAACACTTAATAGTGTTGTTTGGATTTAACTCCCTGGATTAACACCAACTCTTTTCAGGAATTAACACTCACATAGTTGAATTAAACTAAGCAAGTGTTGAATTAACACTGTATTTTTAACATGTAACACCAACACTGGAAATTTAACACTTTTGAATTTGCTGTGTTGGATTGCCAGCATCAACGGTCCACCACTACTACTAGTCTCCTCTCTGCCTCTCACTGCAGTTCTCTGACTCAGCAGCTGCGTCAACAAATTCCTCCTGTTCCTCAAAAAAGGTGTAAATATCGGTACGCCAGGGTCAAGATGGGTGTAAATTTCTGCACTTTTTCCCGTCAGGTTTTGGCTTGATAGATCCCAAAAAGTGCAGAGAAAAGTGCGTACGCACAAAACAGGGGGGAAAGGGTATTAAAAAAAGGTGTATCCACAATGATAAATGAGGCTCCTGGTCTGAGCTGGTGTGAGATTTTGACATAACCTACCCTCATGTTCAGATTGATAAATGCTGATCCTTGGTGTGCACATGTTTGATAATTGGGGCCCAGAGAACGTAGTGACCTCAGCTGTCTTTGTTCTCTTCTCTTGGTGTTTGGTGATGTTTTCCATCTGTTCAACAGGATCTGCAGACGAAAACGTCTCTCCGGTTTAAATGAGAAATGGACTCCAGTTCATCAAGCAGAAGATGTAGAGGGAGTAGAGAACTTCCTTCTAACTCTCTAAGTAAGACACTGTCACTGACCAACTTCGTACAACTCAGTTCATCAACTCTTTTGACCTCAACAAACCCGGGATGAGACAGATTGCGGAGAATCTAGTGAAAACAGCTGCTAAATCAAAGACAGAGAAAATAAATCAGACACTGTGAGAGTTACAGGAGGTTTGGTTGCAGCTGTATAATTGATTGTTTCAGTTGTGTTCACTGGACATCAGAGTTTTCATCAGTGAATATGGAGAAGATCAGGTGTAGCTGAAGCCTCCAAGCTTGAAAGAATTAAAATATGTAGGATTTTTTGTAGGAAAATATATTCTCCTCCTTGCTCCAGAAATGCGCTCTTGTTGTCGCCGCCATTATGTTAGTAATGTATCTATGGTAACGGTTATGTCATTCAGCTGAAGCCACACCTACGCAGGTGGTGAGCAGCTTTCAGATATCAGGGTAAGGTGTTTACATACTCCACTACTGGTTTCTTTTGGAGTTCTCCAGGCAGCAAAATGGGTTTCTCAAAATCGGGAGAAATTGGCTTATGCCAATTTCTGAAATCAGGATACGGTTTCCAGCATGCTAGAACTAACTAACAGGATACTTAAAAACCACGATTAAAACCGGGATACTGAAGTCCATGTAAACACACACAATCTAATCATTGAAAACATGATTGGATGGTGTTTTTCCAGGCTTGTTCATTCCACACTTAAGGCGAGACACGGCAGACAAAAACATCGTTTTTTCATGCACTTACCAATTTTGAGATTTTGGGCTATTTTGCTTCCATAACATGTCTTCTGTCAGACTAACACAAAGAAATTGTCTAAAATACACATTATGGCTGTGTATTTTACTTTTCTTTGACTGGTGTTGCCTGTAAATTCCTCCTAAATTCACCAGAACTGAGCGTTCTATTGCAGCCACGGAGCCGCGTCTGTTCAGACTCCTGTCACCTTCCGTATCGCTGTGAAGCTCTCTCTCTCCTGCACTAATTTGTCGGCTCCAAAAATGGTAATTTCCTTTGTACCAGCAACGAATCATAAAAGTACGAGGGAGAGTGTCATTGGCTGGACAGCACGGAGGGACTTTTAAAAATGGGGAAAGGAAATCAATTGAAATCCTCACATAAAATAAAACAGTAACTCTCACTTGCTAGACAACAAAAGACACAGCACAGAAACTCACCAAGCGATAAGATCCCTTTACAAAGTGCGTCATCACGGAAGCTGTCGCCGTAAAAAATGAGTGTTTGGCTGCCATCGGCGGAGACCAGTGCGATACACAGCGGTGGCTTTTTTTTTCCTTTTTACACATCAGATGTCGGAGATTTAATATGTCCCAACTGCGCTGGTACAGGGCTTAAAATTAACATTGATCCTCAGAAACACATGTTGTGCAGTAGTTTACTTCTCAGTGACAGAGGTGAAACGGATGTGACACTGAAACTGAAAACATTGGTTGTCATTACAGATGAGCCCAACTACACTTAAAGAGCAACTAAACCCCTCAGTTTTGGATGATGTGCTCTAAGCTTGAAATTCAAAATGGGCGGAGTTCCCGGAGCACTCTCCGATCCCTCCCTCCTCCCTGCGCCGCATTCACACAAATCAAACAAAGGAGGAAAAAAAGTAATAAACACACATCAACACTTCTGCTATAGCACTAACAAGCTACTAACGAGCCGCTCTAACAGCACTAGTAGCGTGGACGCTACTAGGAGAGGACACAGAGCCGTGACACAGTGAATCAGAATCAGAAAACCTTTATTGTCCCCTGCATATAGCAGTGGAAATTTTTCTTAAACGTGTGCAAATGAGCGCATAAAAGAAACATAAAAACACAGACAACAATCAATATATAGTAACACAAGCAAGATACAAGTGAGAAAAAAAACAACAAATAAAAGCCTTAAAAAAGAGCATTAAAAAATGTCTACTGTCAATCCGCCGGTTACCGGCTCCGCGGCTGTGCCGGCCGGGGAAGAGCCGCTAACAAGTCCCATCCAGGCAGCCGTTAGCAGCCGTTAGCCGCAGACAGCACTTAGAGTGTCCAGCAGTGTTAGTGGCAGGCAGCAGCCGGTGCTGATTGGTCATGGGAGCTGGTGGACGAAAAATTAAATTGTAATAGCCGCATTTCTACCATTTGGGGCAGCAACTCGTCATTTTTACTGCAAAACACACCAAATTGAAATATTTTGACTAAAATGTCAAAAGTTGGACCAGAATCAACTGACAACATTACTTCATACCCAGATATACTTGTTTTCAGCAGAAAAAAAGTGGTTTAGGGGTTTCTTTTCTCTGACCTACTGGCCCACATCTGGAACCCACAGTGGCCAGACAGCCTTTTTTCCAGTAAAATGGGCTCTATGCACAGCTCCACAGGCAGTTCTTTTATTTACTGACAAACTGATTAATCCAAGTTTGTGTAGTGTAGTCACAATGGTCAGACACACCTGGATTAATCAGTTTGTCCAATAATATAAAACAGGAATAAAGGAGCTGCCTTAACTCGTTGACTGCCAAAAACCAGACGCTGGTATCCGCGGGTCATTCCGACATACCGCCACTCCGACGTTGACGTCTAGTTGTCGTAATGGCGGCACTTCCATTGATTTAAAACGTCCCACCACTCAGACAATTTTTGTTTCCATTGTCATAATGGCGGTACTTTCCTTTTTTTGAAACATACTGCCATTCCGACATAAGGTCATTAACTATTATGACATCAACCGCCTCCGCCCATCTCTCTCCTCTAACAGCACTGTGACTCTGGTCAAATGCCCTTGTCACATCCCATCTCCATTATAAAATGCATTATTAGGCCCAAGCGGCGAGTGAGCAGCACTCGCCTGGGGAAGGCCTATCGAAATCATACTGTTTATTATTCTTATTCCGTCACCTTCATGCCCCAATTTCGCCCCTTTCCCTACTTCGAAAATGCGTGAACTTTTGCCTGGACGTCCGGCCTGATCCGAAATTCGTTATTTGTGGTGGTTGCGCATATACAACGCAAAATGGCCAAATAGCGCCCCCTACAAATTTTCAAAAGTCCCTTAGGGAATTTTGGTTACTTTGTCCTAGACTGATGAAATTCGGTACACATATGTATCATACCCAGATATACAAAAAAGCCTCTTAATGTCATGGTGAAATGTCAACAGGAAGTCGGCCATTTTGAATTGGTCGTTTTTGGCACCAAATTAACTCCTCCCACATGGTTCGCCGACTGGCTTCAAATTTGACACAGACCATCTTCAGACCTAGCTGAGTAAAAGTTGTGCTCCGTAGGTCAACTTGGTCTGGCTGCAGGTTTGAGCAAATAAAATGTTGTGAATACACAAGCAATACACATATAATGCACAATATATATATATATATATATATATATATATATATATATATATATATATATATATATATATATATATATATATATGTATCAGTGGAGGCTGGTTGTTCATTTTCTCGTGATTTGGTTGTCTGAAATTTTCCATTTTAGCATTAAAACATTCAGAAGAGATGCATCCTGTGAAAAGTCAATCCAATATTTATTTCAGTGGTTATGGAGTGAATGAGTCAACCATAATCTGAGCTTATGTTCACTTCTCTCATTGGAGTCAATAGACTTACGACCTACTGTTGCTGCTGGTCTTCTGGAGGGGAGGAGTCAGGGATAAAGCCACAGGACACAGGTACACCAAACTGACTTGTTGTGGAGCATCTTGTTTCTACACCATCTTTGTATAACCCTCTGATCAGTGACTCTGTTCTCGCCCCTCCTCAGCACCACAGAGCGACCTGGAGACAACTGAAATGGTGACCCGCACTGAGGAATCATGGGTGAACAAACATTTTAATTAATAAAGTGAAAAAAGAAAGTCGCAAAAACAAAGCAAAACACTTAGGACAACAGAAAAAAGTAAGTAAGTGAATACTAACATATCATCATCACGAATCACTCTGAGGCTGATACCCATCGCTGCTTGGGTATGATGTGACAGTTAGCATTACCGTCGTTTGGTGTTATTTGATTGTCAGATGAAATTTGACAAAGCTCCACAAGTGGATGGAGCTTCATTCTCATAAGCGAAGCATTTCAGATTTGTTTGTATATGGAGCGGTTAAAGGGATAGTTAACCCTAGAATGAAATTTTGTACATTATCTACTCACCCTCATGTCGACTAAGGGCTGGAAGAAGTTTCAGTGGCTTTCCGTGGCTTCTCTGAGGATCTTGGCGTAGCAGTGCATTTCAATGTAATGGTTCCAAGTGGACACCAGCGGTCTTCGCAAAAAATTAACACACCAAAAAATATCCACATACCTCCATGCTGCTCGTATGGAATGTCCATCTTGTACTGAAGCCCCGAGACGCGGAATTGTCCCGATATGTGCTGTGTGCTGTGTGTGTGTGTGTGTGCGTGTGCGTGTGTGTGTATGTGTATGTGAAAAGAGCTAGTCTATTTGTTTTTCACTTGTTCTTAACATTCCCATGTGTATTTTTGACCTTATTCATGTCCACTGTTTTCATATTAGAGATCAGATGAAGTTCAGCTGGCACCTGGAGTGACTTACAGTGATGTACAGAGGGCTTCAGAGGGCTTCAACACTTCAGAGTTGCAGGTAGGTGCTATATAAGGTGTTATGTTACTGCTAAATGTCTCTATGCAAACAATTTTACATGGGATATCACAGAGCAACACTGGGCACTGGTCCCTACAGCTATTTCATAGCTGTTGGGACCAGTGCCCGGTGCGATTGCCCGGTGCCCTAATAAAAACTCCCAATTTCCTCTCATAGGAGCTGAGTATTATTTACTGTTCTACTGGATGACATTATATTTTTAATATAAATATGTATGTATTCATTTATTAATTACAGCCATTGGTGAAAGCCTCTGAAGAGCTGAACATGAAGAATCAGTGTCAAAGCAAAACTAAAGTTCTGCTCCAGAGACTTCACCTTCCAGACAAACATCAGTTGTCCCCAGCAGATTTTCTTAAAATAGGTCGACCAGTGAAACAGGACAATGAAATATCTGAAGAGGATCTAGCTCATACTTTTCTTCAGAGGTTGATGATGTTAGACTACAGAGCCAGATATATACCTGTAAGACAAGACAGTGCTGAGGTGAGCCATTCAACCTCTATTGCTGAAACTTGTGACTTTGAAGATTTTTTGAGCAGAAATAACGACTGTGACCAATTAAGTCAGACTCATGTTCATCCAATGGACGTTCAAATGGCAGTGTTTCACTGCTCAGACAGCTTCCTGAAGCAGAACATGGTGACCAAGCTCTCAAAGTGTCAGTACGCCTTACCTTTGCTTGTCCCTGACCCAGTCACAATGGACGTTGAGTGTCCTCTGTGGACGTTCAGACAAATAAGAAAAACATGGAAGAAAACTGAAGTCAAAGATGATTCACCCATCATCACCATGAAGAGTTTGCCCATCTGTGAAGCTAAGACCCCCATGGTATCATTTTTCCGCCTGGGTTCACTGTCAGTGTCTAAATCTCATCTGATCAACACTTTGATCAACGACCGCCACAACACCTTCTTCCACAGAGACTGTCCAGGAAGCACCAAGTCTCGCCATCTGATGGATGGTGTAGTAGAGATTGCCTGGTACTGTCCTGCTGGGAAACCCAATGATGCCTTCACTGACTGCACTGCCTTCTGTAATCTTCATGGTGATGCTCTGTCAATGGAAAAACAACGTGACATACTGACTGAAAAATCTTCTGTCAGTGTTGCTCTTGTGTCAACCTTAGAAAAAGGTTCAGAAAGTACAACAGTGATCTCAGCTCTTTTTAACTCTGATAAGCCTCTCATCTGTCTCATTGCTGATAATGATTGTCGTGCAGGTCAAATAAAAAAGGGAAAATACAAAATGGGTCTAAAAGACAAAAGCCATTCAAATATTTCTGAGGAATTAAAAAGGATCATTAGAGAGATCTTGTCTGGACCACATACATCCTTCCAGCTTGAAACCATGGCCCAGGTCTCCGGAATCAGAGTGGATGAAGCTGACACAGTCTGTCAAACAGGGAAATCTGCTGCTGAGAAAATAGTGGATTTACTTCAGGGGGACGATGTTTCAAAAATCAAAGATGAATTCCTTCCTTGTCATGGCCGACTGTGGCATGAGTGGTGCAAAATAAAGAAAGAACTGCATCACCTCACAGGAAACAACACAGAGAAGGAAAAAGCTGAAAAAGAACAAACACTGAAGAAAATACGACAACGACAATGTGATGCTTCTCACAGTAAACTGGTGAAGTTGTTCATTAAAAGTCTCTCAACTTTGACATCAACAGAGTATTTCCTGAAATGGACTCAGATCTTAATGGATGCCCTCTCCACAGATGATCTCACATCAATTCTCCAGAGATATGATGAGAAGTGGTCTGAGGTCTTGGCCATGAAAAAGAACTATGACAAAACTGACAGTGGTGATGAGAAGAAGAAGAAATCTGAGAAAGAAGATGGTGGTAAAACATTAAAAAAAAAACAAGAAGAACTTGAACACATGTCCAAAAAACTGCAAGCAGCAACTTTTGGCTTGGAGCACATCTTCAGAGAAATGGGACAGATCTATGAAGCCCATAAATCTCTGCAGAAACAAACACAGAGGAAAGAGACTGACTGGTCTAAATTCCCTGAGCTGGCTGCAGAGCTGATGATATCAGGACATCCCATGGAGCTGATGGATGGTGATGCCGGTCATGTGCCTCTAACATGGATCTCTAGTCTTTTAGATGAAGTCATCAAGAAACTGGGCGACCAGAGAATCTTTGTGTTGTCAGTTTTGGGCGTACAAAGCAGTGGAAAATCAACCATGCTGAATGCCATGTTTGGGTTACAGTTTGCAGTGAGTGCTGGCAGATGCACCAAGGGGGCCTTCATGCAGCTGGTCAAAGTGTCAGAGGAGATGAAGACAGAGTTGAAGTTTGACTATGTCCTGGTGGTGGACACTGAAGGACTGCGTGCTCTTGAACTAGCAGGTAACACCACTCACAACCACGACAATGAACTGGCAACCTTTGTTGTTGGTCTGGGAAACATGACACTGATCAACATCTTTGGAGAGAATCCAGCTGACATGCAAGATGTTCTGCAGATTGTTGTCCAGGCTTTCATGAGGATGAAGAAAGTTCAACTTTCTCCAAGTTGTGTGTTTGTTCACCAGAACGTTACAGATATTTCAGCTGCAGAGAAGAACATGGATGGAAAGAGACGCCTGCAAGAGAAACTGGACCAGATGGCCCAACTCGCTGCCAAAGAGGAGGTCTGTGACTTCCAGTCTTTCAGTGAAGTCATTGCATTTGATGTGCAAAAAGATGTGAAATACTTTGCCCAGCTATGGGAGGGAAGTCCACCTATGGCTCCTCCAAATCCAGGTTATAGTGAGAGTGTCCAAGAGCTGAAGAACTTCATCCTCTCTAAAGCTTCACAGTCGACTGGGTTTACTCTGTCACAGTTCAAAAGCAAAGTTCATGACCTGTGGAACGCCCTACTGAATGAAAACTTTGTCTTCAGCTTCAAAAACACCCTTGAAATTGCAGTGTACAGAAAACTTGAGGTTCAGTACGGGAACTGGACCTGGGCCCTGAGGGACAACATGTTGACTGTTGAAGACAAAATGTATAACAGAATTGAGAATGGAAAACTTGATAAGATTGAGCTCAGTGATCTGTCTAAAAAAATGAGCAGAACATATGAAGAGACCACAGAAGATATGAAAAAGTACTTTGATGATGACAGAGACAAAGAAATGTTGGTTCAGTGGCGAGGCCGATTTGAAATCAAGATCAAGGAGTTGCATGATGAACTGGTGAGAGGAGTGAAAAGAAAACTGGATGAAGTTATCCAGCAGAAGAAGGCTTGTAAAGAGCTTGATGATCAGAAGACAGAGTTTGAGAAGAAGCTCCTCCAGAAAAGCAAAGAGCTCGCTCAGAAGTTAAAACACAAGGCAAAAGATGAAGAGAAACTGAAACAGCAGTTTGAGTCTGTTTGGAACGGCTTGGTGAGAGAACTAACTGCAGGTATAAAACCTATTAAAGACATCAACTTGGAGGAAGATCAGACAAATATCCTCCGTGAACTTGGATTTGAATGGAAACTAATAGAGGAATGCAGAAACAGTGGCAGATACAAAAACATATCAGTGACTGGTGATTACTCTCAGTATGTGGTCGGCACCAAGGATCAGGAGACTTGTGATGAAAAACAACAACCACAGAAGAAGGTGACAAGAACAGGTATAGGCCAAGTGGTTGACATGGTTTCAAAACCATTTAAACAAGTATTCCAGTACATGAAGGGCTCATTCCAACAAGTAGACCAACAACAGATCAGATCCCTGATTGATGATGTTGTAAAACAGTCACTTGAAACAATCAAGAACAAACCTGTAGCTACAAGTGGCTACAGTTCAACTTATTTACAAGAAGTGGCCAAACATGTTAAAGACAAAGTGACAGAATTTGATTCAGAGAGGAACTATGCTCTGAAGAAGGAGTTCACAGTTGATCTCTCACTGTATGTGTTTGACCCAGTTAGGGATTGGCTTTCAGAGGCCCACGACAAATACAAGAAGAAGAATGATGCATGTGCTTATTTAGAAAGCAAAAGAGATCAATATTACAACATTTTCAGAAGCTACTGTAAAGGAAGCTGTTCTGCTGTTGTACTCGGAGAACTGATCTGTGACAAACTGAAGGATTCCATTGCTGAGGCTGTCTGGAACAGGACTGCTATTGGTCTGGCTGGAGAGATGAGGTGCCGTGTCTCAGCATTCAATGGAAACAGACTGAAGCTGGAGAAACATGTGTTGAAGTCACTGGCAGAGAAAGAGAACTTCAATGATTTCATCATGTACATCCTACAACCAAGAGAACAAGTAGAGAGGTTTATTAAAGAGGAGGTAAAGAAATACATCTCCACATCACACAGAGATAAAGCACAAGATATACTTGAGAAAAATGTTGATGACCTGAAAAATCTTGTGAGCCAGGCTTTATTTACTGTAACAGAGAAAGTCACAACTCAGAGAGGAGACATTCACATGTGGCTGGAGGAATTTTTCAGTTCATTAAAAGATGACCTGACATTTGATGTGATAAGTTCTCAAAACTTCAAAGACATAAACAATTTTGACTTTCTAAAAGGAGAGATAGAAAAATGTCTTGAACCCATCATGAAGGAGATGAGCAGCCTCTCATTGGATATGATTATGAACTCGAGACAGAAGCCTGATCAAATCCTGATTGATCAGCTGTGCAAGTGCTGCTGGGAAAAATGTCCATTCTGTGGAGCTGTTTGCACCAACACTTTGGAAGACCACAGTGGTTCTGACCACAGTGTCATTTTCCATCGATCCGAAGCAGTCAATGGCTGGCATTACAGAAACACTGTGGAACTGGGCATTGAATTTTGCACAACAAACGTTGCAAGTGATCAAACATTTCACCCTCGACATGATTCAGATGAGGTTTTTCCCTATAAACAGTACCGAACTGCTGGACCAATGTATGCTAACTGGAGCATTACCCCTGATGAGTCTAAACTGGCATACTGGAAATGGTTTGTATCTCAATTTAAGGAAAATCTGGAGGACCACTATAAATTAAAGTTTCAGGGCAGGGGAGAAATTCCTAAGGAGTGGGGATACAGTAAAGAAGAAGCGATTCAAAGCCTTGATGAAATGTACAAGATGGATGACTCAGCATAATTGTGGATCCAAAAACATCAAATGACATTTACACTCTACACAGTTAATAATTGAAAAATGGTTTGTCTGTGTTGAGAATTTATTTGCTGGGAAGACATTAGTTCAGAAGAATAAATAAATGATGATAAATAAGGTAATATAAGTTAAAATACAAGTTAAGTACTTAAGTACAAGTACTTCTGAATGAAAGAAAACGTCTTGCTTTGTCATTTTTAGTTTCAAAGTTAAATCTACAACAGTTTGTTATAAGTAAGTCACAAAAAGTCATAAAACTTTTCCAAGAAAGAACCTACTTTTTTTTTTTTTTTTGGTTTGTCACAAATTTCTAAAACGGACATCTGACACCTGATCTGTGGTTGTTGTTTTTAAGTCTTTAAATGTCAAGTTGAATCATGTTAGTATTTGAAGTTTTTTAGTTGTGTTCTGTTTATCTAATTTTTAATAATCTGCCATTATCTACATCAGCATGAACGATATTTTTTGTCTCTCTGAACTTCTCTGATATTCAAAGCAAATGATCCAAGTCATGTTAAGACAATATATGAAACAGATTTAGTCAAGTCTCTTACTGATTGTTCAGTAACAATGTAGTGTAAAATTGTATGTGTAATGGCTTATATGTTGGAAAAAGAACATACAAAATGTGTAGATCCTAAAAACACACGGTGATTAATAAAAGAAGAATAATATGCTTCTTTTATTAATGACCGTGTGTTTTTCCTTTATTATATAATTTGTTTAACTTTTACTCATAATATTGTTTTAATATTTCTTAATGGTTGCCCTTTATTTGAACTCCAGTTTATCTTAATGAATATCCACCATACTGTATATGCATAGATCTGTTGCCTCTCAGTGAAATTTTAAGACTGTGCCAAAATCCCTATGGGTCACAGGCAGCCCCAGTATGACTTTGTTTGTGAAAGTGGAGAGTGGAACGCAGGAACTTTCAGTTCCATGCAGATCAAGCTGTCATGGCTTGTGTCACAAGAACCAGCAACCATTAGGGTTTTCTATCTCATTAATCTGAACAAAGAGTTTGCACAAAAGCCTGGGCCATGGTGCAGTGTAAAAGAAAATGGAGTGTCAGAAAAAAGGATCTATGATTCAGAGGAAACTCCCGCAAAAGCACCTTGGAGGGTTGGAAAGAGATTAACAGTGCAAATGATGGAGGGCAAAGAGAGTAACAGGATGATGGAGCAGAGAGCAGGATGTGATTAATGTAATAAATGTCAAAGTCCATTAAGTATAAGTATAAATGGAGGATGAAGTCAGTCGTCCTGTGTTGTGTGACACGGCCTCGTTCTCTTTGTGTACGACTTGGGTTGTATTGACTGCAAAGTGAATAAAACTCTACTGCATCGAACTCCAGCTCTCTTCAGTGCTTAATTTGAAGACTTAAAAATATGGATAAAGAGGGCGGTGTTTAGCTCAGTTGGTAGAGCACCCGCCCCATGTGTTGAGTCCCGCGTTGGATGGCCCTATACTGCATGTCATTCCCCCCATCTCTGCCTCCCCTTTCCTGTCACACTCTCTACTGTCCTGTCAAATAAAGGCATGAAATGCCAAAAAATATACTTTAAAAAAAATGGATAAAGAGGCAAAAGATTGAACTTAAGCTGCTTTACACGGAACCTTTTGTTTTTCTCGCTGGCGACAAGTTTACCTATTAAGTCACTGCAAACGAGTGACTGAGCGTTTAATCGCTCAGATGAAAAACTGCTGGGGCTCCGAGCGACTTTTCACTCATCTACGATGAAAAATCTCAACTCTCCGGCTGTCAGTCGCTCAGCGCTGATTGGCTGATTTGGTGCAGTGTCTTCTTTTCTAACCAGGCATATTACTGTCGTGTGGGTGCTGTGTTGACGCTGTGCAGGTTCCGCACTGCCGATTTTCAGACACAGAAAAAAAAGCATGTCAGGAACTAAGCAAGATTCCCCCCCCACCTTAGCCTAATTAAAAAGCTATGGTAAGAAAGTAGCAGAGTTGTTATGTTATTTGTTCCCCCCAGCTTTTTTTTTCAGGAATGTTCTCAATTGTAAATAACAAAAGAAGTGTTTGTTGGACAAGTCATATTTTGTTTTTAGTTTTTCAAAAGACATCAGGGTCCATTTACTGTAGCATTGTTTAAAATACATTATCCCTTTATCATGCCAGAATTTGAAAATTTTGTTATCAGAGAACATTGGAATGAGTTTATTTTTCCATAAGGGTGTTTTAGGTGATAGATCAGCCTTCACCCCAATAATCTTATGAACCTCATACCATGATCTGACCAGGTGGATAGTTGTGGATAGTGGATAGGTTTTTGGTTTTACTAAAAATATTTTTGGGATTCCATTTATAAATAAAATCACTTTTCACCTCTTCATCAAGGTCATACATTTCAATTTGTGTCCAAGAGGGGGCAGAGTCTCTTTCAAACAATGGCAAGAGAAATCTCATTTGTGCTGCCCAATAGTAGAATTTAAAGTTGGGGAGTCTGAGGCTACTCATTTTATAATCCCATGATAACTTCTCTAGACTCACTCTAGGTACTTTATGATTCCAGACAAATTCACTTATGTTTTTATTAAGGGTTTTAACGCAAAAAGCGCATCATGTCGAGATGACCAGCGCGTGGGACAGAGGTGTTTTAATGTGACAGTTCTGCTCCCTGGCGTCATTAACTCACTGAGGAGCGCCCATCGTTTGATACTGTGACCAAAAAAGTTGTACAGGATCTCTACTGTGTCATAGAACTGCTTCACTCCAGGGACGTTTTTAACAGAGTCGTTGAGAGCTAGGTTTAGATTATGAGCAGCGGAATGAACATAACAGGCAAGGGGCTCCTTCTCTGTTATTCTTGCCTGTACGCCTGAATATGCACCACTCATATTCGCGGCCCCATCATAGCCCTGTCCGCGGCATTTGGACAGATCTATTCTGTTTTTCTCTATAGAGCCCAAGATTTGGTTTTCAAACTCTGACGCTGATGAGCCCACGGTCGCTTCAAAGCCCAAAAACACTTCATTGATCTGTATATCTGTTGCAATATCCGTGTCATTCTCAACAACAGTTACGTAACGGCACACCTAGCTCAGCTGGTTTATCTTTGACACATCTTGCATTGTGTCCATGATAATGGAATAAAACAGGGCTTCATTTATTTCATTAATAATGTCAGCTTTCACACGTTGAGATAATATGTATATAATCTCATCTTGAATCTGGTGACTTAGGTATTTCACTGACCCTTCTGGTCGGTTGATCAGCTCTTTCAAAACAGGGTCGTAGCAGGCTAATAACTTGATTATTGACAAAAAGTTGCCAGCATTTCCCTGACCTATACTGTAACTTCCCTGTGCCCCCTGAATGCCAGGTTGCATGAAGCCAGAGTAAGAGTTTCCACTGCTCGTAGACTATGCATGCAGCAAGATGTATTTGCGTGGATTCATGCTTCTCAACTTTGGCAGAAAGATGTTTCTAGTCTCTTGTTCCGTTTACCCATGAATTGTTGTAAAACGGGGCATTATGGTTGGCAAAAAGCCAGCAAGGCTCACAGTAACAGCAGTCTAATTTGGGGGAATAGCACATCCAGCTGTGGGGAAGTTTCATCCCAACTTTTTTAGTAGAGGCGTAATAACTTTGTGAAAAACACAGTCTTTATCAGTGGGAAAATGGACCTTTGGGTCTGCATGGGCCCATCTTAAGGATAAACTTTTAATGTTGGCGCCCTGGATGCTTTCAGCAAAATTGGCCCGATCAGTCGGAAAACGCTCCAGAGGAGGGGTTTCATCATCCACGGTCTGCGTGTCACCTGTAGCGTGAGGAGACCCGCTGCTTTCATCCAGCGCGGGTGAGGAGTGGGGCAAGCATCAGGTCTGGCTCTACCCTGGAGCAGCTAGCAACTGCTGAGTCCCTAACGTCACCGCTATACAGCCAAGAAAGAAAGAGGGGGATTTCAGCTATAGCGGCTGGGCTACCGTTATTACAACCATCAACAGTTTATAACTAACTAACACATTGTGTATAATGTACCGAGTGATTGAATACCTGTAAATCTGGTTCCCTGGCTGTGCTGGCAGTATTGGCGGGCCTGAATCCTTGCCAAAAATAATGTTGGGTTCATCTCCAGGAGGACGAACAAAATATGTGTCCAGTTTTTGTAATTTCGCTTTTCCTTGCTCTCTTTTTTCCTTTTCTTTGCGCTTTGCCGCTCCGCTTTTATGTTTATATGATGTTTACTCCGAAATAAAAAATGCTCCACCTAGCTTGTAGCCTACAAGTGACTGATGATGACGTTGGTGGATGGTTGATGACGATTTTAACCAAAATACACTTGGAGACGATATCAGCAATCCACTTGTTAATTTGCACGTCATAAAGTAAAATGTGAGAGCGAAAAAAAAGGCGGTGATACAGCACAACTTTTTATTCAATATTTTATACCTAATACTTCACTTAGTCACTTACGTCAGTCTCGTAGGTTTTTAGCAACCATGACTCATCCTGACTGGGACAACCTATACAAGCTCACATAGCATGCATATCCCGACCATAATGATGTCTTCATGAGAGGCCCGCCCACCCGCCCAAGCCTCCCAAGCACGGAAAGCAGGACCGCCAGGTGGCCGGAGGCGTGTCGCCCTCCCAGCCCCCCTGAAGCCCCGCCCCTTGTCCTATCACTGCTGCCAGCTCTAATAAAAATGATAATAATAAATTTTATTTATAAGCGCTTTTCCAAATGCTCAAAAACACTTTACATATTGAAAGACATTAGTTAAAAATAAAATAGACATATAGAAGACAGTATAAAACATGAAGACAGTTAAAAACACACACAAAATTTATAAGTTAAAAGCTGATTTGAAGAGGTGGGTTTTTAACATAGTCTTGAATGTTGGGAGGTGAGTGCAGGTGCGGATGGGTTTGGGGAGTGAGTTCCAGAGGGAGGGGGCGGCGATGGAAAAGGCTCTGTCTCCCCAGGTTCGGTGCTTGGTCCATGTGGGTACTGAAAGGATGTTTCCTTCAGATGAGCGGAGGGCGCGGGAAGGGGTGTGGGGATGAAGCAGGTCTGTGAGATAGGGGGGGGCCAGGTTGTTAAGTGCTTTGTGTGTGAGAAGGATGATTTTGAACTGTATGCGGTGAGTGATGGGCAGCCAGTGTAGATCGCGGAGGACGGGGGTGATGTGGTCTCTGGAGCGGGTGTGGGTGAGGAGGCGTGCAGCTGAGTTCTGGATATATTGCAGTTTATTGAGGAGTTTGGATGGTGAGCCATAGAGAATACTGTTGCAATAGTCCAGTCTGGATGTGATGAATGCATGGATGAGGGTTTCTGCAGCAGAGAAGGTGAGTGAGGGGCGGAGACGGGCAATGTTCTTGAGGTGGAAGAAGGCGGTCTTGGTGATGTGGTTGATGTGGTGGTCAAACCTTAGCTTATTGTCAAAGATGATTCCAAGGTTGCGGGTGTGGGATGAGGGAGACAGAGTGCAGTTGTCAAAGGTGAGGGAAAAGTTGTGACTGGCATTAGTGCAGGATGTGGGGTCAATGATGATGATGTCCGATTTGTCGCTGTTCAGTTGAAGATAGTTTGTTTGCATCCATGACTTAATTTCTGTGAGACAGTTGCTGAGGGTGGAGTGGGTGGTGTTAGTGATGAGATATCATCATCATCATCATCATCATCATCATCATCATCATCATCATCATCATCATCATCATCATCATCATCATCTTCAAGTTTGACATGTGTGCTCTATGACTCATCATCCAAACTCCTCAATAAACGTCAACACATCCAGAACTCTGCTGCCCCCTCCTCACCATCACCACCAAGCTCCAAAACCTGAACTGACTCCTCATCTCACACCACATGCAGTTCAGAATCCTCCTCCTCACACACAAAGCATCAACAACCAGCCCCCCTCCTACCTCACACACCTTCACTGCTGCCCCCTCCCTCTGGAGGTCACTCCCCAAACCCATCACAGACTGCACACACATCCCAACGTTCAAATCCCTGCTCAAAACTCACTCTTTAAATTAGATTTTGATGCATCTAGTCCTGCATTAATGCTGATATTGTATCTTTATGAAGTGTCTTTAAGAATCTGTGACTATGCTCACAAATGGAAATGGAAGAGCAGTGAGGAGGACACAGCATGATGTGTTGAGGACAGCTCCAGTTGACTGACTCTGTGTGTTTGCATATGTGTCCTTCCTCTCTGCTCCCAGCCTCCCGTTAAGAGGCCAGTGTTGATCAGTGTGTGTCCAGGCCTTTCACAGCCACTGACACCACAGCAGCACAATGATGATGTCTGGGACTCTACTGCTGGCCACCCTGGGGCTCCTTGTTCAGGGTGAGACTCTCTGCTGAAAACTTTGCTTCAGGATGGAACCAGCTTCACCACAATCATCTTCTGCTATGATGGAGAAACACTCCAACCAGCAGCATTCACCTTCTTCCATCTATTCTCCATCTTCAACAAATCATCCTCTTCTCTTTGGATCTTCATCTTTCTCCAAGATGGATTTGTCTCAATAACTCTTCTCCTCTTTTTCATGCTTTACAGCTTCATCAGGACAAATCATCCTGACTCAGACTCCTGGATCTCAGTCTGTTGTTCCAGGTCAGACTGTCTCTATCAGATGTCAAACCAGTTCAAGTGTTAGTAACTGGCTCCACTGGTACCTTCAGAAACCTGGAGAAGCTCCTAAACTCCTGATTTATAAGGCTACAAACCGTCAGTCTGGAGTTTCAGATCGTTTTAGTGGAAGTGGATCTGGGACTGTCTTCACTCTGAGCATCAGTAGAGTTCAGGCTGAAGACTCAGGAGTTTACTACTGTCAGCAGGGTTACGACTTCCCGTTCACACAGTGAAAAAGCGTCGTACAAAAACCTCCCTCAGCTGCAGAGGAACTGATCTGACTCAACAGCTGCACTGAAACTACAACAACACAAGTTGAACTCAAACATAGTTAAAGCAGATATCAGCGGTTCGGCCGTTTTCGCTAATGCTGCGTTCAAGGCACGCTTTTGAAACCGTAAGTTACAGCTTCAAGTCACAACTACAACTTTGTAGCGTTCCAGGCAACCTGTAACTCGTGTTTTTACCGTCCTGTTGCCTGTGAAAGTTCACTATAACGACCACTCGTAACTTCCGATCCGTGAACTCGTACCAGATCAAACTGGTATGACTTCACAGGAAGGAAAAACACAAGTTACGAGTTTCCTTGAACGCACCATGAGTTAGCAGCCCCCGCCCTCGTCAGGCAGCTATTGGTCCTCGTGCTACGTGACCACATTCACGCGCATCCCTTGGCTGCACACACAGCCCTTCATGCCGTTCTCTCTCCTCATTGGATAACACTTGTATCCCACAAGGAAAGTTTTCTCCTCGGGTTACAGCAGAGCAGAGTGACGGAGAGACTCGCGTTTCGGCTGAAACACTCCATGTAAGTGATTGCTGACGGAAAATAGGACTATTTAGGACTTATATTAACAAAAACATTCCACTGATATCTGCTTTAATAATGATCCACTGAACATTTGAAAATCACATATTTAACTAAACACTATTTACTGTTAATACAATGATTCTAATCAAGTTTGAACCAATCTGCTCAACATCAACAAAAAGCTCAGATGAAGTTTGATGACATGAATACTGAAAGAAAGAAGATTGATTTTAGGAGCTTTTATTTGACTCTTAGACATATGAGTCAACAAGGAATGTTTCAGACACTTTTGGATTTCTTTCATTGTTTCTAATAGTTTCTGCATCTTTGTGGATCAGCTCATCAACATGTGTCAATATTTAGGATTGAGAAAACTCTGCAGCAACAATAGAGGAGACACATGAAGGATAGTATTGATACTGATCAATCAATCAATAATGACAAGTTGTGAGTTTATACACAATTTGACATCATCTTAGACTTTCTCTGTCAACTCATTACACAGGAATAAAAAGTCGTCATGGAAACGTTGAATGAACACACGTGAAACCAAGTGAAGTGATGATGATATTTTTATTGTGTGTAAAGACAGAAACAACATTGAAAGAGTGAGAGAAGCTGCTAAATGTTGTTAGTGAAACATGTGAAATGAGAGAGAGAGAGAGAGAGAGAGAGAGAGAGAGAGAGAGAGCAGCAGAGGAAAAGCAGCAGCGTGGTCCCAGTGATCAGCTCAGGACTGGGAACACTGGTCTCTCCTCAGTGTCTCTGAGAGCGGAGTCTGGGAGCCCTGGGTGGCCTCACAGGTCACAGAGCCCAGCTTCCTCCACTGGTCTGCAGGGAGCCTCAGGGTGCTGCTCCAGCTGTAGAGGCCGTCCTTCCCCAGCACCCCGGGGCTCCTGCTCTCCTCCCAGCTGCTGCTGCTGCTGCCGTCCACCTTCCAGACCAGACTCCAGTCTGAGGGGAAGCCCTTGTTGGCCAGGCACATGAGCGTGGCCTTCCCCTGCTGCTGCAGCTCCTCACTGGAGGGGGGCAGCACCGTCAGGGTGGGACGCCTATCACCTAGGAGACACAGACCACAAGCTGTCAATCCAAGAGCAGCAACTTGGACACCTTTACTGTGAGAGAGCTGCTTTTGTCCTTGAAGGAGTTTCTGTCAGATGTTTTTCTGCTCCACCAGTCACTCACTCACACATTGTTTCACTTCCCTTCAACAAGCCTGTCATGCACATCAGCACAGAGACAATCATCATACACTTTGACCTGAAACATATCAAACTAGACTAGAAATACATCCATCTGATTTAGGAAACAATCAGACATTTTCTGTCACTTGGATTTTCAGCTGCAAACATTTGTCAAATCATTTGACAAGGATCAAATGTTCCTGGAGTGGAAAATACTCCTCATTGAACAAACTCTTCAAATGAGTTCAATGAACAATGGAAACTGTCAATCACACGTTTCAAAAGGATCTCAAAACTAATACTACTACTACTAAACAATAGATGAAATATACAATATATTAAAAAACAAATGATGTTTGACCATTTCTACACTTCAACTTCAATTCAATCATGGCAGGCATGCAACAAGAAAACTGGAGAAAAGAGATTTACATTGAACTCCATGATTAAGAAGGAGAAATAAAAACACAAATATGGAAAATATACTTCATAAAATAAAAGATTGTATTTGATAAAAATTAAAAAAGGAATAATCTTTTTAGTATTTTAGCAGAAACTTACTTCCAACATCCAGTCTGGTTCCTCCACCAAAAGTCCACCACAGTGATACAAAGTCATTGAGCCGTCGTACAAAAACCTCTGACTGTAGAGACACGGCTCTCTGACTCTGTCACACTGAACTACTCTGATCTACAAGAGTTTAGCATCAAACTTTAACATCAATGTCTTGTATCTGTTTCTTTATCGTTTATCCTCTTTATGTTGCAACATCTGAAGTCATCTTTTTTTTAAATGGAATGGATATCTTTGAATCCTAAAACTGAATTTTTTTTTCACTTTTCAAAAATTCACGAAAGTGTGTAGCCTACTTTTCTTATCTATTTTAGGATTGAACAAATTAAATCAAATTAAATTAAAAAAAACTATTGACTTACTTCCAACATCCAGTCTGGTTCCTCCACCGAACGTGTACCACAGTGATACAAAGTCATTGAGCCGTCGTACAAAAACCTCTGACTGTAGAGACACGGCTCTCTGACTCTGAAACAAACAAACTCACCAGAATTAGTCTGTTTGTAACATTTTGGCAGCTGATGTGAGAAATGACAACAACACAGTATAAAAAGGACAACATGGATTGTCAATTTTTAATATTTGTTCATTTGAAGAAAAATCAACATTTTCAAAAATGTGTTTGATGACATGAGAAAAATATAATGGGAATTAAAGAAGCTCAAGCAGATAAAACCTAAAGAACATTTCAAAAAGCACTTCCTGATCAATATACTCATCAACTGATTGATTGATTGCTAATCAGGATGGTGAGACTGATCCCAGTCCCTGTTGGAGTCAGTCAGAGCATTTCCATAGAGAGCCACTTTGCATCAGCAGCACCATGCTCCAGTGCTCTGGGAGAGTTTATAGTCCTGAGAGTTGAAGACTGGATGACTGACAGCTGTCCTTCATGACAACACAAGACACAGAAATCCTCCTCCTCATCAAAAACATGACTTTGGTCTCCGTCCTCATCTGGACTCTCCTCTGCTGCTGCTTCACAGGTAAAGTCCAGAGAATCCAACTCCTCTATCAACATCTGTCCCTCTGAAATGAAGCCCACAAAACCAGGACTCTGTTTGATGTTTCTGTCTCTGTGTCCTCAGAGTCCAGAGGTCAGGTCACAGTGACTCAGTCTGGAGCAGTGAGCTCTGCTGTCGGAGCCTCAGTCACCATCACCTGTAGAACCAGTCCTGCTGTATATTTTGGAGGCACTTATCACTACTTAGCCTGGTACCAGCAGAAAGAAGGAGAAGCTCCTAAACTGCTCATTTACTTGGCAACTTCTAGACAATCAGGGATTCCAGGTCGTTTTACAGGCAGTGGATCCAGGACTGACTTCACTCTGAGCATCAGTGGAGTCCAGGCTGAAGATGCAGCAGTTTACTACTGTCAGAGTTATCACAGTGGTAATGTGTTCACACAGTGAAAAAGCGTCGTACAAAAACCTCCCTCAGTCAAAGTGAACAGAAACTGAAGTGACTGCTGCAGCTGGAAGAGACTGCAGAGACTGATACACTTCAATGAGGACACACACACACGCACGCACGCTAAAGTTCCTAATGAACATGTTGTTGTTGAAGCCAGGAACAACACCATCCCACCACTCCTGTGAATGGGAATCTGCCCATACCCTCTGTCTTCAGCTCAAGACGTATATGATTGCCTGTAGAGTTAAAAGTTCTATCAAATTTATGTTTTCTTCCCATGCTTTGTTAGATATGGTGTAGGCTAACAGTTAGCTAGGCTAATGTTAGTTACGTTTGCATAACCATTATAACGTTGAATGTATAAATATACTTTTTACATACCATACGCTTTATACGTAATCGTCTTCTTATCATCATCACTTGGTGCATGTTGGTCTGTTGGATGTGAGCAAATACCTGTAGTAACAAATCAAACGCTCATCCAATAATCCACAAAACCTGCCATTTTGCCATTGCTGTGTTTACTTTCACCTGTGTGACGCAGAATGACATCCTCCCACTCTGGTTCCACTTAAACTGGTGTGAAAGCGGACTGGTTTTCCAGACAGCACCAAGGTTCTCAGACTCTAGAATCAAACCAGTGCCAGAACAACAGCCATGCCAGTGTGAAACCACGAAGTGTCAAGAAGTCAATTCGAAACACACTTGACTCACTTGTCCTCACATATTTACATGTTTTCTTTGATGAAACATTTCAATCTTCCAGGTTAAACTCTGAACCGACCAACAGCACGGTGTCATGAATTTATTCATGATAGAAAAATGAAGCATGACTATATCTCAGAGTGGACTCATTCAGCAACATGAACATATATAGTTGTATCATCTGCATACAGAGGAACCCTAACCCTGCTGTTCGATTGACCTACACAGTCCAAACTATCAACGGCTGTGTTGATCCACTGACTGTCTCAGTAACAGCTTCTGATGCTCTCAGAACCAGCTCAACTGGCTGCTCTGCTCTCCAATAGGCTGAGTAGAGAAGCTGTGGGACGTTCAAGACCCAGTGTTCTACACCACAAATGTTCTTGCTTTGTAATCAGCTCCAAATAGCCAACAGAGACTTTGTGACAGTTGTGTTTGAAATGCAGCAGCACTATGTTGAGAGCATGTGTTGTGAGGAGGACACAGCATGATGTGTTGAGGACAGCTCCAGTTGACTGACTCTGTGTGTTTGCATATGTGTCCTTCCTCTCTGCTCCCAGCCTCCCGTTAAGAGGCCAGTGTTGATCAGTGTGTGTCCAGGCCTTTCACAGCCACTGACACCACAGCAGCACAATGATGATGTCTGGGACTCTACTGCTGGCCACCCTGGGGCTCCTTGTTCAGGGTGAGACTCTCTGCTGAAAACTTTGCTTCAGGATGGAACCAGCTTCACCACAATCATCTTCTGCTATGATGGAGAAACACTCCAACCAGCAGCATTCACCTTCTTCCATCTATTCTCCATCTTCAACAAATCATCCTCTTCTCTTTGGATCTTCATCTTTCTCCAAGATGGATTTGTCTCAATAACTCTTCTCCTCTTTTTCATGCTTTACAGCTTCATCAGGACAAATCATCCTGACTCAGACTCCTGGATCTCAGTCTGTTGTTCCAGGTCAGACTGTCTCTATCAGATGTCAAACCAGTGAGAGTGTTTATAACTACCTCCACTGGTACCTTCAGAAACCTGGAGAAGCTCCTAAACTCCTGATTTATGATGTTTCAAACCGTCAGTCTGGAGTTTCAGATCGTTTTAGTGGAAGTGTAATTACAAGATGGACTGACTTCACTCTGAGCATCAGTAGAGTTCAGGCTGAAGACTCAGGAGTTTACTACTGTCAGCAGGGTTACAGCAGACCATTCACACAGTGAAAAAGCGTCGTACAAAAACCTCCCTCAGCTGCAGAGGAACTGATCTGACTCAACAGCTGCACTGAAACTACAACAACACAAGTTGAAGTCAAACATAGTTAATAATGATCCACTCTGAACATTTGAAAATCACATATTTAACTAAACACTATTTACTGTTAATACACTGATTCTAATCAAGTTTGAATAGAAATGAATATAGTTAAAATGAGCTTTTATTTGACTCTTAGACATTTGAGTCATGCTGTGTTTTGTATTTCACACAACAAGGAATGTTTCAGACACTTTTTGATTTCTTTCATTTTTTCTAATAGTTTCTGCATCTTTGTGGATCAGCTCATCAACATGTGTCAATATTTAGGATTGAGAAAACTCTGCAGCAACAATAGAGGAGACACATGAAGGATAGTATTGATACTGATCAATCAATCAATAATGACAAGTTGTGAGTTTATACACACCACAGGACAAACTTACAGTATATTTGACATCATCTCAGACTTTCTCTGTCAACTCATCACACAGGAATAAGAAGTCGTCATGGAAACATTGAATGAAAACACATGAAACCAAGTGATGTGATGATGATATTTTTATTGTGTGTAAAGACAGAAACAACATTGAAAGAGTGACAGAAGCTGCTAAATGTTGTTAGTGAAACATGTGAAATGAGAGAGAGAGAGAGAGAGAGAGAGAGAGAGAGAGAGCAGCAGAGGAAAAGCAGCAGCGTGGTCCCAGTGATCAGCTCAGGACTGGGAACACTGGTCTCTCCTCAGTGTCTCTGAGAGCGGAGTCTGGGAGCCCTGGGTGGCCTCACAGGTCACAGAGCCCAGCTTCCTCCACTGGTCTGCAGGGAGCCTCAGGGTGCTGCTCCAGCTGTAGAGGCCGTCCTTCCCCAGCACCCCGGGGCTCCTGCTCTCCTCCCAGCTGCTGCTGCTGCTGCCGTCCACCTTCCAGACCAGACTCCAGTCTGAGGGGAAGCCCTTGTTGGCCAGGCACATGAGCGTGGCCTTCCCCTGCTGCTGCAGCTCCTCACTGGAGGGGGGCAGCACCGTCAGGGTGGGACGCCTATCACCTAGGAGACACAGACCACAAGCTGTCAATCCAAGAGCAGCAACTTGGACACCTTTACTGTGAGAGAGCTGCTTTTGTCCTTGAAGGAGTTTCTGTCAGATGTTTTTCTGCTCCACCAGTCACTCACTCACACATTGTTTCACTTCCCTTCAACAAGCCTGTCATGCACATCAGCACAGAGACAATCATCATACACTTTGACCTGAAACATATCAAACTAGACTAGAAATACATCCATCTGATTTAGGAAACAATCACACATTTTCTGTCACTTGGATTTTCAGCTGCAAACATTTGTCAAATCATTTGACAAGGATCAAATGTTCCTGGAGTGGAAAATACTCCTCATTGAACAAACTCTTCAAATGAGTTCAATGAACAATGGAAACTGTCAATCACACGTTTCAAAAGGATCTCAAAACTAATACTACTACTACTAAACAATAGATGAAATATACAATATATTAAAAAACAAATGATGTTTGACCATTTCTACACTTCAACTTCAATTCAATCATGGCAGGCATGCAACAAGAAAACTGGAGAAAAGAGATTTACATTGAACTCCATGATTAAGAAGGAGAAATAAAAACACAAATATGAAAAATATACTTCATAAAATAAAAGATTGTATTTGTTATAAACATAAAAATAAATAATCTTTTTAGTATTTTAGCAGAAACTTACTTCCAACATCCAGTCTGGTTCCTCCACCGAACGTGTACCACAGTGATACAAAGTCATTGAGCCGTCGTACAAAAACCTCTGACTGTAGAGACACGGCTCTCTGACTCTGAAACAAACAAACTCACCAGAATTAGTCTGTTTGTAACATTTTGGCAGCTGATGTGAGAAATGACAACAACACAGTATAAAAAGGACAACATGTATTGTCAATTTTTAATATTTGTTCATTTGAAGAAAAATCAACATTTTCAAAAATGTTTGATGACGTGAGAAAAATATAATGGGAATTAAAGAAGCTCAAGCAGGTAAAACCTAAAGAACATTTCAAAAAGCACTTCCTGATCAATATACTCATCAACTGATTGATTGATTGCTAATCAGGATGATGAGACTGATCCCAGTCCCTGTTGGAGTCAGTCAGAGCATTTCCATAGAGAGCCACTTTGCATCAGCAGCACCATGCTCCAGTGCTCTGGGAGAGTTTATAGTCCTGAGAGTTGAAGACTGGATGACTGACAGCTGTCCTTCATGACAACACAAGACACAGAAATCCTCCTCCTCATCAAAAACATGACTTTGGTCTCCGTCCTCATCTGGACTCTCCTCTGCTGCTGCTTCACAGGTAAAGTCCAGAGAATCCAACTCCTCTATCAACATCTGTCCCTCTGAAATGAAGCCCACAAAACCAGGACTCTGTTTGATGTTTCTGTCTCTGTGTCCTCAGAGTCCAGAGGTCAGGTCACAGTGACTCAGTCTGGAGCAGTGAGCTCTGCTGTCGGAGCCTCAGTCACCATCACCTGTAGAACCAGTCCTGCTGTACATTATGATGGTGACCACATCTTAGCCTGGTACCAGCAGAAAGAAGGAGAAGCTCCTAAGCTGTTCATTTACTGGGCAAATCGTAGACAATCAGGGATTCCAGGTCGTTTTACAGGCAGTGGATCTGGGACTGACTTCACTCTGAGCATCAGTGGAGTCCAGGCTGAAGATGCAGCAGTTTACTACTGTCAGAGTTTCCATGTTATCAACAGTCAGTATGTGTTCACACAGTGAAAAAGCGTCGTACAAAAACCTCCCTCAGTCAAAGTGAACAGAAACTGAAGTGACTGCTGCAGCTGGAAGATACTGCAGAGACTGATACACTTCACTGAGGACACACACACACACACACACACACACACACACACACACACACACACACACACACACACACACACACACACACACACACACACACACACACACACACACACACACACACACACACACACACACACACACACACACACACACTCACCACCTCGGTCGCGTCTTCACGCATTTAATTTGTTACTGTGTATTTGAGTGTTCTGAGTTTAAAAACAATATTCTAAAATATTTTACAACACATTTTATATATGTACTGTCTGTAGTTTAAATACTTGAATAATGGAATAAGTATCAAACTGTGGAGCTTTCTACATTATTATTGTTGATGATCATTGATATGGTTACACCCCTATTAGTTACTGTCAGCCATAGTCTGGTCCTAACCTAAACCATAACCTCTTTGTTATTCTCTTTCAACACCAAGAACACGGAAATTCAAGGAAAACATCAATGTTGTTAGAGTAAGTTGTAACAAGTCAAACATTAGCACTGATAACCTGCATGGCAGATATCTACATAGAAGAAGAAGAGGTTCCACATAATATGGTGACTTTAATGTCATTTATTGGTTCAAAGCTCTGCAACGTGTTTCACCACAGGCTTCATCAAGCTCATCACAGTCGCTCCATATCAGCTGCTTTTTACAGACACTTGTCAAGTCAGTCCCAACAGCTTTTAAATATCCCTGTGTGATTGGCCACCTAATATGTGCTTACACACTATAAGCAAATGGACATTCCACGTGGCAAAACGTCACCAAAGTGTGTGTGTGGCCAAGCACACTCAGCCAAGTGTGGAGAACTAAGACAGGTCCAGACTGTCTCCATCAGGTTTCCTCCTGATCTTCTTCAGTCCACCTCCCACCTGAAAGACATGAACGTTTCCTCAACGTGACAGATGAAAACTTCAGCAAATGAACACTGTGAGACAAGAAGAAGGAATCTAAAGTGAATATATTACTAGACATGAGTCACAGTATCAGTGGCTGCACTTTAAAATCCTCATATGACACAACATGTAAAGCTGTGATCAGTCTCCATGAGGATGGTTGAAGGAGTGAGTTGTTCCAGCAGTGAGGAGGACACAGCATGATGTGTTGAGGACAGCTCCAGTTGACTGACTCTGTGTGTTTGCATATGTGTCCTTCCTCTCTGCTCCCAGCCTCCCGTTAAGAGGCCAGTGTTGATCAGTGTGTGTCCAGGCCTTTCACAGCCACTGACACCACAGCAGCACAATGATGATGTCTGGGACTCTACTGCTGGCCACCCTGGGGCTCCTTGTTCAGGGTGAGACTCTCTGCTGAAAACTTTGCTTCAGGATGGAACCAGCTTCACCACAATCATCTTCTGCTATGATGGAGAAACACTCCAACCAGCAGCATTCACCTTCTTCCATCTATTCTCCATCTTCAACAAATCATCCTCTTCTCTTTGGATCTTCATCTTTCTCCAAGATGGATTTGTCTCAATAACTCTTCTCCTCTTTTTCATGCTTTACAGCTTCATCAGGACAAATCATCCTGACTCAGACTCCTGGATCTCAGTCTGTTGTTCCAGGTCAGACTGTTTCTATCAGATGTCAGACCAGTTCAGGTGTTGGTTATAACCTCCACTGGTACCTTCAGAAATCTGGAGAAGCTCCTAAACTCCTGATTTATTTAGCTACAAACCGTCAGTCTGGAGTTTCAGATCGTTTTAGTGGAAGTGGATATGGGTCTGACTTCACTCTGAGCATCAGTAGAGTTCAGGCTGAAGACTCAGGAGTTTACTACTGTCAGCAGAGTAACAACTTTCCATTCACACAGTGAAAAAGCATCGTACAAAAACCTCCCTCAGCTGCAGAGGAACTGATCTGACTCAACAGCTGCACTGAAACTACAACAACACAAGTTGAAGTCAAACATAGTTAATAATGATCCACTCTGAACATTTGAAAATCACTGATTTAACTAAACACTATTTACTGTTAATACAATGATTCTAATCAAGTTTGAACCAATCTGCTCAACATCAACAAAAAGCTCAGATGAAGTTTGATGACATGAACACTGAAAGAAAGAAGATTGATTTTCCTGTCAACATGAACTCATTTGTTGATGAAATTCATTCTGACATTTGATTGGCCTACAATGAAATATCATAGAGAAATGAATATATTTACATATAAAATGAGCTTTTATTTGACTCTTAGACATTTGAGTCATGCTGTGTTTTGTATTTCACACAACAAGGAATGTTTCAGACACTTTTTGATTTCTTTCATTTTTTCTAATAGTTTCTGCATCTTTGTGGATCAGCTCATCAACATGTGTCAATATTTAGGATTGAGAAAACTCTGCAGCAACAATAGAGGAGACACATGAAGGATAGTATTGATACTGATCAATCAATCAATAATGACAAGTTGTTCAATGAACATACAAGAAACCAAATGTTGTGTTGATGATATTTTTATTGTGTGTAAAGACAGAAACAACATTGAAAGAGTGAGAGAAGCTGCTAAATGTTGTTAGTGAAACATGTGAAATGAGAGAGAGAGAGAGAGAGAGAGAGAGAGAGAGAGAGAGAGAGAGAGAGAGAGAGAGAGAGAGAGAGAGAGAGAGAGAGAGAGAGAGCAGCAGAGGAAAAGCAGCAGCGTGGTCCCAGTGATCAGCTCAGGACTGGGAACACTGGTCTCTCCTCAGTGTCTCTGAGAGCGGAGTCTGGGAGCCCTGGGTGGCCTCACAGGTCACAGAGCCCAGCTTCCTCCACTGGTCTGCAGGGAGCCTCAGGGTGCTGCTCCAGCTGTAGAGGCCGTCCTTCCCCAGCACCCCGGGGCTCCTGCTCTCCTCCCAGCTGCTGCTGCTGCTGCCGTCCACCTTCCAGACCAGACTCCAGTCTGAGGGGAAGCCCTTGTTGGCCAGGCACATGAGCGTGGCCTTCCCCTGCTGCTGCAGCTCCTCACTGGAGGGGGGCAGCACCGTCAGGGTGGGACGCCTATCACCTAGGAGACACAGACCACAAGCTGTCAATCCAAGAGCAGCAACTTGGACACCTTTACTGTGAGAGAGCTGCTTTTGTCCTTGAAGGAGTTTCTGTCAGATGTTTTTCTGCTCCACCAGTCACTCACTCACTCACACATTGTTTCACTTCCCTTCAACAAGCCTGTCATGCACATCAGCACAGAGACAATCATCATACACTTTGACCTGAAACATATCAAACTAGACTAGAAATACATCCATCTGATTTAGGAAACAATCACACATTTTCTGTCACTTGGATTTTCAGCTGCAAACATTTGTCAAATCATTTGACAAGGATCAAATGTTCCTGGAGTGGAAAATACTCCTCATTGAACAAACTCTTCAAATGAGTTCAATGAACAATGGAAACTGTCAATCACACGTTTCAAAAGGATCTCAAAACTACTACTACTACTACTAAACAATAGATGAAATATACAATATATTAAAAAACAAATGATGTTTGACCATTTCTACACTTCAACTTCAATTCAATCATGGCAGGCATGCAACAAGAAAACTGGAGAAAAGAGATTTACATTGAACTCCATGATTAAGAAGGAGAAATAAAAACACTAATATGAAAAATATACTTCATAAAATAAAAGATTGTATTTGCTAAAAATAAAAAAATAATCTTTTAGTATTTTAGCAGAAACTTACTTCCAACATCCAGTCTGGTTCCTCCACCAAAAGTCCACCACAGTGATACAAAGTCATTGAGCCGTCGTACAAAAACCTCTGACTGTAGAGACACGGCTCTCTGACTCTGTCACACTGAACTACTCTTATCTACAAGAGTTTAGCATCAAACTTTAACAGCAATGTTTTCTATCTGTTTCTTTATCGTTTATCCTCTTTATGTTTGAAAAATTTGAAGTTATCAGATTTTTTTTAAAAAGGAATTAATATTTTTGGATCCTAAAACTGAAATTTTTTCACGTTTGAAAAAAATCACCAAAGTATGTACTTTTCTTAGGTATTCTAGGATTGAACAAATTTAATCAAATTAAATTTAAAAAAACCTCTGAAATATTGACTTACTTCCAAGCTCCAGTCTGGTTCCTCCACCGAACGTGTACCACAGTGATACAAAGTCATTGAGCCGTCGTACAAAAACCTCTGACTGTAGAGACACGGCTCTCTGACTCTGAAACAAACAAACTCACCAGAATTAGTCTGTTTGTAACATTTTGGCAGCTGATGTGAGAAATGACAACAACACAGTATAAAAAGGACAACATGTATTGTCAATTTTTAATATTTGTTCATTTCAAGAAAAATCAACATTTTCAAAAATGTTTGATGACGTGCGAAAAATATAATGGGAATGAAAGAAGCTCAAGCAGGTAAAACCTAAAGAGCATTTCAAAAAGCACTTCCTGATCAATATACTCATCAACTGATTGATTGATTGCTAATCAGGATGATGAGACTGATCCCAGTCCCTGTTGGAGTCAGTCAGAGCATTTCCATAGAGAGCCACTTTGCATCAGCAGCACCATGCTCCAGTGCTCTGGGAGAGTTTATAGTCCTGAGAGTTGAAGACTGGATGACTGACAGCTGTCCTTCATGACAACACAAGACACAGAAATCCTCCTCCTCATCAAAAACATGACTTTGGTCTCCGTCCTCATCTGGACTCTCCTCTGCTGCTGCTTCACAGGTAAAGTCCAGAGAATCCAACTCCTCTATCAACATCTGTCCCTCTGAAATGAAGCCCACAAAACCAGGACTCTGTTTGATGTTTCTGTTTCTGTGTCCTCAGAGTCCAGAGGTCAGGTCACAGTGACTCAGTCTGGAGCAGTGAGCTCTGCTGTCGGAGCCTCAGTCACCATCACCTGTAGAGTCAGTCAGAGGGTTTATAACAACAATGAATTAGCCTGGTACCAGCAGAAAGAAGGAGAAGTTCCTAAACTGCTCATTTACTACGTAACTTCTAGACAATCAGGGATTCCAGATCGTTTTACAGGCAGTGGATCTGGGACTGACTTCACTCTGAGCATCAGTGGAGTCCAGGCTGAAGATGCAGCAGTTTACTACTGTCAGAGTGGCCATCTTATCAACAATAAAGCTGTGTTGACACAGTGAAAAAGCGTCGTACAAAAACCTCCCTCAGTCAAAGTGAACAGAAACTGAAGTGACTGCTGCAGCTGGAAGATACTGCAGCGACTGATACACTTCACTGAGGACACACACACACACACACACACACACACACACACACACACACACACACACACACACACACACACACACACACACACACACACAGTCTTTCATTAGACTAGAATCATTGAAATCAATGAACCAATAGTTCTTTATCATCGTAATGAACATAGTTTTTACATCACAGTCCAAACTTCCCTCCAACTTTCTTCTCCTGCTCAGGTGAGCAGCAATTTTATCCTGAGCCAGAGGAAAGTTGAGGAGTTGACCTTTGACCTTTAGTTTCTTTCTGTATGTGGCAAGGTGAAGAGGGCCCGGGCGGGCATCGAACTCCAGACTCCCGAGTAAGAGTCATGTGCGCTAACCAGTCGGCCAAAGGGACATCCCCTTGGCCAAGTAGCCAGGGCACATGATCAATTGGAGGCATAGTGACAGGAACCTCAACTGTCACATGTAGCTGCAGACCAAGATGAACATGTGTTGAGTCAAAACCTCTCCATACATAGAAAACAGCCTGTACCTAGGGGGCAAAGTCCCATTTTTTTGGAAAACAGACACGGAGCGTTGTAAAAGGTTGTCCACCAGAAATGATATCTAGGACCTTCAAGGATTAAAACCTGGGTGGACAACCCGGTCAACTAGCTGCAGGAAAGCTACGGGGTCCAAAACCCCTCTTCCTGGGTCATTTTGCTGGCGAAAGTATGTAAATGCAAATACTTAGGTACTACAATGGCATAAATAGTCATACAACTATAACATTTGGCAGAGAGTATCTTGACACATAGGGGAAGGCAAGAAAAAAAGATTCTGGGGTTTACTGCAACTTGATTTTAAGATATCACCCTCAACATCCCAAAAAAGACCAAAAAAACTACTGTTCGCCTGACAAATTCTCATGGAAATTATTATTTTTCAGCACTTTATGGAGGACATCTATACCTAACATTTATATAGAAAATTACTTTAATTCATAAGCTTCCATTTGAGTCCAAGCAGCCTTTCTATCTCAAAACCCCCACTTGCTGTGGCCAACGGTCTTCTCTCTCTATCTGTTCACTTTGGGGAGATCCCGGAATACAATGTATTCTAATGGGGCCAGTTAACATGGAGGTTTTCACTATAGGTGTTGCATTGTTTGGAGACAGCCTGTAGCTTTCCAGTAGCTAGTAGAAAGGCTAGTTTGGACTCAAATGGAAGCTTATGAACTAAATAAATGTTCTATATATGTGTTAGGTATAGATGTCCTCCATAAGGTGCTGAAAAATAATAATTTCCATGAGAATTTGTCAGGCGGACAGTACTTTTTTTGGTCTTTTTTGGGATGCTGAGGGTGATATCTTAAAATCAAGTTGCAGTAAACCCCAGAATCTTTTTTTCTTGCCTTCCCCTATGTGTCAAGATACTCTCTACCAAATTTTATAGTTGTATGACTATTTATGCCGTTGTAATACCCAAATATTTGCATTTACATACTTTCGCCAGCAAAATGACCCAAGAAGAGGGGTTTTGGACCCCGTAGCTTTCCTGCAGCTAGTTGACCGGGTTGTCCACCCAGGTTTTAATCCTTGAAGGTCTTAGATATCATTTCTGGTGGACAACCTTTTACAACGCTCCGTGTCTGTTTTTTTGCTTTGCCCCCTGGGTACTGTGTAAAACCACAAGCAGAGGCTGCAGCCTGCTGCAGTCCAGGAGACAATGGTAGAGCTTGGTCTGTCTGAGGGGACAGAATGGACACCTTCCATCAACACTGGCCTTTCAAACACACACTAAAACATTGACAGCAAGCGGCCCATGTTAGACTCTCCACTGTAAGCCTCCAGGCCTTTTAGTTCACACTGCTTTGTACCGTGCTCTCCATGAAGGCTCCACTCCTGGATGGAGAGCCAGGTGCAGCCTCCATGGTGAGTCAGCCCCACCTTTCAGCTTGTCTCTGTCCATCACTTTGACCAGGAGGTTGGACATGACTTTTCCTGCTGTTAGAGAGATGTATGGGTCCTGACACACCGTGCTCTAAAACACCAACCACAACAGTCTTTAAGATCCAGAAAACACGGCTCCAAAAAAATAGGAAACCCGCTATTACGAAGAATGGAAGTCTTTTTGGGAAAGGCGGGGTGTAACCATACAAGCCTGTGTGACATACAGTTGATAGGAATGACGTGGCTCCCTGCCAATCACACCATTATGGATGTCCATGTTGACGCTGGCCCCATCAGCACCGAAAGCAACACATTTCTTCATCCATTCATTCCCTGGGCAGTCTGCTGCATCAAAGGCAGCCTTGGTAGCATTCAAGACTCCTGGAAAAAACACTATTAAAAAAGACACAGAATTCTCTAAATAAAAAATGCTGTTGTATTTATAGCTTTACAATGTCACACTACCTTCTCTACTTTTTCCTCCTGGCATTTAGAAGAACCATTCTTCTAACCAACAGCCAGGTACGGTGCTGCTCTCAGCTTCACTGCAAGGCTTTCTTTCATCGTGTCTGCAGTCTGTCCTATCATGCAGAACTTTAGTCATTGTTGTGGGTTGGATTGATGTCCACTCTGTTTTTCTTGTGAAGGACCATCAGTGGATGAAACTTCACAAAGGGCAGCTCTTCTTTATCAGTATGTTAGAGTAGAGTAGAGAATACTTTATTCATCCCAAGGAGGGACATTCAAATTAGTCCAGCAGCTTATACGACAATGACACACAGAAAAAAAATAAATAAATAAATAAGAAAGAAAGATGGAGCAGGGCCTCTGGATGGAGCAGGAACCGCCAGGTGGAGTCGGACCGCTGGATGGAGCAGGAACCGTCAGGTGGAGTCGGACTGCTGGATGGAGCAGGAACCGCCAGGTGGAGCAGGGCCACGGGATGGAGCAGGAACCGCCAGATGGAGCAGGGCCTCTGGATTCAGCAGGAACCGCCAGGTGGAGTCGGACCGCTGGATGGAGCAGGAACCGCCAGGTGGAGCAGGGCCACGGGATGGAGCAGGACCTTTGGATGGAGCAGGAACCGTCAGGTGGAGAAAGGTCACCGGATGCAGCAGGACCGCTGGATGGAGCAGGAGCGATGGTGAAGGGGCAGCTGGGTGGATCAGGATCATTGGTGGAGGGGCCAAATCATTTTGCTGATCTGCCCCACGACTATATTCCTCCATCTTGCAGCAAAGAGGAGCCGTCCACCACCGCTGCTCTCCTGGTCAGTCAAGGTGCCATGAAGTGGATGATCCAGGCCTCCTCCTTCTTCATTGCTCTAGTGCCTCAGGATGTTTACTCTGTATCCTAGCAACAACTTCATGGAGAACTTCAGATGGAACTTAAGCAGTTGCCATTGGGTGGGATGTACACAAGTGTTGTTATGATTTGAAAAAATAAAAGAAATGTCTACTTTCTGGGTCTTCACCAATATCTCCAGCTCTTCATCACTCTTGTTGGGCAGAGAGTTGATATTTCCAATGATGACTGACCTCAAGGACCGGACATCTCCACCTCCAAGCCTTTAACTTTGCACCAGCAGCAGCAGCAGCACGACAACCACCACAAAAGCACCTCTTCATCTCCTCTGAGACAGGATGGTGTCCTCCAGATCTGTCCATTTTCAATGAAAAAAGCTCATCTCTGAAGAATCTCTTCTCTCCATAGAAGCATCCATCAGTAGATGACAAAAACACAACAAAAATAAAGCAAAATGTTGAGTAAAAACTCAAAAACTCAGAGCTACCAGACTTTGCTGCTCCCAGTTGAAGCGCATGTTCCGGTGATATTAAATGTGATCTTGAGCTGTCTTCTTTGATCCTCTTCAGAGATTAGATCTGTCTCCTCACTGCCGTCTGTGAGGGTTTTCTTGTGCCGCTACGAATGCATCTCTGCATGCAGTCATCTAATGCTAATTCTTCTTCGTCCTCTTGCACCATTTCAGCCTCTGTGCCTGGGTCCACAGCTTCTGGCTCTGTGGCCCTTTTTAAATAATCGCTAGTCTGGCCTACCGGAAGTGCTTAGCTGCGATTAGCCTCTGATTGGGCGGAACGAGCCACCCGGCGGAAGTCCCGCCTCCGTGTTGCAGCATTCACAGTCCCCCCGGAAAAGGGAAACATCAACAAACAACAACAGGAACAGAACCGTGGATCTCTTATACATCTGTGTCTTGAATTGAACAGAAGATGAAATGTCCGTCCGCGGTTGCCGACCCTCCAAACCGAACAAAAGAATAAATATTTGTCAACGGTTGCCGGCCGTCGTTGCACCGCGGACCGAAATCCAGTTTCCAACCGGCAATATTTTGCAAGCGCGCCGTTACTACGGCGTTGCTACGGCGCCGACCAAGGCGATTGTGATTGGTTGAAAAAATTCCAAACGGCCGGAGCGTTTTTTTCTCTTATCGCAGAATCATAGGCGGAGCAGCCAGACTCTCCTTCTTCTTTGGAGGAGAGTCTGGCGAGCGAGACTAAATAATCGCTGATGCACTTCATAGTTCATACGTTTTGTTTTCATCTGTTTGGCTTCGCCTCGTTACCATAGATCCATGATACTCTGCCTTTAACCGCCTTCCACAGCACGTCAGCAAGAACCCTCACTATGAGGAAATCACCTGATTTTTTTCTTCAGAGACCACATGGCCACACATTTTTAAATGAAATTTTGATGAGTAATTATGAGAATCTAGTACTGTTTTAATGCTGTTTTATTGTTTTATATGTTTTATTTTGGATTCTGATCTATTTTTATTTTCACATAGGGTCTTTAAGGATCTGTCAAGATGCTTCCAAACTGAAATGCAGCAGCTCTATGTTGAGAGCATGTGTTGTGAGGAGGACACAGCATGATGTGTTGAGGACAGCTCCAGTTGACTGACTCTGTGTGTTTGCATATGTGTCCTTCCTCTCTGCTCCCAGCCTCCCGTTAAGAGGCCAGTGTTGATCAGTGTGTGTCCAGGCCTTTCACAGCCACTGACACCACAGCAGCACAATGATGATGTCTGGGACTCTACTGCTGGCCACCCTGGGGCTCCTTGTTCAGGGTGAGACTCTCTGCTGAAAACTTTGCTTCAGGATGGAACCAGCTTCACCACAATCATCTTCTGCTATGATGGAGAAACACTCCAACCAGCAGCATTCACCTTCTTCCATCTATTCTCCATCTTCAACAAATCATCCTCTTCTCTTTGGATCTTCATCTTTCTCCAAGATGGATTTGTCTCAATAACTCTTCTCCTCTTTTTCATGCTTTACAGCTTCATCAGGACAAATCATCCTGACTCAGACTCCTGGATCTCAGTCTGTTGTTCCAGGTCAGACTGTCTCTATCAGATGTCAAACCAGTGAACCAGTACCTTCAGAAACCTGGAGAAGAACTCAGCTGGTACCTTCAGAAACCTGGAGAAGCTCCTAAACTCCTGATTTATTTAGCTACAAGCCGTCAGTCTGGAGTTTCAGATCGTTTTAGTGGAAGTGGATCTGGGTCTGACTTCAGTCTGAGCATCAGTAGAGTTCAGGCTGAAGACTCAGGAGTTTACTACTGTCAGCAGGGTGCTAACACACCGTTCACACAGTGAAAAATCGTCGTACAAAAACCTCCCTCAGCTGCAGAGGAACTGATCTGACTCAACAGCTGCACTGAAACTACAACAACACAAGTTGAACTCAAACATAGTTAATAATGATCCACTCTGAACATTTGAAAATCACATATTTAAAGCAGAAGTAAGTGGTCCGGTCGTTTTCGCTAATGCTGCGTTCCAGGCAGGCTTTTGAAATCGTAAATTACAGCTTCAAGTCACAACTTACGACTTTGTAGCGTTCCAGGCAACCCACTCGTGTTTCTCCGACCTGTTTTACCGGTGAAAGTCACTATAACAGCCACTCGTCAAACTCCGACCGGTGAACTCGTTCCAGATCGAACTGGTACCACTTCACGGTCGGAAAAAACGAGTTTCCTTGAACACCATAACAGTCCTCGTCCCTACAATGAACATTCACGGCGTTCCTTGGCTGCACACAGCCCTGCATGCCGTTCTCTCTCCTCATTGGATAAAAACTGTAGGATACGATAAATGTTTTCTCCTCGGCTCAGAGCAGAGCAGAGTGACTGACAGACCCGTGTTTTGGTCCAAACACTCTATGTAAGTGATTGCTGTCGGAAGATATAACTATTTAAGACTTATATTAACACAAATATATCACTTACTTCTGCTTTAACTAAACACTATTTACTGTTAATACACTGATTCTAATCAAGTTTGAACCAATCTGCTCAACATCAACAAAAAGCTCAGATGAAGTTTGATGACATGAACACTGAAAGAAAGAAGATTGATTTTCCTGTCAACATGGACTCATTTGTTGATGAAATTCATTCTGACATTTGATTGGCCTACAATGAAATATCATAGAGAAATGAATATATTTACATATAAAATGAGCTTCCTTGTTTATTGAGGATCCCCATTAGCTGATGAACAAACGCCAGGCTACTCTTCCTTACTCTTCAAAAGTTAAAAAAGAAATAATAATACACAATACCAGTTAGAAAACACACACAGATCCAGTTACCATAAAAGGGAAAGGAAATAAGAGTTCTCAAAATAATAATAATAAAAAATAAAATAAAATAACACTACGCAGACCCAGTTACAATAAAAAGAAAGGAAAAGTGAAAAGAAAAAAGTTCACAAGATGATAACAACATAAAAATGGAAAAATTCACAAAATGATTACATAAAAGATTAACTCTTAAGTCTAAAAAGTGATTTTACATGTTTCTTAAATTATTTTTTTTTACTGGGAATAATCGTAATATTTAAATGAAGTGTATTCCATAACACAATACCTCTATATACCACAGTGCATTTCATTGAATTAGTTCTAGGTCGTGGTAATGCAAGTAGACGTTGAGTTGAAGCTCTGGTACTGTAGTGGTGAACATCGGCATTCTAACCAATCTGATTAAAAAGAGCTGTAGGATGCTTGTTATGAATAATGTTTCGAATAAATAACAATAAACTGCTGGATAACCTATGAGTAACCTTCAGCCATCCAAGACAAGAATGCATACGGTCCACATTAGATCTATAAGAACAATCAAGAACAAGTCTAGCTGTCCTATTTTGAGCTGTTTTTTTTGTAAGCTCAGACTTGGGTGCAGAAGCTCAAATAACTGAACAATAATCCAGATGACACAACACCAATGTTTGTACTACCTGTCTGCGAATTGCAGGTGTTAAATACGTAGCACATTTTCTAACAGCAGCGATACTTCTACCCATCTTAGCGACAATTTGATTAATATGTTCAGACCACGAAAGTGTATTACTGAGGGTAACGCCCAAAAGTCTTACAGTACTGTATCATCTTGTTTTATTTTATTTGACTCTTAGACATTTGAGTCATGCTGTGTTTTGTATTTCACACAACAAGGAATGTTTCAGACACTTTTTGATTTCTTTCATTTTTTCTAATAGTTTCTGCATCTTTGTGGATCAGCTCATCAACATGTGTCAATATTTAGGATTGAGAAAACTCTGCAGCAACAATAGAGGAGACACATGAAGGATAGTATTGATACTGATCAATCAATCAATAATGACAAGTTGTGAGTTTATACACACCACAGGACAAACTTACAGTATATTTGACATCATCTCAGACTTTCTCTGTCAACTCATCACACAGGAATAATAAGTCGTCATGGAAACGTTGAATGAAAACCCATGAAAACAAGTGATGTGATGATGATATTTTTATTGTGTGTAAAGACAGAAACAACATTGAAAGAGTGAGAGAAGCTGCTAAATGTTGTTAGTGAAACATGTGAAATGAGAGAGAGAGAGAGAGAGAGAGAGAGAGAGAGAGAGAGAGAGAGAGAGAGAGAGAGAGAGAGAGAGAGAGAGAGAGCAGCAGAGGAAAAGCAGCAGCGTGGTCCCAGTGATCAGCTCAGGACTGGGAACACTGGTCTCTCCTCAGTGTCTCTGAGAGCGGAGTCTGGGAGCCCTGGGTGGCCTCACAGGTCACAGAGCCCAGCTTCCTCCACTGGTCTGCAGGGAGCCTCAGGGTGCTGCTCCAGCTGTAGAGGCCGTCCTTCCCCAGCACCCCGGGGCTCCTGCTCTCCTCCCAGCTGCTGCTGCTGCTGCCGTCCACCTTCCAGACCAGACTCCAGTCTGAGGGGAAGCCCTTGTTGGCCAGGCACATGAGCGTGGCCTTCCCCTGCTGCTGCAGCTCCTCACTGGAGGGGGGCAGCACCGTCAGGGTGGGACGCCTATCACCTAGGAGACACAGACCACAAGCTGTCAATCCAAGAGCAGCAACTTGGACACCTTTACTGTGAGAGAGCTGCTTTTGTCCTTGAAGGAGTTTCTGTCAGATGTTTTTCTGCTCCACCAGTCACTCACTCACACATTGTTTCACTTCCCTTCAACAAGCCTGTCATGCACATCAGCACAGAGACAATCATCATACACTTTGACCTGAAACATATCAAACTAGACTAGAAATACATCCATCTGATTTAGGAAACAATCACACATTTTCTGTCACTTGGATTTTCAGCTGCAAACATTTGTCAAATCATTTGACAAGGATCAAATGTTCCTGGAGTGGAAAATACTCCTCATTGAACAAACTCTTCAAATGAGTTCAATGAACAATGGAAACTGTCAATCACACGTTTCAAAAGGATCTCAAAACTAATACTACTACTACTAAACAATAGATGAAATATACAATATATTAAAAAACAAATGTTTGACCATTTCTACACTTCAACTTCAATTCAATCATGGCAGGCATGCAACAAGAAAACTGGAGAAAAGAGATTTACATTTAACTCCATGATTAAGAAGGAGAAATAAAAACACTAATAGGAAAAATATACTTCATAAAATAAAAGATTGTATTTGCTAAAAACTAAAATAAAAAAGAAATAATCTTTGTAGTATTTTAGCAGAAACTTACTTCCAACATCCAGTCTGGTTCCTCCACCAAAAGTCCACCACAGTGATACAAAGTCATTGAGCCGTCGTACAAAAACCTCTGACTGTAGAGACACGGCTCTCTGACTCTGTCACACTGAACTACTCTTATCTACAAGAGTTTAGCATCAAACTTTAACATCAATGTTTTGGATCTGTTTCTTTATCGTTTATCCTCTTTATGTTGCAACATTTGAAGTCATCAGATTTTTTTTGGAAAGGAATGAATATTTTTGGATCCTAAAACTGATTTTTTTTCACTCAAAAATCACTTAAGTATGAACTTTTCTTATCTATTTCAGGATTGAACAAATAAAAAAATAAAAAAACCTCTGAAATATTGACTTACTTCCAACATCCAGTCTGGTTCCTCCACCGAACGTGTACCACAGTGATACAAAGTCATTGAGCCGTCGTACAAAAACCTCTGACTGTAGAGACACGGCTCTCTGACTCTGAAACAAACAAACTCACCAGAATTAGTCTGTTTGTAACATTTTGGCAGCTGATGTGAGAAATGACAACAACACAGTATAAAAAGGACAACATGTATTGTCAATTTTTAATATTTGTTCATTTGAAGAAAAATCAACATTTTCAAAAATGTTTGATGACGTGAGAAAAATATAATGGGAATTAAAGAAGCTGAAGCAGGTAAAACCTAAAGAGCATTTCAAAAAGCACTTCCTGATCAATATACTCATCAACTGATTGATTGATTGCTAATCAGGATGATGAGACTGATCCCAGTCCCTGTTGGAGTCAGTCAGAGCATTTCCATAGAGAGCCACTTTGCATCAGCAGCACCATGCTCCAGTGCTCTGGGAGAGTTTATAGTCCTGAGAGTTGAAGACTGGATGACTGACAGCTGTCCTTCATGACAACACAAGACACAGAAATCCTCCTCCTCATCAAAAACATGACTTTGGTCTCCGTCCTCATCTGGACTCTCCTCTGCTTCACTCAGGGTGAGGACAATCATTTTTCTGTCATGTGAGAATCATTTGGAGTGAAGCTGAGTTTCACCTCAACATCTCATGTCCAGTGTTTCTTCTCTCTCCTCAGGGTCTGTTGGACAAAATGTTGTCCTGACTCAGCCAGCAGCCAAGACAGTGCAGCTTGGACAGACTGTCTCCATTGACTGTAAGGCCAGTTCAGAAGTAGGTTGGACTGGTACACGCCACAATCCAACATACCACCTGTCCTGGTACCAGCAGAAAACTGGAGAAGCTCCTAAACTTCTGATCTACAGAACATCAGACAGATTTTCAGGAATGTCCTCCAGATTCAGTGGAAGTGGAGCAGGGAATGGAGTTGACTTCACTCTGAGCATCAGTGGAGTCCAGGCTGAAGATGCAGCAGTTTACTACTGTCAGAGTGTTTACAATGGGAATGTGTTCACACAGTGAAAAAGCGTCGTACAAAAACCTCCCTCAGTCAAAGTGAACAGAAACTGAAGTGACTGCTGCAGCTGGAAGATACTGCAGAGACTGATACACTTCACTGAGGACATAGTATATCAGTATTAAATAAAAATGCCCCCCCACTCTACACACATATCCCATAACTGCACTGAAATAAATGCTTTTGGGACATAAACAGTGATATTGTCTGAAACAATAATGACAACAAACCAACAAGGACAAAGGGAGACACTGAGGTTAAATACATGAGGGAACGAGACACGGGTGCTGCAATCAACACAGGTGAGACATACTGTATCAGGTAATCACAAGCAGGGAGCACAGAGGAAGACAGGACATGGACTTCAAACTAAAACAGGAACTAACCTAAGACAAAGACAGGGGCTGTGTTCGAAACCACATACTACATAGTATATACTTCCATACTCCATACTACATACTAATCGATCACACAGTATGCAGAGCGTTTACACACTGCTGCATACTATGATAACCCACAATGCATTTCGCTCCTGCCCGAGCCGAAATCAGCCTGCCTGAAGCTGATTTCGCTTAAGCTCTAAACTCTGTAAATATATAACTTCAGCAACATTTGAAACATTTTCAGGCGAGAAAGTAGTCGTTTAGATCCCCAACGTGTTGAAAATAAACTAGCCGTAGTGAGCAACGCACTTCCGGTTATTTTCACAAAATAAAATACCCGTTGCCTTTTATCATAAGGAAAGCCATTACGATACAATTGGTGCTTTTACTTTGTGAACAGGAAGTGAACCTACCCTCACTGTAGCTAGCTTGGAACCGCTGTTTTGACTGCTCTCGTCCCCTTAACGGCATTTAATCGTTCAATATGCCTTACCGGAGATTCTTGCCAGCTCTGAGATCGACACGGTTCATTTTAAAATATTTATTTATTTGTGTAAATGTGGTGTTTTCTGTGCGTAGACTGATCCCAAGGCAGCACTGCTCTACTGTCCAACCATGTTTTTTTATTCCACAATTGTTAGATTTCATCAAAGAGACCAACATTTATTCCCTAAAAGGAGTTTAACCAGCTGGTGGTAAACCTCTAAAAGCCATCGGGTAAGTTAATTGGCGGTCGTTTTCTCCCCGGGGTGACGATTGCAGGCTGGCCGGCGAAGCACGTCAGGAGCCGGGCTGCTGCCTCTGTGATGCCGCGGTCACTGCTCGGACCTGGAGCTATCGAGGCAAACTTCTAACAGCTGTCGTTTGGATAAACTAACCGCACATTAAGGATCTAAATAGTTACTTTCTCGCATGAAAAAATATTAAAAACTAATAAAGTCACGTAATAACAGGCTTCAGCAGGAAAACTTCTGTTGTCCTGTTTAGTGTAGTTTTTTTTCCTGTTTGCGGTGAGGAAAGGACGGTCCGTGACGTCACGTTACGTTGCATCTTGGTGTTGTGCTCAGGCACAACTGTATAGGGCTGAATTATTAAGGCCTCGCAACGGGCACCATTTATGTTGGGGTTTGACACGCCCAACTAAAAGAGTTTACTATGCCTCACGCGGGGAAGCCACTTAACGTTATGATTTAACACAACTATATGGAAAGGGTTATGCAAAAGGGTTATTGGCTATCAAACTAGTAAGGTATTAATACCGAAATATTAATAATTACTATAAAATTTAATGGGATTTAATGTCATTAAATCCACCTCGGGGCACCAGACAGCCAATATAACAAAGTCAGTCTCATGAAGGGTGTGCTAACTATTAATATGGAATCTTGTTTACTGACTAAGTTAATAATTATAAACAAAATAACATTATCAATAGTTGCAAAGTTGAAGGATTTAGGAGTTCTACTGCGTAGAGGTTGGCATAGTCACTACTGCACAATATAACAGACGAGCAAAGTTTCAAGGAAGTTTATTGGACAAACACAGGTTACAAACACTAAGTGCGTGTGTGTGTGTGTGTGTGTGTATGCATGTATGTAGGTTGGTGAAAGTGTATGACTGTGTGTGTGTGTGTGTGTGTGTGTGACCATGTGTCGGTCAGGCACGTGCACACATAGGGCCCTATGGGTGCTTGAGCCCCTGCCCTTTTTTGCCTCGTCTTAAAAAGTGCCCTCTGCCTGTGTGTGTGTGTTTTTTATTTATTTATTTATTTTTTAACAACATTAATAAATTCCTGTCAGGGATGTAAGTAAAAACAAACAAACAAAAAAAACAGCGGTACAAAAACTCCACGTTTTCTTGTAATACCGGGTTGTTTGAGCCTGCCGCTTCCGCCAGAGAGAGAGAGAGAGACCGGGTCGAGTGAGTGAGTAAGTGAGAGGAGAGAGAGCCAACTGCGCCCGGGTGTTGCCAACTTAGCGACTTTGTCGCTAAATTTGACGACTTTCCAAACCCTCTTGGCGACTTCTTTTGTAAAAAGCGACTAGCGACAAATCTAGCGACTTTTTCCCGGAGATATTACAAACGTTTCAGGACCTGAAATCACGTCATTACAGCTGTTTTCAACGAGCAGCGGCGCTGCTGCGAGCCCTCACTGGCTGTCAGCCTGCATAGTAGTGTCAGAGCCGTCTCCGCTGCATTCAGAGACGCACTGATCCACTCCATAAACACATACAGAGCGCCGCTGCCGGCCGCTAACGTTATAAGCCCCCTCCCCTCCCTCCCTCCCCTGAGGTAATGACATCATTTAGCGACTTCTAGCGACTTTTGGGGCAGCCAATAGCGACTTTGCTTGCTGAGGAGTTGGCAACGGATAACTGAGGAGACGTGACAGTGGAGCAACTTGAACCTGTGAGTTATGGTCTAGTCGCAGTCCACTTATTCAGCATTTAATATGGGTAATATTTCAGAAAAACGCTGTATTATTCTATTATTCAATGTGTCAGCTTCTGTTTTTGCCGGACGTCGGAGCACGGCGCATCAATTCCGCACAGAGCAGAGCAGATCGTGCGAGACAGGAAGTAGTGTAGAAAATACAAAATAAAACACCGGGTTAATTTTCAAAATAATATGCACTGTGTTTACGGCGGATCCATATTGTGTAAAGGACCAAAAAAAAATGTCCTGTCCTTTTCTGACTTTGAGCCCCTGCCCCTCTATAATCATGTGCACGTCCCTGGTGTCGGTGAGGTGTGAAGTGTGGCCTCAGACAATGGAAAGATGGAGGACAGTTGCTCTGTCCTCAGACAAAGGAAGTTACTCTACAAGATGGCCTCTAAGGCCATCACATGTGAGGTGTGGGGGAGGCGAACTGAGGTTCAACACTCAAGTTGCATGTTAAACATACAAGTGAACTGAATGTGGGGTTATAGCTGACAACAACAAAGCTCAAGTATTTAACTGATTTCAATCAATACATACATTGGCAAGGTTGGAGTATTCAATACTTAGTCACATTGCAAGGTAAACTAACTAGGCCCAGTTACATTACCAAATCATGTGAGGAGGAGAAGTTCCGGTGCGGGTCCTGCGGTTGCAGGGTTGTCAGTCCTGTTGCAGTTTGTTAAGTCCGGTTCTTACGTGTCTCTGTCCGATGAACTACAGTACAGCCGTTCTGGCTGTGGTTTAGGTTCCGTTGAGGAGAGTCCTTGTCGTCCTCGAGAAGTTGGTTGGTTGGTTGTCTTGTGGCTCCGTTGCTCAACTAGCAGACCTTGCGTCGTGCTAGTTGGTCTTTGTTCTTGAATCCGTCGGTAGGCAGTCGTGGCGCTACCAGTTGAGGGGTTCTGCCTTGTGCAGGCCTCATGGAGATTGGAGAGCTGTAGAGTAGCTCCAGGTGAGGAGCTGAGGAGCAGCCGCTCCTGTCGAGGTGCAGGGTGAGCCGGGGAAGAGAGAGTGAGAGAAGGGCACATATCCTTTTATATGGCCTGTGATCTCACGGGTCCTGGTTCATACAGTAACCAATGAAGGTGAGGATTGGAGATTTCACACCTAGGTGTGAAGAGGTGAGGCATGCTGGGAAGCTGAGTCCGAAAGTTCTCCTTTGCCTTCCCAGACAAAGGGAGCCATGTGGTCGGGTCGTCCATTTTGAATGGACTGAGTCAGGCCGAATCCCAACATTGGGTAATTTGAGTGTGAGTAGCAAGCTCATGATGTATACTCAACATTTCTGGCGAATCTAGTATGCATCCGGGAACTTCTCGCATACTGTAAATCGCATGCGCATGCGCAGTGTAAACATACTACATACTCAAGTTAGTATGAGTAGTAGGAGTGGTAGGAGAAGTAAGCGGTTTCGAACACAGCCACAGACCCCAACACACAGGAAAACAGACCATCAAAATAAAACAGGAACTAAACTAAACAGGGTAACACAGAGAACGCGACAGTACCAGTATTGCCTTATCCTGTGTTCTGTTGTGTCACTAATGAATTATTTGCATACAAACAAGCTTTATGTTCCTCCACTCCAGATACTGAGCATGTTAATATCAAGAATGTATTAATGGTAAAAATGGATCATATGCTCAGGAAATAAAATATAAACCAGAGAGGACCAAGGATACATCCTTGTGGGACTCCAGGAGCATTTCTGATAGTAGAAAATGAACATTTAGCAAGTGAGAAAATAATCATCGGACATTTGATGAATGATGAACACTGTGAGACAAAAGGAACATGTGCTGTTTATTTATTATTATACAAATGTCAACAGTGAAACTGAAGTGACACAACATCCAGAGTTCTGATCAGTCTCCATGAGGTAAAGGTACTTTATTTGTCACACATACAGCTAGTACAGTGAAATTCTTTCTCTGCATTTAACCCATCCCTGAGGAGCAGGAGAATGGTTGAAGGAGTGAGTTGTTCCAGCAGTGAGGAGGACACAGCATGATGTGTTGAGGACAGCTCCAGTTGACTGACTCTGTGTGTTTGCATATGTGTCCTTCCTCTCTGCTCCCAGCCTCCCGTTAAGAGGCCAGTGTTGATCAGTGTGTGTCCAGGCCTTTCACAGCCACTGACACCACAGCAGCACAATGATGATGTCTGGGACTCTACTGCTGGCCACCCTGGGGCTCCTTGTTCAGGGTGAGACTCTCTGCTGAAAACTTTGCTTCAGGATGGAACCAGCTTCACCACAATCATCTTCTGCTATGATGGAGAAACACTCCAACCAGCAGCATTCACCTTCTTCCATCTATTCTCCATCTTCAACAAATCATCCTCTTCTCTTTGGATCTTCATCTTTCTCCAAGATGGATTTGTCTCAATAACTCTTCTCCTCTTTTTCATGCTTTACAGCTTCATCAGGACAAATCATCCTGACTCAGACTCCTGGATCTCAGTCTGTTGTTCCAGGTCAGACTGTCTCTATCAGATGTCAAATCAGTTCTGGTACAAGTAACCTCCACTGGTACCTTCAGAAACCTGGAGAAGCTCCTAAACTCCTGAGTTATTCAGCTACAAACCGTCAGTCTGGAGTTTCAGATCGTTTTAGTGGAAGTGGATTTTGGTCAGACTTCACTCTGAGCATCAGTAGAGTTCAGGCTGAAGACTCAGGAGTTTACTACTGTCAGCAGGGTTACAGCAGACCGTTCACACAGTGAAAAAGCGTGGTACAAAAACCTCCCTCAGCTGCAGAGGAACTGATCTGACTCAACAGCTGCACTGAAACTACAACAACACAAGTTGAACTCAAACATAGTTAATAATGATCCACTCTGAACATTTGAAAATCACATATTTAACTAAACACTATTTACTGTTAATACACTGATTCTAATCCAGTTTGAACCAATCTGCTCAACATCAACAAAAAGCTCAGATGAAGTTTGATGACATGAACACTGAAAGAAAGAAGATTGATTTTCCTGTCAACATGGACTCATTTGTTGATGAAATTCATTCTGACATTTGATTGGACTACAATGAAATATCATAGAGAAATGAATATATTTACATATAAAATGAGCTTTTATTTGACTCTTAGACATTTGAGTCATGCTGTGTTTTGTATTTCACACAACAAGGAATGTTTCAGACACTTTTTGATTTCTTTCATTTTTTCTAATAGTTTCTGCATCTTTGTGGATCAGCTCATCAACATGTGTCAATATTTAGGATTGAGAAAACTCTGCAGCAACAATAGAGGAGACACATGAAGGATAGTATTGATACTGATCAATCAATCAATAATGACAAGTTGTGAGTTTATACACACCACAGGACACACACTACTGCTGCCGTCCACCTTCCAGACCAGACTCCAGTCTGAGGGGAAGCCCTTGTTGGCCAGGCACATGAGCGTGGCCTTCCCCTGCTGCTGCAGCTCCTCACTGGAGGGGGGCAGCACCGTCAGGGTGGGACGCCTATCACCTAGGAGACACACAGACCAGTTTTTCACTTCCCTCTCTCAGCACAGTAACCATAGCAACCGACAGGCATCACTGCTGAACCATGGCAACAGACAGGTTTCAGTACTAAAGATAAAAAGGTCAAAGTTCCTCTCATGTCTTCATGTTTCATCTGGATTTTTACACTTCAAATATCTATGAACAAATGTCAGAAATGTCAGATTGAAATTGTTTCACAGCGTCTGAAATATTATTGATGTAAAACACTAAAGACTGAGATGGAATCTGTTGACTTTGTTGATTCAAGGACATGATGAGCCACAAACAAGTGAGCAGCACATTTCAACATCACACATGTGTGAATCCAAAAGAAGCAGCTTCATGTGTTCAACAGGAGAAATGAAGAATCAAACAGAGAGTTGAAAGTCATCTGGATCAGCCCAGTGGAAACTGACATCTCCTCCAGATGTTCACACACACAAATCACAAGCTGAAGTGATGAGACAATATTGAAGAGTTGATGAGAAACTTCCTTCCAACATCCAGTCTGGTTCCTCCAGCAAAAGTCCAGCACAGTGATACAAAGTGACTGAGTGCTGCTCCAAAAAGCTCTCAGTGTAGAGAGACACGGCTCGGACTCTGTCTGACTCAACTCCAACTACAAGTCCTCAACTTTCTGTCCTCCAAACATCTGATGACATGATTTCTATTCTGGACCAAACACTGACAATGTTCTGATTCATCATTTAGGCTTTAAAGACTCAACTCTAGTTTCTGATGTGGCCACAACATTTCAGGGAAAAAGATCAAGTCAATGAAGACGTCAAATCACACATTTGAGTTTCTAGATCCAAATCAAAGTGGGACAGACTAAATATTCTTAGTCACATCATAAAATACATCCAACATTCTACTTCCTTCCAACATCCAGTCTGGTTCCTCCAACGAACGTGTACCACAGTGATACAAAGTGACTGAGCCGTCGCACAAAAACCTCTGACTATAGAGACACGGCTCTGACTCTGACAACACACTCTACTTAGCACTAACTCTTTTTAAATAACATTTTAGATGATATTTATGAACATTTCTCTCAATAATAATTATGTTTGAATATTTGTATTTGTCTGTGAATTTCACATTAAAGTTGATCTTTCTATCATCAAAGACAAACAGACAAAAGGAGGTTTTACAATCAATTTAATTTCAGATTTTAATTCAAAACCATATAAAGTGACATATTTACAATCAATATACTCATCAACTGATTGATTGCTAATCATGATGATGAGACTGATCCCAGTCCCTGTTGGAGTCAGTCAGAGCATTTCCATAGAGAGCCACTTTGCATCAGCAGCACCATGCTCCAGTGCTCTGGGAGAGTTTATAGTCCTGAGAGTTGAAGACTGGATGACTGACAGCTGTCCTTCATGACAACACAAGACACAGAAATCCTCCTCCTCATCAAAAACATGACTTTGGTCTCCGTCCTCATCTGGACTCTCCTCTGCTTCACTCAGGGTGAGGACAATCATTTTTCTGTCATGTGAGAATCATTTGGAGTGAAGCTGAGTTTCACCTCAACATCTCATGTCCAGTGTTTCTTCTCTCTCCTCAGGGTCTGTTGGACAAAATGTTGTCCTGACTCAGCCAGCAGCCAAGACAGTGCAGCTTGGACAGACTGTCTCCATTGACTGTAAGGCCAGTCCTAAAGTAGCTGAATACTCTAGTCCACAGTACCTCCTGGCCTGGTACCAGCAGAAAACTGGAGAAGCTCCTAAACTTCTGATCTATAGAACATCAGACAGATTTTCAGGAATCTCCTCCAGATTCAGTGGAAGTGGAGCAGGGAATGGAGTTGACTTCACTCTGAGCATCAGTGGAGTCCAGGCTGAAGATGCAGCAGTTTACTACTGTCAGAGTGTTCACAGAGGTCCTGTGTTCACACAGTGAAAAAGCGTCGTACAAAAACCTCCCTCAGTCAAAGTGAACAGAAACTGAAGTGACTGCTGCAGCTGGAAGATACTGCAGAGACTGATACACTTCACTGAGGACACACACACACACACACACACACCTCACTACCTCGGTTGCGTCTTCACGCATTTCATTTGTTACCGTTTATTTGAGTGTTCTGAGTTTAAAAACAATATTCTAAAATATTTTACAACACATTTATATATGTACTGTCTGTAGTTTTAATACTTGAATAATGGAATAAGTATCAAACTGTGGAGCTTTCTACATTATTATTGTTGATTATCATTGATATGGTTACACCCCTATTAGTTACTGTCAGCCATAGTCTGGTCCTAACCTAAACCATAACCTCTTTGTTATTCTCTTTCAACACCAAGGACACTGAGATTCAAGGAAAACATAAATGTTGGTTAGAGTAAGTTGTAACAAGTCAAACATTAGCACTGATAACCTGCATGGCAGATATCTACAGAGAAGAAAGAAGAGGTTCCACATAATATGGTGACTTTAATGTCATTTATTGGTTCAAAGCTCTGCAACGTGTTTCACCACAGGCTTCATCAAGCTCATCACAGTCGCTCCATATCAGCTGCTTTTTACAGACACTCTTCAGTCTGTATATGCTCCCGCTTGGAAATATTATTAAAAGACACAACATCTCCTTTCATTTCTATGCGGATGACACGCAGATCTACCTCTCCCTGAACTCGCAAAGCCAATCTGACATCACCCAAATACAAAACCACCTTTCTGACATTAAAAACTGGCTGGCTCAGAACTTCCTCCAGTTGAACAAAGACAAGACAGAAGTCTTACTCTTTGGTCCCCCACATCACACCACTGCTATCACCCACAACCTCAGCCATCTCTCCTCCTTCATCACACCACATGCAAAAAACTTGGGTGTTTTATTCGACACCGACTTAAGATTTAACAGGCATGTAAATCGAGTTGTTAGGTCCAGTTTCTTCCAGCTCAGAACCATCTCAAAAATTAAGCATTTTCTATCCCGCTCCGACCTAGAAAGAGTCATTCATGCACTCATATCAAGACTGGACTATTGCAACTCTCTACTCAGGTATCAATCAGACCACCATCTCTCGTCTTCAACTAGTTCAAAATGCTGCCGCCCGGTTATTAACAGGATCAAAGAAGCAAGACCACATCCCATTCTGGCATCATTACACTGGCTCCCTGTTCAAAATTCTTCTGATGGTCTACAAATCCCTTCATGGCCTCGCCCCTTCATATATCTCCGAACTCCTTATCCCCTACACTACCACCAGAACCCTCAGATCCTCAGACCGTGGCATGTTGGCTGTCCCTCGCTCACAGAAAAAAAAAAGTCAGGGGACTGGGCCTTTTCTATTGCAGCCCCTCAACTCTGGAACAACCTGCCAGAAGCCATTAAAAAAGCAGACTGTTGAAGCTTTCAAGAAGCTCCTTAAAACCCACTTTTATGTTTTGGCTTTTAACTAGCATTTAATCTGTTTTTATATGATGCTGGCACTTAATAATTTGTATTTTGTCTTTTTTTGAAATGTATCATATTGTTGTATTATATTGATGTGGCTGTGACCTGTTGACTGTGAAGCACTTTGGTGCAAATGCTCTTTGCTTTTGTGGCGAGCGAGGGGTTATTTTGTAGTTAAACAAAAAAAAAAATAAGAAAAGAACAAAAACCAACAACGCCACCCCAGGGTTTAACCCGGGGAAAATAAAAAAAAAGGGAATAGAACTAAATAACTAAACCAAAGGCAACACAAGTTTGTTATACTGAAAAAAGGCAGGAGACGTGTTTCCAAATAGAAAGGTATACAAATGTTTATTTTTTATAAATAGTAAAACAATGGGATTTTTACCCTAAAATTGAATCTTCTTTTTAATTAATAACAAGAAAAGAACTGGGCTCCTTCCAGGGGCCTCATTTATAAAACTGTGCGTATGAAAGATGACTATAGGTGGCGTACGGAGGAAACCCAGGAAATACGTGCGCACAAAAACTTTCAGATTTATAAATGAGTGCGCACGCACGTCCCACGCCTGTTTCCACTTGTAAATCACAATCAATTCTAAAGTTGGCGCACGTGAGGAAGCGCTTTTCCCCGCCCACATGGTGCCTATATAAGGTCATGGGAACACCCTCAATGAATATTCAAATATTGAGCAAAGAAAAATGGAGCACGGAAAACGATCAAAAAAAAGGAACTTCACACAGTGTGAAGTTGAAGTTCTCATTGACGAGGTTGACACTCACAAAAGAGTATTGTTTGGTGGCCACAGCGTTGGCATTACCAACGCAAGGAAGGCACAAGAGTGGCAGAGTGTGGCGGACGCAGTAAATCGAGTTGCCTCAGAGGCCCGGTCTGTGGCAGAAATTAAAAAAAAGTGGTCAGACATAAAAGTCGATGCAAAGAAACGCATCGCACGCCACAGACAGAGTGTCTGTGCAACAGGTGGGGGAACGGGCGCACCGGCGCTCACCCCCACAGACGAGAAGTTGGCGGGGATCATCGGGGAGTCCCTGCTGAGTGGTGTGGTGACGGAGGCAGAGGGGGACACAGACGCACCAAATCAACCAGAGGCACCGGATGAAGGTAATTTTATTATGTCGTTTGAAAGAAAAAAGGGGGACATTGAGACGTGATTCACAAATGTATTTAAGTTAAACAATATTTCTGTTTAGTCCCAGGGTGCTCCAGCTGGGTCAGTGGTGCTGCAGCCGTGGCTGGAGGAGCCGTGGCCAACCCCGTGGCAGGAGAGAGTGAGGCCGGTGACGCTGGTGACACCACAGCACCTCGTGCGCCCTCCCGCAGCAGCCGTGTCCTCACAGACGAAGTCCTGCAAGTTCAAAGAGACACAATCACGGCAATTAACGAGGTGGCCAAGGAGTTGCGGGAGATGAAAGGTGTCCTGTCGGAAATCAGTGACACACTGAAACAACTTGTGAATAAATAAAACAATTTTTTTTCCCTCTACCTCTTGTGTCAATGTAATCGTTGCATCACATCCAGACGCAGGCGCACAGCAGCAGCATTTGGTGCAAACATGTGGGGATGGGGGTCGACATCAGGGTCATCACAGTTAGGTGGTGGTGGTGGTGGTACATTCGCCGTTTGTGCCATGTTGTGTAGCACAGCACACGCCCTCACCATCTTGCACACCTTTGCAGGTGTGTAAGACAGGCTCCCTCCTGTTGCATCCAGGCACCGCCACCTGCCCTTAAACATCCCTATGGCCCGCTCCACCACAGCACGCGTCTGGCTGTGGCGCAGGTTGTAGGTGTGTTCCTCTGCGCTCTGTGGATTATTAAAGGGGGTGAGCAGCCACTGCTTAAGGGGATATCCGCTGTCTCCTACAGGGTTAGAGAATAGGAATAGGTTAGGTTCTGCAGTAGATTACAATAATAAATAACATGAAACATAAATAATTCTTACCCAGAAGCCAACCATCCTGCACAGCTCCAGCTTCAAGCCTGCGCCCTACACTGCTATGCCGAAGAATGAAGGAGTCATGGGTGGACCCAGGCCAGCGAGCCACGACATTTGTGAGCAGCATTTTTTGCGTCACATATGACTTGGACGTTTACAGAATGATAATGCTTCCTGTTAATGAAAACATGTTCATTCTCACTCGGGGCCCTTATTGCAACATGAGTGCAGTCAATAGCACCGATTACATTAGGGAAACCGGACACTGCTGCAAATTGCATTTTTTTATTTGCCTGTTCACCCACCGTGTAAGGAAAGTTTATGTACCGCTGTGACAAAGCAATGATACCTCCTAACACGTCTGGCATGACACGGCTGAAGGTCGGCTGTGATATCCCTGACCTGTCAGCCAGTTCCCTTTGGAAGGTGCCGGTAGCCAGAAACCCCAGCGTTGTCAGCACCTGCAAGGGTACTGGCACGGCATGGTTCCTTCTGGAGCCTCTCTGTAATGCTGGGCCCACCGAATTGCAGAGATCCAGGAGCACAGCACGGGGAAGCCGGAACCTGCTCATCAGCCACTCATCATCATGAGCTAAGAGATCTTGCCGGTCTCTGAAGACCCTCTCCCTCCGGAGTCTCCCGTGCGCTACGTCCTCCAGCAGTGCTAAATAAGCCATTGTGCGTCTTTATGCACTGAGAGTGCCGTTTTATACCCACACATCACCTAATTTTCTAAACAGCTACAGGTGTTGTTGCCAGATCGCGCTATTATATTATCATTTGTAGCCTATACTAATGTTCATAATGTTTCTTTCAACAACAACAACAACAACAAAAACAAAAACAAAAGAATGAAAACAATTCGTGATCTACATTTTGGGAACAGGGTCTGTTTAGTAAATTGATTAATTTCACAAAACTATGCGCGTGCGTGTACGTGCCTGTGTGTCTGTGAGCGCGCAGACACATTACATGGGGCAACAATATAAATTTAACACAAATTCTTCTATTTGTAAATATGACTTTAATATAGGCCTACTATGTGTTGTGAAATTTGTAGCATTTTATTATTTATGTAGGCCTATTTAAGGAATCACTTTCAATCTTTTCTTTGATTTCATCCTTCTACAGTTGGGGTCGTAGTTTCCCGTTTCGCCAGATTTTGTGCGTACGGCAGGGTCAGAGCTGCCGTGGAGGTGCGCACATTCTCCCGACAAGTTTCTTTTTTATAAATCCCAAACTTTGCTTAAAAGGTGGCGTACGCCTTCTTTTGTGCGTACGCAGCGTTTATAAATGAGGCCCCAGGGCTGGGGCCGCTATGGTTAGGGTGAGTGCAAGGGAGGTGAGGGTGTCAACTAAAACGGTACCACAATCCACAGGTAAAACACACTCAAACACACACAAGGGCAAAGCCAAAAAAAGGGTGGAAGGGCACTACACACACACAGGGACACCGTAACCAAACTAGGGGGGGGTAGGTCACCAGTGAGGCCCACAGCACCTGGAGGTAAACAAAAGAGAGGGACAATTAGCGGGGCATAAAACCACAAGAAACCAAATGATTCAAGAAAACAAACAATTAAAGCAAACTCGACAATACTCAAACTATAACAAAGCAAATTAATATTGAAACAGAAATCAGACAAATAACCCCACTTACTAGCCCTCTAAGGGTACTAAAACGGAGGCTACCCATGGAGACTTGGGCACGCTCAGGTTATAACACAAGCAAACAATATAACTAGAACTAAAGGGGGTAATAGGAGACCAAAAGAAAACTAATTAAATCAAATCAACACAAATCAAAATATCATAAACCCAAAACCAGGAATTTCTAAATCAGGAGCAAAACAAAAGAAACTTTAACTGGTGAAAGAAAAAGAAAATGTCAACATAAATGCAAAATAAAGGAAAATAATAAACCTGAGCAGCACATAGGCAGCTCTAGAATAGTCTTCTAATTCTTCATCAGTAGAAGGGAACACACTTAGATGTGTACACTGAACCCCCAACAAAGCAGCAGCGGTCCTGGGTACAGAGCGGCGTGGCTTCTGCCGGCTCAGCGCCGAGACCCACGGCCTATCCCGTTAGCGTGGCGTAGAACAAACACCGGGAGGAACGGAAGAGAGGAAAACAAACATTTTGCGTGCAGCCAGCGTCGATGCTGTGAGCGTGGTTAATGCACGCCAGCGGAGAAGAGAGAGGGCGAGGTAAAAGTTAGAAACTGAATGCTATCAATAATGGTGGTTAGGGGGGCCAACACGACATACCTTTTAGTGTGATGCAGTTTGAGTACCAGAACGAGCCAGAGACATTTGGAGTCTGTGCTGTCGGAGTTATTGCGCAACCGGAGGAGAGCGAGGCGTGCAGAGCGTCTGCAGCACCTAGACAGGTAACCCGGAAAAGGAAGCGCGGACCAGCTGGCAGAGAGAGGCAGCACTAACCGTCCCTCCCCCTTATATACACTGGGTTCAAATTAAAGCGGCGCGACCACATGAGACTAAAGCTGAGAAAGCTCATCCCACTACACTTTTAAAGGTGCTATACTTTGTAAATGAGACCCTGGGTCTCAATGAGATCTTACCTGTATAAATAAAGGTCAATAAAAAAATAAAATAATACTGTATAAATAAATTAAACTTAAACTTGTCAAGTCAGTCCCAACAGCTTTTAAATATCCCTGTGTGATTGGCCACCTAATATGTGCTTACACACTATAAGCAAAATGAAGCCTGCGTAAATTCATGCAGGACACGGTAGTCGCCAGCCCCAGCTGTAGTCAGCTGACAGCCAGCCCATTAGTCTCTGTCCAATCACATTCATGCTCCTACCATAGGCGGTCTATTTAAATGTAGGCTGTCACACTGATTTCCCCCTCTACACCGCTCTGATCGCTGCACATTGCTGCGCTGGAAAAGCTTGGACACGTTAGACACGTTGAAGTTACGCACTATAGCTTTAAGTATCATGGTTAGTGTACACGGCTCTTGCTGCTGCTTCCGCCGCCGGTTTTGCGAGACGGGCTTCCGCGTGAGGGAAGGATTACTGCTCGTGTTCGTGCTCGCCCTGCTGCTGCTTGTGTCGATGCGGACCGGCGGCGGCTGACGTGTCATGGGGCCGCTGCGAAGCTCTCGAACGGAGGACGCCATCTGCGACGACGGGGGGGCTGCTTCTCTCCAGCGGGGCACACCTGGCAGGTGCGGCGCCGTCTCAGCTGTTCCATTGATTGACGGCGGCCGGTCCGGTTCTGGGCTGTGGAGGTTCTGTTGCCAGCCATGCTGCCACGCGGTCGGAGCATCACACAAGGAACGGTTTGCTTTGTTCTTATTCGCGGTGGGTTTCAACCTCCATAGCAATAATGCAGAATCATATTTGGCATTGAATTATCACAGTTGCAGCTTTTGTTCGTGGGTTTGGGGGGTTCTTTGTCTATTTTCTTATGAGCAATGAGCAAATTAATTAGAGTCTGCAAACTCTAAAATGCAGCTTATAAAATAACGCTGTTCTGAGGGGATGGCTGGGATACTTTGCATTGTTAAAGCCATGACCTCGTTTGTTGCGCATTCAGAGGTCTGCATCTGCAGCAGGCGCTGCATCTCACAGGCTCACTAAGGTAGTATGACCTCTTCTGAGTAGCATGCTGCTCTCATTTAGCAATTCAGAGGTGAGAGGGTCAGAGGTCAGCAGCCAGCGGCTGCCACACATATATAGGCACACCCAGATAGAATGACCTTTTTGCGGGATGCATGCTTGCGCCCAATGAAAACATATAATTTAAGGTCTGCAGAGAGCCTCTGTGACACATATGTAGGCACATAAGGTAGTATGACCTCCTCTGGGTTGCATGCTGCACCCGTTTAAAACATAATTTCTGAGGTCTGCGGCAAGCTGCCGCTACACATAGCAGTGGCTGATGCTCCGCATGGGCTTATAGGCTGGCGTTGGGCTCCATTGTTTTTGGGGGGTTTAAATTGTCTCCCTGGAGCGACATAGCATGTGCTTGTCCATCCAGGGAGCTCCCAGAGTGGAGCTTCAGCGCCAAGCCGAACTGTATATCATTTGTGGCTATAAATGGTTTTAATCATGACGAGAGTGTTCCTGAATGAAATGAAGCCTGCGTAAATTCATGCAGGGCACGGTAGTCGCCAGCCCCAGCTGTAGTCAGCTGACAGCCAGTCCATTAGTCTCTGTCCAATCACATTCATGCTCCTACCATAGGCCGTCTATTTAAATGTAGGCTGTCACACTGATTTCCCCCTCTACACCGCTCTGATCGCTGCGCATTGCTGCGCTGGAAAAGCTTGCCTCCTCCACCCCAGCCTCCACTTTCTCAGTGTCTCAGTGCTTTCTTCCACTCTGGGGGGTTTAAATTGTCTCCCTGGAGCGACATAGCCTGCGCTTGTCCATCCAGGGAGCTCCCAGAGTGGAGCTTCAGCGTCAAGCCGAACTGTATTCCATTTGTGGCTATAAATGGTTTTAATCATGACGAGAGTGTTCCTGAATGAATGTACAAAGCTCTGCAACGTGTTTCACCACAGGCTTCATCAAGCTCATCACAGTCGCTCCATATCAGCTGCTTTTTACAGACACTTGTCAAGTCAGTCCCAACAGCTTTTAAATATCCCTGTGTGATTGGCCACCTAATATGTGCTTACACACTATAAGCAAATGGACATTCCATGTGGCAAAACGTCACCAAAGTGTGTGTGTGGCCAAGCACACTCAGCCAAGTGTGGAGAACTAAGACAGGTCCAGACTGTCTCCATCAGGTTTCCTCCTGATCTTCTTCAGTCCACCTCCCACCTGAAAAACATGAACGTTTCCTCAACGTGACAGATGAAAACTTAAGCAAATGAACACTGTGAGACAAGAAGAAGGAATCTAAAGTTAATATATTACTAGACATGAGTCACAGTATCAGTGGCTGCACTTTAAAATCCTCATATGACACAACATGTAAAGCTGTGATCAGTCTCCATGAGGATGGTTGAAGGAGTGAGTTGTTCCAGCAGTGAGGAGGACACAGCATGATGTGTTGAGGACAGCTCCAGTTGACTGACTCTGTGTGTTTGCATATGTGTCCTTCCTCTCTGCTCCCAGCCTCCCGTTAAGAGGCCAGTGTTGATCAGTGTGTGTCCAGGCCTTTCACAGCCACTGACACCACAGCAGCACAATGATGATGTCTGGGACTCTACTGCTGGCCACCCTGGGGCTCCTTGTTCAGGGTGAGACTCTCTGCTGAAAACTTTGCTTCAGGATGGAACCAGCTTCATCACAATCATCTTCTGCTATGATGGAGAAACACTCCAACCAGCAGCATTCACCTTCTTCCATCTATTCTCCATCTTCAACAAATCATCCTCTTCTCTTTGGATCTTCATCTTTCTCCAAGATGGATTTGTCTCAATAACTCTTCTCCTCTTTTTCATGCTTTACAGCTTCATCAGGACAAATCATCCTGACTCAGACTCCTGGATCTCAGTCTGTTGTTCCAGGTCAGACTGTCTCTATCAGATGTCAAACCAGTGAAAATGTTGGTAACTACCTCAGCTGGTACCTTCAGAAACCTGGAGAAGCTCCTAAACTCCTGATTTATAGAGCTGATGACCTTCAGTCTGGAGTTTCAGATCGTTTTAGTGGAAGTGGATCTAGGACTGACTTCACTCTGACCATCAGTAGAGTTCAGGCTGAAGACTCAGGAGTTTACTACTGTCAGCAGGGTGCTTACACACCGTTCACACAGTGAAAAAGCGTCGTACAAAAACCTCCCTCAGCTGCAGAGGAACTGATCTGACTCAACAGCTGCACTGAAACTACAACAACACAAGTTGAACTCAAACATAGTTAATAACTGGATTGAGAGAGGAGTGACCAGCCTGGGACAGCTATTCACTGATGGCCTGCTCATGACATTCGACCAGATCCAAAAGGAATATAATGTACCGGCTCACTTCTACTTCCAATAGTTAAAAGAGGTCATAAGGAAAAGTATCAACACCACTAACTTTAGTAATAACAACTCAGATATACAAGATTTTAACATCCAACGATACAACAATATCAATTCCAATAGACAGATGGATTACGGACCTCAGTAACTCTAAAACCCAACTGATACAGTATTCACAGAACTCATATTACCACATACAAACTACATCGCATGGGTTTCAGCCAGAGCAATTCCTGCCCCCTTTGCTCAACCTCAGTAGATAACCACATCCACGCTCTCTGGCATTGTCCACCCATTCAAGATTTCTGGTCGGATGTCATGGGCAGGCTATCGGAGATGCTGGGCCTCAGCATCCCCACATGTCTAATCATTGCACTACTGGACGAACTATCTTCATTACACATACTCAACCAGCATAAATCATTTGTACTATTATCATTAACTATTGCCAAGAAGACCATATTACTGAATTGGAAAGACAGAACAAAGATATCTATAACCCATTGGTTAAATTTATTAACAGATCACTGAAATGAGCTTTTATTTGACTCTTAGACATTTGAGTCATGCTGTGTTTTGTATTTCACACAACAAGGAATGTTTCACACAGTTTTTGATTTCTGTCATTTTTTCATTTTTTCTAATAGTAGTTGCATCTTTGTGGATCAGCTCATCAACAAGTGTCAATATTTAGGATTGAGAAAACTCTGCAGCAACAATAGAGGAGACACATGAAGGATAGTATTGATACTGATCAATCAATCAATAATGACAAGTTGTGAGTTTATACACACCACAGGACGAATTTACAAACGTTGAATGAAAACCCATGAAAACAAGTGATGTGATGATGATATTTTTATTGTGTGTAAAGACAGAAACAACATAGAAAGAGTGAGAGAAGCTGCTAAATGTTGTTAGTGAAACATGTGAAATGAGAGAGAGAGAGAGAGAGAGAGAGAGAGAGAGAGAGAGAGAGCAGCAGAGGAAAAGCAGCAGCGTGGTCCCAGTGATCAGCTCAGGACTGGGAACACTGGTCTCTCCTCAGTGTCTCTGAGAGCGGAGTCTGGGAGCCCTGGGTGGCCTCACAGGTCACAGAGCCCAGCTTCCTCCACTGGTCTGCAGGGAGCCTCAGGGTGCTGCTCCAGCTGTAGAGGCCGTCCTTCCCCAGCACCCCGGGGCTCCTGCTCTCCTCCCAGCTGCTGCTGCTGCTGCCGTCCACCTTCCAGACCAGACTCCAGTCTGAGGGGAAGCCCTTGTTGGCCAGGCACATGAGCGTGGCCTTCCCCTGCTGCTGCAGCTCCTCACTGGAGGGGGCAGCACCGTCAGGGTGGGACGCCTATCACCTAGGAGACACAGACCACAAGCTGTCAATCCAAGAGCAGCAACTTGGACACCTTTACTGTGAGAGAGCTGCTTTTGTCCTTGAAGGAGTTTCTGTCAGATGTTTTTCTGCTCCACCAGTCACTCACTCACACATTGTTTCACTTCCCTTCAACAAGCCTGTCATGCACATCAGCACAGAGACAATCATCATACACTTTGACCTGAAACATATCAAACTAGACTAGAAATACATCCATCTGATTTAGGAAACAATCACACATTTTCTGTCACTTGGATTTTCAGCTGCAAACATTTGTCAAATCATTTGACAAGGATCAAATGTTCCTGGAGTGGAAAATACTCCTCATTGAACAAACTCTTCAAATGAGTTCAATGAACAATGGAAACTGTCAATCACACGTTTCAAAAGGATCTCAAAACTACTACTACTACTACTAAACAATAGATTAAATATACAATATATTAAAAAACACATGATGTTTGACCATTTCTACACTTCAACTTCAATTCAATCTTGGCAGGCATGCAACAAGAAAACTGGAGAAAAGAGATTTACATTTAACTCCATGATTAAGAAGGAGAAATAAAAACACAAATATGAAAAATATACTTCATAAAATAAAAGATTGGATTTGATAAAAACTAAAAACTAAAATAATCGTTTTAGTATTTTAGCAGAAACTTACTTCCAACATCCAGTCTGGTTCCTCCACCAAAAGTCCACCACAGTGATACAAAGTCATTGAGCCGTCGTACAAAAACCTCTGACTGTAGAGACACGGCTCTCTGACTCTGTCACACTGAACTACTCTTATCTACAAGAGTTTAGCATCAAACTTTAACATCAATGTTTTCTATATGTTTCTTTATCGTTTATTCTCTTTATGTCACAACATTTGAAGTTATCAGATTTTTTTTTAAAAGGAATGAATATTTTTGGATCCTAAAATTGAATTTTTTTCACTTTTCAAAAATTCACAAAAGTATGTACTTTTCTTTAGGATTGAACAAATTTAATCAAATTAAATGATAAAAAAAACAACAACAACTCTGAAATATTGACTTACTTCCAACATCCAGTCTGGTTCCTCCACCGAACGTGTACCACAGTGATACAAAGTCATTGAGCCGTCGTACAAAAACCTCTGACTGTAGAGACACGGCTCTCTGACTCTGAAACAAACAAACTCACCAGAATTAGTCTGTTTGTAACATTTTGGCAGCTGATGTGAGAAATGACAACAACACAGTATAAAAAGGACAACATGTATTGTCAATTTTTTATATTTGTTCATTTGAAGAAAAATCATTTTCAAAAATGTTTGATGACGTGAGAAAAATATAATGGGAATTAAAGAAGCTCAAGCAGGTAAAACCTAAAGAGCATTTCAAAAAGCACTTCCTGATCAATATACTCATCAACTGATTGATTGATTGCTAATCAGGATGATGAGACTGATCCCAGTCCCTGTTGGAGTCAGTCAGAGCATTTCCATAGAGAGCCACTTTGCATCAGCAGCACCATGCTCCAGTGCTCTGGGAGAGTTTATAGTCCTGAGAGTTGAAGACTGGATGACTGACAGCTGTCCTTCATGACAACACAAGACACAGAAATCCTCCTCCTCATCAAAAACATGACTTTGGTCTCCGTCCTCATCTGGACTCTCCTCTGCTGCTGCTTCACAGGTAAAGTCCAGAGAATCCAACTCCTCTATCAACATCTGTCCCTCTGAAATGAAGCCCACAAAACCAGGACTCTGTTTGATGTTTCTGTCTCTGTGTCCTCAGAGTCCAGAGGTCAGGTCACAGTGACTCAGTCTGGAGCAGTGAGCTCTGCTGTCGGAGCCTCAGTCACCATCACCTGTAGAGTCAGTCAGAGGGTTCACAGTTGGAGCATCTACCACGAATTAGCCTGGTACCAGCAGAGAGATGGAGAAGCTCCTAAACTGCTCATTTACTTGGCAACTTCTAGACAATCAGGGATTCCAGATCGTTTTACAGGCAGTGGATCTGGGACTGACTTCACTCTGAGGATCAGTGGAGTCCAGGCTGAAGATGCAGCAGTTTACTACTGTCAGAGTTATCATGAAATCAACAGCCAGCGTGTGTTCACACAGTGAAAAGGCGTCGTACAAAAACCTCCCTCAGTCAAAGTGAACAGAAACTGAAGTGACTGCTGCAGCTGGAAGATACTGCAGAGACTGATACACTTCACTGAGGACACACACACACACACACACACACGCACGCACGCACGCACGCACGCACGCACGCACGCACGACTAGAATCATTCAAGTTCTTTATCATTGTGATGAACATAGTTTTTACATCACAGTCCAAACTTCCCTCCAACTTTCTTCTCCTGCTCAGGTGAGCAGCCATTTTATCCTGAGCCAGAAGAAAGTTGAGGTGTTGACCTTTGACCTTTAGTTTCTTTCTGTAGCTGCAGCCCAAGATGAACATGTGTTGAGTCAAAACCTCTCCATACATAGAAAACAGCCTGTGTAAAACCACAAGCAGAGGCTGCAGCCTGCTGCAGTCCAGGAGACAATGGTAGAGCTTGGTCTGTCTGAGGGGACAGAATGGACACCTTCCATCAACACTGGCCTTTCAAACACACACTAAAACATTGACAGCAAGCGGCCCATGTTAGACTCTCCACTGTAAGCCTCCAAGCCTTTTAGTTCACACTGCTTTGTACCGTGCTCTCCATGAAGGCTCCACTCCTGGACAGAGAGCCAGGTGCAGCCTCCATGGTCAGTCAGCCCCACCTTTCAGCTTGTCTCTGTCCATCACTTTGACCAGGAGGTTGGACATGACTTTTCCTGCTGTTAGAGAGACGTATGGGTCCTGACACATTGTGCTCTAAAACACCAACCACAACAGTCTTTAAGATCCAGAGCCAGGCTCTCTACAGCAGTGGTTCTCAACCTTTTTGGGGTCCGGGACCCCCTGCATATTTTTGATCGACCCTGAGGACCCCCGCCGCCCCCCGACCCCCGACCCCCAACTGCAGTTTAATAGAAACAGGGGAAAAAATACATTTTAAATTGTATTATGGCATTTATTTACTCATTGAGGCTAATACAAGCTTTCAGTTGTAAATTCCATAACAACAAAACAAGATGCAGTGGCTGCAGACACTTTTAGGGCCAATAGGCCTGACTGAAAATAAATTCACCCATTTCCCTAATAATTTGGTTGTTTATATTTAATTTTACTTATGCACATCATTTTCAATTATACACATTTTTGGTGTTTTGTATGAAAAGTCTTGACATATCATAAAATGCTGATAAGACTTGCCCTATTTTCAGCTTACAGTTTGTAAGGAGGCTGACCATCAGGTCTGTTGTGATGATATAACTCATTGGTCCTGACATGTGTTTTCTGCATCTTTGAGACGATGTCTTTCCTTTTTTTTTTCAATTAGATTGAAAGTTGCAACAACAATTCAGTCATTTGTTCACGTTTCCGTACAATAGTAACAGGCAACGTCTTTTCACACACGGGCCTCCTTCGCCTTTCAAATGAGGCAGAGCTCAGTGGGAAACAGTAGGAGAGACACAGGCCGAAAGCAGCGGGACACAACACCGGGGAGAAGCCGGTCCGTGCGTGCAGCTGCGCGCCACGGACGAGCACGGAAAAACAACCGCACGCCGCTACTGCTTTTGAATTGGGAAGTGTGCATGAAACGCGTCTACACTGAATAGGTTTGAGCGCGAGCAAAAGACGCTTCATGTCAACGGCCCCCCATGCAAGATGCACACACACGGTTGAACCGCGGCGGCGGCCCAAATCACCCACAGCAGACAGAGAAAACCCTGCAGTCCAGCCGGCGCCCTAAGAATTCGCGCATGGTGATTTGGGTAGCCTACCTGTGTACCTCACAGGCACACACAAACACTTTGGGTGTGTTTCTGTGGCCCAGCGCATTGACTTACAGGCGCACAGAGACGGCGAAATACAGTATGTGAACTATTACAACTCGCAGGCCAGATTGGAAGGTTCGGCGGATGTTTTCACGGACCCCTTGCAATTACACCACGGACCACTAAGGGTCCGCGGACCCCCGGTTGAGAACCACTGCTCTACAGGAAAAGGATCTGTGTCACTGAGGGATCAAAGAATGGAGAGGGTTAGGGGGTCACACCATTATGGATGTCCATGTTGACGTTGGCCCCATCAGCACCGAGAGCAACACATTTCTTCATCCATTCATTCCCTGGGCAGTCTGCTGCATCAAAGGCAGCCTTGGTAGCATTCAAGACTCCTGGAAAAAACACTATCAAAAAACACATGGAATTCTCTAAATAAAAAATGCTGTCGTATTTATAGCTTTACAATGTAACACTAACCTTTCCTACCTTTTCCTCCTGGCATTTAAAAGAAGAACCATTCTCCAATAGCTGCACATGGACAACTTCACATCAATGTCCTATCATGCACACCTTTAGTCATTGTTGTGGGTTGGATTGATGTCCACTCTGTTTTTCTTGTGTAGGACCGTCAGTGGATGAAACTTCACAAAGGGTAGCTCTTCCTCATCAATATGTTAGGTGATATTAAATGTGATCTTGAGCTGTCTTCTTTTATCCTCTTCAGAGATGAGATCTGTCTCCTCACCGCCGCCTGTGAGGGTTTTCTTGTGCCGCTACGAATGCATCCCTGCACGCGGTCATCTAATCCTAACTCTTCTTCGTCCTCTTGCACCATTTCAGCCTCTGTGCCTGGGTCCACAGCTTCTGGCTCTGTGGCCCTTTTGAAATAATCGCTGAGGCACTTCATAGTTCATACGTTTTGTTTTCATCTGTTTGGCTTCGCCTCGTTACCATAGATCCATGATACTCCCTCTGCCTTTAACCGCCTTCCACAGCACGTCAGCAAGAACCCTCACTATGAGGAAATCACCTGATTTTTTTCTTCAGAGACCACATGGCCACACATTTTTAAATGAAATTTTTGATGAGTAATTATGAGTATCTAGTACTGTTTTAATGCTGTTTTATTGTTTTATATGTTTTATTTTGGATTCTGATCTATTTTTATTTTCACATAGGTTCTTTAAGGATCTGTCAAGATGCTTCCAAATTGAAATGCAGCAGCTCTATGTAGAGAGCATGTGTTGTGAGGAGGACACAGCATGATGTGTTGAGGACAGCTCCAGTTGACTGACTCTGTGTGTTTGCATATGTGTCCTTCCTCTCTGCTCCCAGCCTCCCGTTAAGAGGCCAGTGTTGATCAGTGTGTGTCCAGGCCTTTCACAGCCACTGACACCACAGCAGCACAATGATGATGTCTGGGACTCTACTGCTGGCCACCCTGGGGCTCCTTGTTCAGGGTGAGACTCTCTGCTGAAAATTTTGCTTCAGGATGGAACCAGCTTCACCACAATCATCTTCTGCTATGATGGAGAAACACTCCAACCAGCAGCATTCACCTTCTTCCATCTATTCTCCATCTTCAACAAATCATCCTCTTCTCTTTGGATCTTCATCTTTCTCCAAGATGGATTTGTCTCAATAACTCTTCTCCTCTTTTTCATGCTTTACAGCTTCATCAGGACAAATCATCCTGACTCAGACTCCTGGATCTCAGTCTGTTGTTCCAGGTCAGACTGTCTCTATCAGATGTCAAACCAGTTCAGGTGTTGGTAACAACCTCCAGTGGTACCTTCAGAAACCTGGAGAAGCTCCTAAACTCCTGATTTATGGAGCTACAGGCCGTCAGTCTGGAGTTTCAGATCGTTTTAGTGGAAGTGGATCTACTTACTCTGACTACACTCTGAGCATCAGTAGAGTTCAGGCTGAAGACTCAGGAGTTTACTACTGTCAGCAGAGTAGCAGCTACCCACTCACACAGTGAAAAAGCGTCGTACAAAAACCTCCCTCAGCTGCAGAGGAACTGATCTGACTCAACAGCTGCACTGAAACTACAACAACACAAGTTGAACTCAAACATAGTTAATAATGATCCACTCTGAACATTTGAAAATCACATATTGAACTAAACCATGGGTCACCAACCCGATGCCCGCGGTACACTGACCACTGCATCATTCATCAACAGGTGATATGTGCCAAAGTGATAGGCTTTGATCACGTGATGACTCCTGTCATGAAGATCATTAACAGCATCCGCTCCAAAGCCAAACAACACAGGATGTCCAAGGTGTTATTGGAGGAGCTGTCAGCTGAGTATGGGGACCTGTTACTGCACACAGAAATCAGATGGCTCAGCAGGGGACGAGTTCTGCAGCACTTTTTTTCACTTTTGGATGAAATCAAAGAGTTCATGCAGTCCAGAGGGGAGGACATGTCGCTGCTCCAGGACACTGAGTGGATGCTTGACCTTGCATCTTTAACAGTGGGAAACTGAAATTTCAACTGCGAGTTGCAAGGAAAAGGCAAGACTGTGGCTGACATGACAAGTGCTGTAAACGCATTTAAAGCTAAGATGAACATTTTCTCTGTGCAAGCTGCTGCACTTCCCCTCCTTACAGTCAGTGCTTACTGACCATGTTTGATTCTGGGGCTTTTGTCAAAACTGTACAAAAGTACGCTGAGGTCATTAATAGACTTTGAGAACAGGTTTTGTGGCTTTGATAAACTTCAGCCATGTGTGTCATTTGTTTCAAACCCTTTCATGCAAGTGGACATGACGTATATGGCTGAGCAGCTAAGTGCAGTGTTCAGCTTGGATGCTGGACAAGTGGAGATGGAAATCCTTACGATGCAAAATGACCTCCACCTCAGAGCTGTATGCACAGCAGCAATGGAAGTTGCCAGCCTTTTTGGTTCAGCCTACCGTATCTCTGTGAATCAACTTTTTCCAACATGAACTTCATCAAGAACAAACACAGAACACGCCTCACTGATGCACATCTACAAGACTCACTCAGAGTTGCGGTGTCTAATTACACCCCAGGTTACTGTACCCTGGTAGCAGCATGCAATGCCAGCCTTCACACTAACAGACATTGCAACAATTTGTTGTTGTAAATGTTACAGAACTGATAATTTGTCCAAACATAGGACAGAGCCCATGATTTGTGTTACAAATCAAGTGGTAGGAGGAACATGACATGATTTAAAAATCTAACATGATTTTCCTAAAAAGAAAAATGTTACAGAATTGATCATTTGTCCAAACATAGGACAGAGTTCATGTTTTTTTCAGTGCTACAAAGAAAGTGGTAATAGGGAACGTGACATGATTTAAAAATGTAACATGATTTCCTTAAAAAAAGAAAAAATGTCATAGAACTGATCTAAACATAGGACAGAGATTGTGATGTGTTAAAAAAAAAAATCTACAGATCAATTAATACAAATGTGACATGATTGATTTAAAAATATGAAAGAGTTGTTGTTACAGAACAAATCATTTGTCCAAACATACGACAGAGTTCATGATTTGTTCAAAAATGCTGTTTGGAAATTAATACAAATGTGACATGATTGATTTAAAAATTTGAAAGAGTTGTTGATGTATTTGGTATATTACAAAAGTGATTTGTACAAACATAGGACAGAGTTCATGGTGTGTTCAAAAGTTCAAAATGTTACAAAGGGAAGAACATGACATGAATAACATGAAATATATTGTGTTCAAATAAATCTGTGTTTCCTACCGTGGTGATTTTGTCAATTATTGTGAGGTATGATTAACATTTATGTGATCAGGCGGTCTCGTTATATGTGACTGTTTATAATGAAGGTAACCTCGGCAACTTTATGTTGTTCAGGGAGTTTGTTTCAATCAAGTAAGCTTTTGTATCACTATTACCCTTTTGGTAGCTCTCAGTTCCAAAAAGGTTGGTGACCTCTGAACTAAAGACTATTTACTGTTAATACACTGATTCTTAATCAGTTTGAACCAATCTGCTCAACATCAACAAAAAGCTCAGATGAAGTTTGATGACATGAACACTGAAAGAAAGAAGATTGATTTTCCTGTCAACATGGACTCATTTGTTGATGAAATTCATTCTGACATTTGATTGGCCTACAATGAAATATCATAGAGAAATGAATATATTTACATATAAAATGAACTTTTATTTGACTCTTAGACATTTGAGTCATGCTGTGTTTTGTATTTCACACAACAAGGAATGTTTCAGACACTTTTTGATTTCTTTAATTTTTTCTAATAGTTTCTGCATCTTTGTGGATCAGCTCATCAACATGTGTCAATATTTAGGATTGAGAAAACTCTGCAGCAACAATAGAGGAGACACATGAAGGATAGTATTGATACTGATCAATCAATCAATAATGACAAGTTGTGAGTTTATACACAATTTGACATCATCTTTCTCTGTCAACTCATCACACAGGAATAAAAAGTCGTCATGGAAACAGTGAATGAAAACCCATGAAACCAAGTGATGTGATGATGATATTTTTATTGTGTGTAAAGACAGAAACAACATTGAAAGAGTGAGAGAAGCTGCTAAATGTTGTTAGTGAAACATGTGAAATGAGAGAGAGAGAGAGAGAGAGAGAGAGAGAGAGAGAGAGAGAGAGAGAGAGAGAGAGAGAGAGAGAGAGAGCAGCAGAGGAAAAGCAGCAGCGTGGTCCCAGTGATCAGCTCAGGACTGGGAACACTGGTCTCTCCTCAGTGTCTCTGAGAGCGGAGTCTGGGAGCCCTGGGTGGCCTCACAGGTCACAGAGCCCAGCTTCCTCCACTGGTCTGCAGGGAGCCTCAGGGTGCTGCTCCAGCTGTAGAGGCCGTCCTTCCCCAGCACCCCGGGGCTCCTGCTCTCCTCCCAGCTGCTGCTGCTGCTGCCGTCCACCTTCCAGACCAGACTCCAGTCTGAGGGGAAGCCCTTGTTGGCCAGGCACATGAGCGTGGCCTTCCCCTGCTGCTGCAGCTCCTCACTGGAGGGGGGCAGCACCGTCAGGGTGGGACGCCTATCACCTAGGAGACACAGACCACAAGCTGTCAATCCAAGAGCAGCAACTTGGACACCTTTACTGTGAGAGAGCTGCTTTTGTCCTTGAAGGAGTTTTGTCAGATGTTTTTCTGCTCCACCAGTCACTCACTCACACATTGTTTCACTTCCCTTCAACAAGCCTGTCATGCACATCAGCACAGAGACAATCATCATACACTTTGACCTGAAACATATCAAACTAGACTAGAAATACATCCATCTGATTTAGGAAACAATCAGACATTTTCTGTCACTTGGATTTTCAGCTGCAAACATTTGTCAAATCATTTGACAAGGATCAAATGTTCCTGGAGTGGAAAATACTCCTCATTGAACAAACTCTTCAAATGAGTTCAATGAACAATGGAAACTGTCAATCACACGTTTCAAAAGGATCTCAAAACTAATACTACTACTACTAAACAATAGATGAAATATACAATATATTAAAAAACAAATGATGTTTGACCATTTCTACACTTCAACTTCAATTCAATCATGGCAGGCATGCAACAAGAACACTGGAGAAAAGAGATTTACATTTAACTCCATGATTAAGAAGGAGAAATAAAAACACAAACATGAAAAATATACTTCATAAAATAAAAGACTGTATTTGCTAAGAACTAATAAGAAAAGAAACAAATAATCTTTGTAGTATTTTAGCAGAAACTTACTTCCAACATCCAGTCTGGTTCCTCCACCAAAAGTCCACCACAGTGATACAAAGTCATTGAGCCGTCGTACAAAAACCTCTGACTGTAGAGACACGGCTCTCTGACTCTGTCACACTGAACTACTCTGATCTACAAGAGTTTAGCATCAAACTTTAACATCAATGTTTCTTTATCGTTTATCCTCTTAATGTTGCAAAATTTTAAGTCATCAGATTTTTTTTTTTTAAAGCAATGAATATTTTTGGATCCTAAAACTGATTTTTTTTTTTTCACTTTTCAAAAATCACGAAAATATGAAATTTTCTTAGCTATTTTTGGATTAAACAAATTAAATGAAAAAAAACCTCTGAAATATGGACTTACTTCCAACATCCAGTCTGGTTCCTCCACCGAACGTGTACCACAGTGATACAAAGTCATTGAGCCGTCGTACAAAAACCTCTGACTGTAGAGACACGGCTCTCTGACTCTGAAACAAACAAACTCACCAGAATTAGTCTGTTTGTAACATTTTGGCAGCTGATGTGAGAAATGACAACAACACAGTATAAAAAGGACAACATGTATTGTCAATTTTTAATATTTGTTCATTTGAAGAAAAACCAACATTTTCAAAAATATTTGATGACGTGAGAAAAATATAATGGGAATTAAAGAAGCTCAAGCAGGTAAAACCTAAAGAGCATTTCAAAAAGCACTTCCTGATCAATATACTCATCAACTGATTGATTGATTGCTAATCAGGATGATGAGACTGATCCCAGTCCCTGTTGGAGTCAGTCAGAGCATTTCCATAGAGAGCCACTTTGCATCAGCAGCACCATGCTCCAGTGCTCTGGGAGAGTTTATAGTCCTGAGAGTTGAAGACTGGATGACTGACAGCTGTCCTTCATGACAACACAAGACACAGAAATCCTCCTCCTCATCAAAAACATGACTTTGGTCTCCGTCCTCATCTGGACTCTCCTCTGCTGCTGCTTCACAGGTAAAGTCCAGAGAATCCAACTCCTCTATCAACATCTGTCCCTCTGAAATGAAGCCCACAAAACCAGGACTCTGTTTGATGTTTCTGTCTCTGTGTCCTCAGAGTCCAGAGGTCAGGTCACAGTGACTCAGTCTGGAGCAGTGAGCTCTGCTGTCGGAGCCTCAGTCACCATCACCTGTAGAGTCAGTGAAGATGTGTCGGGAGACTACTTATCCTGGTACCAGCAGAAAGAAGGAGAAGCTCCTAAACTGCTCATTTATGAGGCAACTTCTAGAGAATCAGGGATTCCAGGTCGTTTTACAGGCAGTGGATCTGGGACTGACTTCACTCTGAGCATCAGTGGAGTCCAGGCTGAAGATGCAGCAGTTTACTACTGTCAGAGTTATCACAGGTTGAACAGTCAGCATGTGTTCACACAGTGAAAAAGCGTCGTACAAAAACCTCCCTCAGTCAAAGTGAACAGAAACTGAAGTGACTGCTGCAGCTGGAAGATACTGCAGAGACTGATACACTTCACTGAGGACACACACACACAGTTGGAAAACACACTTGACTCACATATTTACATGTTTTCTTTCATGAAACATTTCAATCTTCCAGGTAAGAGGTGTACAGAAAAGAAAATTTGAGTCCACTCTGGGTCATAAAATTAGTGTAAAAACTCATTTATCAGACGATGTAGGCTAAAGTTTGTGCAAAATTCTATTTTTGAGTAAATCCGGGACGAAAGTGTTGTATTTTGTTTCACATTGGACAATGCAGGTGCACGGATTTTACGTCAACCTGTACACGATTCAAAAGTCACTGATATTGGATCTGTCATCCGTCATTCAAACGTCTGAAACACACACACGGAGCTCGGACTCGCCCCAACTTTTGAATATCCCGCCCGCTCGATAACGTCTAATCAAATCCGTTTACCTTACTCAGGTAAAGTTGTGTTGTGTTGTGTCCCCCCAGCATTCTAAACCTATAGCAGCGTAGCTATAAATGGTTCAGAGCGACCTGAACCAACCCTAACTACAAGCCCTGTCATAAAGGAAGACAAGAAGAAGGAATCTAAAGTTACTAGACATGAGTCACAGTATCACTTTAAAATCCTCATATGACACAACATGTAAAGCTCTGATCAGTCTCCATGGGCCTGATCTACTAAAGGTTTGCTTGTATTAAAACATGTGCAAACATGATGCCACCCCCCAAAAAATGTGCAAGCTGATCTACTAGCCAGGTGCACCGAGGATTGTGTCTCTCAAATGGGCAAAAAGCATGCGTGATGCAATTAGCGCGTTTGCCTTGATGAATATGCAAATATGGGCACATTTGCCAGGAGTAGATGCAAATAGATTTATTTAGCACACGCAGCCTGATTAATCAAACCTGAAGCCGATTGCGGTGGAAGTTTTTGCATCTTTATTTAGTACGGATGAAAGGCAAGTATTATCTGACACGGCTTTTTTTCTTTTATTGATTTAATACCTGCCAGAGCATCTCTGCATTTCCTCGCAACGAGGTCATTCCAGCAAACTGTACCAGTTCTATTTCATGTGTTTGAAGTCATCTACTTTTTAGCGTGTTACTCTTAGTAGATAACCTGTTTTTCATGCACTAACCAGACACACAAATTTTTACCAGGAGCACGCAATTTAGCGCCCCTTATCTGGGATCTTAGTAGATCAGTCTCCATGAGGATGGTTGAAGGAGTGAGTTGTTCCAGCAGTGAGGAGGACACAGCATGATGTGTTGAGGACAGCTCCAGTTGACTGACTCTGTGTGTTTGCATATGTGTCCTTCCTCTCTGCTCCCAGCCTCCCGTTAAGAGGCCAGTGTTGATCAGTGTGTGTCCAGGCCTTTCACAGCCACTGACACCACAGCAGCACAATGATGATGTCTGGGACTCTACTGCTGGCCACCCTGGGGCTCCTTGTTCAGGGTGAGACTCTCTGCTGAAAACTTTGCTTCAGGATGGAACCAGCTTCACCACAATCATCTTCTGCTATGATGGAGAAACACTCCAACCAGCAGCATTCACCTTCTTCCATCTATTCTCCATCTTCAACAAATCATCCTCTTCTCTTTGGATCTTCATCTTTCTCCAAGATGGATTTGTCTCAATAACTCTTCTCCTCTTTTTCATGCTTTACAGCTTCATCAGGACAAATCATCCTGACTCAGACTCCTGGATCTCAGTCTGTTGTTCCAGGTCAGACTGTCTCTATCAGATGTCAAACCAGTTCAAGTGTTGGTAACTGGCTCCACTGGTATCTTCAGAAACCTGGAGAAGCTCCTAAACTCCTGATTTATAAGGCTACAAACCGTCAGTCTGGAGTTTCAGATCGTTTTAGTGGAAGTGGATCTGGGACTGTCTTCACTCTGAGCATCAGTAGAGTTCAGGCTGAAGACTCAGGAGTTTACTACTGTCAGCAGGGTTACGACTTCCCGTTCACACAGTGAAAAAGCGTCGTACAAAAACCTCCCTCAGCTGCAGAGGAACTGATCTGACTCAACAGCTGCACTGAAACTACAACAACACAAGTTGAACTCAAACATAGTTAAAGCAGATATCAGCGGTTCTGAACATTTCGCTAATGCTGCGTTCAAGGCACGCTTTTGAAACCGTAAGTTACAGCTTCAAGTCACAACTACAACTTTGTAGCGTTCCAGGCAACCTGTAACTCGTGTTTTTACCGTCCTGTTGCCTGTGAAAGTTCACTATAACGACCACTCGTAACTTCCGATCCGTGAACTCGTACCAGATCAAACTTGTATGACTTCACAGGAAGGAAAAACACAAGTTACGAGTTTCCTTGAACGCACCATGAGTTAGCAGCCCCCGCCCTCGTCAGGCAGCTATTGGTCCTCGTGCTACGTGACCACATTCACGCGCACCCCTTGGCTGCACACACAGCCCTTCATGCCGTTCTCTCTCCTCATTGGATAACACTTGTATCCCACAAGTAAAGTTTTCTCCTCGGGTTACAGCAGAGCAGAGTGACGGAGAGACTCGCGTTTCGGCTGAAACACTCCATGTAAGTGATTGCTGACGGAAAATAGGACTATTTAGGACTAATATTAACAAAAACATTCTGCTGATATCTGCTTTAATAATGATCCACTCTGAACATTTGAAAATCACATATTTAACTAAACACTATTTACTGTTAATACACTGATTCTAATCCAGTTTGAACCAATCTGCTCAACATCAACAAAAAGCTCAGATGAAGCTTGATGACATGAACACTGAAAGAAAGAAGATTGATTTTAGGAGCTTTTATTTGACTCTTAGACATATGAGTCAACAAGGAATGTTTCAGACACTTTTGGATTTCTTTCATTGTTTCTAATAGTTTCTGCATCTTTGTGGATCAGCTCATCAACGTGTGTCAATATTTAGGATTGAGAAAAGTCTGCAGCAACAATAGAGGAGACACATGAAGGATAGTATTGATACTGATCAATCAACCAATAATGACAAGTTGTGAGTTTATACACAATTTGACATCATCTTAGACTTTCTCTGTCAACTCATTACACAGGAATAAAAAGTCGTCATGGAAACAGTGAATGAAAACCCATGAAACCAAGTGATGTGATGATGATATTTTTATTGTGTGTAAAGACAGAAACAACATTGAAAGAGTGAGAGAAGCTGCTAAATGTTGTTAGTGAAACATGTGAAATGAGAGAGAGAGAGAGAGAGAGAGAGAGAGAGAGAGAGAGAGAGAGAGAGAGAGAGAGAGAGAGAGAGCAGAGGAAGAGGAAAAGCAGCAGCGTGGTCCCAGTGATCAGCTCAGGACTGGGAACACTGGTCTCTCCTCAGTGTCTCTGAGAGCGGAGTCTGGGAGCCCTGGGTGGCCTCACAGGTCACAGAGCCCAGCTTCCTCCACTGGTCTGCAGGGAGCCTCAGGGTGCTGCTCCAGCTGTAGAGGCCGTCCTTCCCCAGCACCCCGGGGCTCCTGCTCTCCTCCCAGCTGCTGCTGCTGCTGCCGTCCACCTTCCAGACCAGACTCCAGTCTGAGGGGAAGCCCTTGTTGGCCAGGCACATGAGCGTGGCCTTCCCCTGCTGCTGCAGCTCCTCACTGGAGGGGGGCAGCACCGTCAGGGTGGGACGCCTATCACCTAGGAGACACAGACCACAAGCTGTCAATCCAAGAGCAGCAACTTGGACACCTTTACTGTGAGAGAGCTGCTTTTGTCCTTGAAGGAGTTTCTGTCTGATGTTTTTCTGCTCCACCAGTCACTCACTCACACATTGTTTCACTTCCCTTCAACAAGCCTGTCATGCACATCAGCACAGAGACAATCATCATACACTTTGACCTGAAACATATCAAACTAGACTAGAAATACATCCATCTGATTTAGGAAACAATCAGACATTTTCTGTCACTTGGATTTTCAGCTGTAAACATTTGTCAAATCATTTGACAAGGATCAAATGTTCCTGGAGTGGAAAATACTCCTCATTGAACAAACTCTTCAAATGAGTTCAATGAACAATGGAAACTGTCAATCACATGTTTCAAAAGGATCTCAAAACTACTACTACTACTACTAAACAATAGATGAAATATACAATATATTAAAAAACAAATGATGTTTGACCATTTCTACACTTCAACTTCAATTCAATCATGGCAGGCATGCAACAAGAAAACTGGAGAAAAGAGATTTACATTTAACTCCATGATTAAAAAGGAGAAATAAAAACACAAATATGGAAAATATAGCCTACATCATAAAATAAAAGATTGTATTTGCTAAAAATAAAAAAATAATCTTTAGTAGCAGAAACTTACTTCCAACATCCAGTCTGGTTCCTCCACCAAAAGTCCACCACAGTGATACAAAGTCATTGAGCCGTCGTACAAAAACCTCTGACTGTAGAGACACGGCTCTCTGACTCTGTCACACTGAACTACTCTGATCTACAAGAGTTTAGCATCAAACTTTAACATCAATGTTTTGTATCTGTTTCTTTATCGTTTATCCTCTTTATGTTGCAACATTTGAAGTTTTTTTTTTAAAAGGAATGAATATTTTTGGATCCTAAAACTGAATTTTTTTCACTTTTCAAAAAATCACTAAACAATGAACTTTTCTCATCTATTTTAGGATTGAACAAATTAAATCAAATTAAATTTTTAAAAAAACTCTGAAATACTGACTTACTTCCAAGCTCCAGTCTGGTTCCTCCACCGAACGTGTACCACAGTGATACAAAGTCATTGAGCCGTCGTACAAAAACCTCTGACTGTAGAGACACGGCTCTCTGACTCTGAAACAAACAAACTCATCAGAATTAGTCTGTTTGTAACATTTTGGCATCTGATGTGAGAAATGACAACGACACAGTATAAAAAGGACAACATGTATTGTCAATTTTTAATATTTGTTCATTTGAAGAAAAATCAACATTTTCGAAAATGTTTGATGACGTGAGAAAAATATAATGGGAATTAAAGAAGCTCAAGCAGGTAAAACCTAAGTAGCATTTCAAAAAGCACTTCCTGATTAATATACTCATCAACTGATTGATTGATTGATTTATTGAGGGTTCAAAGACTGTTAGACTGAGAAATATCTGAAGAGAGCTGCTTTCTCCAGACTCTCAGCATGTTCCTGAACAGGTTACAGTACAAGTCTGTGTTGCAGTCTCTTCAGGTTAAACTCTGAATCTGCCAACAACACAGTGACATGAATTCATTCATTATAGAAAAATGAAGCATGACTATATATCAGAGTGGACTCATTCAGCAACATGAACATATATAGTTGTATCATCTGCATACAGATGAACCCTAACCCTACTGTACCATTGACCTACACAGTCCAAACTATCAACAGCTGTGTTGATCCACTGACTGTCTCAGTAACAGCTTCTGATGCTCTCAGAACCAGCTCAACTGGCTGCTGTGCTCTCCAATAGGCTGAGTAGAGAAGCTGTGGGATGTTCAAGACTCAACGTTCAACAACACAAATGTTGTTGCTTTGTAATCAGCTCCAAAGATCCAACAGAGACTTTGTGACAGTTGTGTTTGAAATGCAGCAGCACTATGTAGAGAGCATGTGTTGTGAGGAGGACACAGCATGATGTGTTGAGGACAGCTCCAGTTGACTGACTCTGTGTGTTTGCATATGTGTCCTTCCTCTCTGCTCCCAGCCTCCCGTTAAGAGGCCAGTGTTGATCAGTGTGTGTCCAGGCCTTTCACAGCCACTGACACCACAGCAGCACAATGATGATGTCTGGGACTCTACTGCTGGCCACCCTGGGGCTCCTTGTTCAGGGTGAGACTCTCTGCTGAAAACTTTGCTTCAGGATGGAACCAGCTTCACCACAATCATCTTCTGCTATGATGGAGAAACACTCCAACCAGCAGCATTCACCTTCTTCCATCTATTCTCCATCTTCAACAAATCATCCTCTTCTCTTTGGATCTTCATCTTTCTCCAAGATGGATTTGTCTCAATAACTCTTCTCCTCTTTTTCATGCTTTACAGCTTCATCTGGCGAAAACATCCTGACTCAGACTCTTGAATCTCAGTCTGTTGTTCCAGATCAGACTGTCTCTATCAGATGTAAAGCCAGTTCTCGTACAAGCTACCTCCACTGGTACCTTCAGAAAACTGGTGAAGCTCCTAAACTCCTGATTTATCAAATCACAAGCCGTCAGTCTGGAGTTTCAGATCGTTTTAGTGGAAGTGGATCAGGGACTGACTACACTCTGAGCATCAGTAGAGTTCAGGCTGAAGACTCAGGAGTTTACTACTGTCAGCATGGTGGCAGCTTGCCGTTCACACAGTGAAAAAGCGTCGTACAAAAACCTCCTTCAGCTGCAGAGGAACTGATCTGACTCAACAGCTGCACTGAAACTACAACACAAGTTGAATTCAAACATAGTTAATAATGATCCACTCTGAACATTTGAAAATCACATATTTAACTAAACACTATTTACTGTTAAAGCTGTACAGAAAAGAAAACTGAATTTGAGCCCACTCTGGGTCATAAAATTAGTGTAAAAACTCATCTATCAGACGATGTAGGCCAAACTTTGTGCAAAATTCTATTTTTGAGTAAATCCGGAATGAAAGTGTGTATTTTGTTGTATATTTTATTTCACATTGGACAATGCAGGCGCCCGGATTGTACGTCAGCCTGTACACGATTCAAAAGCCACTGATATTGGATCTGTCATCCGTCATTCAAACGTCTAAACACGCACACACACGGAGCTCGGACTCAGCCCAAGCTTTGAATATCCCGCCCGCTCGATAACGACCAGTCAAATCCGTTTTCCTTACTCGGGTAAAGTCGTGTTGCAGCTTGTGACAACTCGGCGCGACAAACAGCCATTTCTGTACGCCTTAAGTACACTGATTCTAATCCAGTTTGAACCAATCTGCTCAACATCAACAAAAAGCTCAGATGAAGTTTGATGACATGAACACTGAAAGAAAGAAGATTGATTTTCCTGTCAACATGGACTCATTTGTTGATGAAATTCATTCTGACATTTGATTGGCCTACAATGAAATATCATAGAGAAATGAATATATTTACATATAAAATGAGCTTTTATTTGACTCTTAGACATTTGAGTCATGCTGTGTTTTGTATTTCACACAACAAGGAATGTTTCAGACACTTTTTGATTTCTTTCATTTTTTCTAATAGTTTCTGCATCTTTGTGGATCAGCTCATCAACATGTGTCAATATTTAGGATTGAGAAAACTCTGCAGCAACAATAGAGGGGACACATGAAGGATAGTATTGATACTGATCAATCAATCAATAATGACAAGTTGTGAGTTTATACACACCACAGGACACACACACTACTGCTGCCGTCCACCTTCCAGACCAGACTCCAGTCTGAGGGGAAGCCCTTGTTGGCCAGGCACATGAGCGTGGCCTTCCCCTGCTGCTGCAGCTCCTCACTGGAGGGGGGCAGCACCGTCAGGGTGGGATGCCTATCACCTAGGAGACACAGACCAGTTTTTCACTTCCCTCTCTCAGCACAGTAACCATAGCAACCGACAGGCATCACTGCTGAACCGTGGCAACAGACAGGTTTCAGTACTAAAGATAAAAAGGTCAAAGTTCCTCTCATGTCTTCATGTTTCATCTGGATTTTTACACTTCAAATATCTATGAACAAATGTCAGATTGAAATAGTTTCACAGCGTCTGAAATATTATTGATGTAAAACACTAAAGACTGAGATGGAATCTGTTGACTTTGTTGATTCAAGGACATGATGAGCCACAAACAAGTGAGCAGCACATTTCAACATCACACATGTGTGAATCCAAAAGAAGCAGCTTCATGTGTTCAACAGGAGAAATGAAGAATCAAACAGAGAGTTGAAAGTCATCTGGATCAGCCCAGTGGAAACTGACATCTCCTCCAGATGTTCACACACACAAATCACAAGCTGAAGTGATGAGACAATATTGAAGAGTTGATGAGAAACTTCCTTCCAACATCCAGTCTGGTTCCTCCAGCAAAAGTCCAGCACAGTGATACAAAGTGACTGAGTGCTGCTCCAAAAAGCTCTCAGTGTAGAGAGACACGGCTCGGACTCTGTCTGACTCAACTCCAACTACAAGTCCTCAACTTTCTGTCCTCCAAACATCTGATGACATGATTTCTATTCTGGACCAAACACTGACAATGTTCTGATTCATCATTTAGGCTTTAAAGACTCAACTCTAGTTTCTGATGTGGCCACAACATTTCAGGGAAAAAGATCAAGTCAATGAAGACGTCAAATCACACATTTGAGTTTCTAGATCCAAATCAAAGTGGGACAGACTAAATATTCTTAGTCACATCATAAAATACATCCAACATTCTACTTCCTTCCAACATCCAGTCTGGTTCTTAAAATTAAAGTTGATCTTTCTATCATCAAATACAAACAGACAAAAGGAGGTTTTACAATCAATTTAATTGCAGATTTTAATTCAAATCCATATAAAGTGACATATTTACAATCAATACACTGATCAACTGATTGATCCATTGCTAATCAGGATGATGAGACTGATCCCAGTCCCTGTTGGAGTCAGTCAGAGCATTTCCATAGAGAGCCACTTTGCATCAGCAGCACCATGCTCCAGTGCTCTGGGAGAGTTTATAGTCCTGAGAGTTGAAGACTGGATGACTGACAGCTGTCCTTCATGACAACACAAGACACAGAAATCCTCCTCCTCATCAAAAACATGACTTTGGTCTCCGTCCTCATCTGGACTCTCCTCTGCTGCTGCTTCACAGGTAAAGTCCAGAGAATCCAACTCCTCTATCAACATCTGTCCCTCTGAAATGAAGCCCACAAAACCAGGACTCTGTTTGATGTTTCTGTCTCTGTGTCCTCAGAGTCCAGAGGTCAGGTCACAGTGACTCAGTCTGGAGCAGTGAGATCTGCTGTCAGAGCCTCAGTCACCATCACCTGTAGAACCAGTCCTGCTGTATATAGATCAGGTGGAACCCACTACTTATCCTGGTACCAGCTGAAAGAAGGAGAAGCTCCTAAACGGCTCATTTACGAGGCAACTTCTAGAGAATCAGGGATTCCAGGTCGTTTTACAGGAAGTGGATCTGGGACTGACTTCACTCTGAGCATCAGTGGAGTCCAGGCTGAAGATGCAGCAGTTTACTACTGTCAGAGTTATCACAGTCCTTATGTGTTCACACAGTGAAAAAGCGTCGTACAAAAACCTCCCTCAGTCAAAGTGAAGTGACTGCTGCAGCTGGAAGATACTGCAGAGACTGATACACTTCACTGACACACACACACACACACGCACGCACGCACGCACGCACACACACACACACACACACACACACACACACACACACACACTGACCATAATGATGATGAGAACCAGCAAAATGTCCTGTTGATGGAAGGATTCCGACTGGAACCAAGTCTTTGACTACAAAGAGTGCTGCTCTGAGCTATGTGTTAGTCTCATCCCATCAACATGATGTGTTCACACCACCTCGGTCGCATCTTCACGCATTTCATTTAGTTAAGTTCATTAGTTTATTTGGAAGGGACATTACACATTGATAAACATATTTTAAAAATATGTAAATGTAGCATAGATGCTAATTTCCATCCGGTGTCCCAGGACATTAAAACAAAAGAGGTAGGTTCTGGCTGCATCAGCTGTTAGGAAGGGTCGAATTTGTTTTAAGTTTTTTAAGTTAAAATTTACTGAGTTTCTGACTTTTTTGATGTGTTTCTTGAAGGACAGATTTGAGCCCAAGGTGACTCCAAGATAAGAAAAGTGGGTGACCAGCTCCAACTCCTCCCCATCAAGGAACATGTTGGACCTTTTGATGTCAATTGGACGTTTACTGAACATTATACATACTGTCTTTTTTGTATTCAACAGTAGGCAGGCGTTTTTCAGCCAGTCCTGTATGTTGTGCAGCGCTTCTGTGAGCTTTAGAGTGATGCCTTTCGTATCTTTACCGTGGGTAGAAATTACCACATCATCTGCATACATTTGTGCATTAAAATCTGTACACACTTTTGGCAAATCATTGATGTATAATGAAAAGAGTAAAGGCCCAAGGATCGATCCTTGTGGGACACCGACTGTGTTTTTAAGAAAGGTGGATTTTACACCATTTACCATGACACACTGTTCTCTGTTTGTAAAATATGATCTAAACCATTCTAATGTTTCAGATGCAAAGTTAAAATATGTTCGTTTTTTTAAAAGGATTTGGTGGTCTACCGTGTCTAATGCTTTTCTATGAATTTTTATCCAACATATATTTAACATTTTCTAAAAACACACAATTTGCTGACTCAGTAGAATGATGGGGTTGGAAATTGAATTGCATTGGATGAAGTGGGTTAAATCCCTTAACTAAGTGCTCAATCAGCAGTTTAGAGACCCATTTTTCTACGACTTTGGATAGCTAAGGAAGATGCAGCAGTTGTTGCCGTTTATCTGAGTGTTCTGAGTTTAAAAACAATATTCTTTAAAAAATTTACAGCACATTTTATATATGTACTGTCTGTAGTTTAAATACTTGAATAATGGAATAAGTATCAAACTGTGGAGCTTTCTACATTATTATTGTTGATTATCATTGATATGGTTACACCCCTATTAGTTTCTGTCAGCCATAGTCTGGTCCTAACCTAAACCATAATCTCTTTGTTATTCTCTTTCAACACCAAGGACACAGAAATTCAAGGAAAACATAAATGTTGTCAGAGTAAGTTGTAATATTCTTCATTGTTGTTCCAACTAAGCAGACTCTACCTTACCTTCCAGCTAACAAGTCAAACATTAGCACTGATAACCTGCATGGCAGATATCTACATAGAAGAAAGAAGAGGTTCCACATAATATGGTGACTTTAATGTCATTTATTGGTTCAAAGCTCTGCAACGTGTTTCACCACAGGCTTCATCAAGCTCATCACAGTCGCTCCATATCAGCTGCTTTTTAGAGGCACTTGTCAAGTCAGTCCCAACAGCTTTTAAATATCCCTGTGTGATTGGCCACCTAATATGTGCTTACACACTATAAGCAAATGGACATTCCACGTGGCAAAACGTCACCAAAGTGTGTGTGTGGCCAAGCACACTCAGCCAAGTGTGGAGAACTAAGACAGGTCCAGACTGTCTCCATCAGGTTTCCTCCTGATCTTCTTCAGTCCACCTCCCACCTGAAAGACATGAACGTTTCCTCAACGTGACAGATGAAAACTTCAGCAAATGAACACTGTGAGACAAGAAGAAGGAATCTAAAGTGAATATATTACTAGACATGAGTCACAGTATCAGTGACTGCACTTTAAAATCCTCATATGACACAACATGTAAAGCTGTGATGAGTCTCCATGAGGATGGTTGAAGGAGTGAGTTGTTCCAGCAGTGAGGAGGACACAGCATGATGTGTTGAGGACAGCTCCAGTTGACTGACTCTGTGTGTTTGCATATGTGTCCTTCCTCTCTGCTCCCAGCCTCCCGTTAAGAGGCCAGTGTTGATCAGTGTGTGTCCAGGCCTTTCACAGCCACTGACACCACAGCAGCACAATGATGATGTCTGGGACTCTACTGCTGGCCACCCTGGGGCTCCTTGTTCAGGGTGAGACTCTCTGCTGAAAACTTTGCTTCAGGATGGAACCAGCTTCACCACAATCATCTTCTGCTATGATGGAGAAACACTCCAACCAGCAGCATTCACCTTCTTCCATCTATTCTCCATCTTCAACAAATCATCCTCTTCTCTTTGGATCTTCATCTTTCTCCAAGATGGATTTGTCTCAATAACTCTTCTCCTCTTTTTCATGCTTTACAGCTTCATCAGGACAAATCATCCTGACTCAGACTCCTGGATCTCAGTCTGTTGTTCCAGGTCAGACTGTCTCTATCAGATGTCAGACCAGTTCATATGTTGGTAACAACCTCCACTGGTACCTTCAGAAACCTGGAGAAGCTCCTAAACTCCTGATTTATGTAGCTACAAGCCGTCAGTCTGGAGTTTCAGATCGTTTTAGTGGAAGTGGATCTGGGTCTGACTACACTCTGAGCATCAGTAGAGTTCAGACTGAAGACTCAGGAGTTTACTACTGTCAGCAGGGTTACAACAGACCGTTCACACAGTGAAAAAGCGTCGTACAAAAACCTCCCTCAGCTGCAGAGGAACTGATCTGACTCAACAGCTGCACTGAAACTACAACACAAGTTGAACTCAAACATAGTTAATAATGATCCACTCTGAACATTTGAAAATCACATATTTAACTAAACACTATTTACTGTTAATACACTGATTCTAATCAAGTTTAGAAATAAAAAATATCATATAGAAATGAATATATTTACATATAAAATGAGCTTTTATTTGACTCTTAGACATTTGAGTCATGCTGTGTTTTGTATTTCACACAACAAGGAATGTTTCACACACTTCTTTGATTTCTTTCATTGTTTCTAATAGTTTCTGCATCTTTGTGGATCAGCTCATCAACATGTGTCAATATTTAGGATTGAGAAAACTCTGCAGCAACAATAGAGGAGACACATGAAGGATAGTATTGATACTGATCAATCAATCAATAATGACAAGTTGTGAGTTTATACACAGGACAAACATCTTTCTCTGACTCAACTCATCACACAGGAATAAAAAGTCGTCATGGAAACAGTGAATGAAAACCCATGAAACCAAGTGATGTGATGATGATATTTTTATTGTGTGTAAAGACAGAAACAACATTGAAAGAGTGAGAGAAGCTGCTAAATGTTGTTAGTGAAACATGTGAAATGAGAGAGAGAGAGAGAGAGAGAGAGAGAGAGAGAGAGAGAGAGAGAGAGAGAGAGAGAGAGAGAGAGAGAGAGCAGCAGAGGAAAAGCAGCAGCGTGGTCCCAGTGATCAGCTCAGGACTGGGAACACTGGTCTCTCCTCAGTGTCTCTGAGAGCGGAGTCTGGGAGCCCTGGGTGGCCTCACAGGTCACAGAGCCCAGCTTCCTCCACTGGTCTGCAGGGAGCCTCAGGGTGCTGCTCCAGCTGTAGAGGCCGTCCTTCCCCAGCACCCCGGGGCTCCTGCTCTCCTCCCAGCTGCTGCTGCTGCTGCCGTCCACCTTCCAGACCAGACTCCAGTCTGAGGGGAAGCCCTTGTTGGCCAGGCACATGAGCGTGGCCTTCCCCTGCTGCTGCAGCTCCTCACTGGAGGGGGGCAGCACCGTCAGGGTGGGACGCCTATCACCTAGGAGACACAGACCACAAGCTGTCAATCCAAGAGCAGCAACTTGGACACCTTTACTGTGAGAGAGCTGCTTTTGTCCTTGAAGGAGTTTCTGTCAGATGTTTTTCTGCTCCACCAGTCACTCACTCACACATTGTTTCACTTCCCTTCAACAAGCCTGTCATGCACATCAGCACAGAGACAATCATCATACACTTTGACCTGAAACATATCAAACTAGACTAGAAATACATCCATCTGATTTAGGAAACAATCAGACATTTTCTGTCACTTGGATTTTCAGCTGCAAACATTTGTCAAATCATTTGACAAGGATCAAATGTTCCTGGAGTGGAAAATACTCCTCATTGAACAAACTCTTCAAATGAGTTCAATGAACAATGGAAACTGTCAATCACACGTTTCAAAAGGATCTCAAAACTAATACTACTACTACTAAACAATAGATGAAATATACAATATATTAAAAAACAAATGATGTTTGACCATTTCTACACTTCAACTTCAATTCAATCATGGCAGGCATGCAACAAGAAAACTGGAGAAAAGAGATTTACATTGAACTCCATGATTAAGAAGGAGAAATAAAAACACAGATATGAAAAATATACATCATAAAAAAAACTTTGGTATCTTTTTTTTGTCACACTGAACTACTCTTATCTACAAGATTTCATCATGAAACTTTAACAAAAATGTTTTGTATCTGTTTCTTTATCGTTTATCCTCTTTATGTTGCAAAATTTGAAGTCATCAGATTTTTTTTTAAACCTAAATTTTTTTTCACTTTTCAAAAAAATCACGAAGGTATGAACTTTTCTCATCTTTTTTAGGATTGAACTAATTAAATTAAACTAAATTTCAAAAAAACTCTGAAATATTGACTTACTTCCAAGCTCCAGTCTGGTTCCTCCACCGAACGTGTACCACAGTGATACAAAGTCATTGAGCCGTCGTACAAAAACCTCTGACTGTAGAGACACGGCTCTCTGACTCTGAAACAAACAAACTCACCAGAATTAGTCTGTTTGTAACATTTTGGCAGCTGATGTGAGAAATGACAACAACACAGTATAAAAAGGACAACATGTATTGTCAATTTTTAATATTTGTTCATTTGAAGAAAAATCAACATTTTCAAAAATGTTTGATGACGTGAGAAAAATATAATGGGAATTAAAGAAGCTCAAGCAGGTAAAACCTAAAGAGCATTTCAAAAAGCACTTCCTGATCAATATACTCATCAACTGATTGATTGATTGCTAATCAGGATGATGAGACTGATCCCAGTCCCTGTTGGAGTCAGTCAGAGCATTTCCATAGAGAGCCACTTTGCATCAGCAGCACCATGCTCCAGTGCTCTGGGAGAGTTTATAGTCCTGAGAGTTGAAGACTGGATGACTGACAGCTGTCCTTCATGACAACACAAGACACAGAAATCCTCCTCCTCATCAAAAACATGACTTTGGTCTCCGTCCTCATCTGGACTCTCCTCTGCTGCTGCTTCACAGGTAAAGTCCAGAGAATCCAACTCCTCTATCAACATCTGTCCCTCTGAAATGAAGCCCACAAAACCAGGACTCTGTTTGATGTTTCTGTCTCTGTGTCCTCAGAGTCCAGAGGTCAGGTCACAGTGACTCAGTCTGGAGCAGTGAGCTCTGCTGTCGGAGCCTCAGTCACCATCACCTGTGGAGTCAGTCAGAGGGTTTATACTTGGAGCAGCAACCACGAATTAGCCTGGTACCAGCAGAGAGATGGAGAAAAACCTAAATTGCTTGTTTACTTGGCAAATCGTAGAGAATCAGGGATTCCAGATCGTTTTACAGGCAGTGGATCTGGGACTGACTTCACTCTGAGCATCAGTGGAGTCCAGGCTGAAGATGCAGCAGTTTACTACTGTCAGAGTTATCACTATATCAACAGTCAGCGTGTGTTCACACAGTGAAAAAGCGTCGTACAAAAACCTCCCTCAGTCAAAGTGAACAGAAACTGAAGTGACTGCTGCAGCTGGAAGATACTGCAGAGACTGATACACTTCACTGAGGACACACACACACACACACACACACACACACACACACACACACACACACACACACACACGTTTTCACATGAAACATTTCAATCTTTAGAACTCATTCAACCAATTCTTTATCAAAGTGATGAACATAGTTTTTACATCACAGTCCAAACTCCTCCAACTTTCTTCTCCTGCTCAGGTGAGCAGCCATTTTATCCTGAGCCAGAAGAAAGTTGAGGTGTTGACCTTTGACCTTTAGTTTCTTTCTGTAGCTCAGCCCAAGATGAACATGTGTAATGAGTACAAAACCTCTCCATACAAGAAAACAGCCTGTGTAAAAACATAAACAGAGGCTGCAGCCTGCTGCAGTCCAGGAGACAATGGTAAAGCTAAATGGTCTTCTGAGGCAGACAGAATGGCACCTTGTATCAACAGTGGCCTTTTCAAACACACTAGTCTGATTGACAGCAAGAAGAAAGATGTTAGACTCTCCACTGTAAGCTCCAGGCCTGAGTTCACACATCTTTGATGGGGGTGGTGGTTCCAGAAGGCTCCACTCCTGGATGGCAGAGCCAGGTGGGGTCTTGGTGATCAGCCCCACCTTTCAGCTTGTCTCTGTCCATCACTTTGACCAGGAGGTTGGACTGCTGACTTTTCCATGCTGTTGGAGAAGAGAATGAAGTCCTGACATCCCAAACGTCCTCATCCTCCTGAGGAAGTCCAGCTGCTGTACAGGAAAAGGATCTGTTCACTGAGGATTCAAAGACTGTTAGACTGAGAAATATCTGAGGACCCTTTCTCAGACTCTCTGGCATGTTCCTGAACAGGTTACAATACAAGTCTGTTCTTGTCAGTCTTTTCTCTGGTTTGGTCAAAGTCATTTCAATCTTCCAGGTTAAACTCTGAACCTGCCAACAGCATAGTGACATGAATTCATTCATTATAGAAATCTGAAGCATGACTATACATCAATAGTGGACTCATTCAGCAACATGAATATATATTTGTTGTATCATCTGCATCAGAGAAACCCTAACCAACACTGAACCATTGACCTACACAGTCCAAACTATCAAAAGCTGTGTTGATCTCACTGACTGTCTCAGTAACAGCTTCACATACTCTCAGAACCAGCTCAACTGGCAACACCTTCACTGTGCTCTCCAATGGCCCAGAGTGAGTAGAGAAACCCATCACAGGATGTTCAAGACTCAACGTTCAACAACACAAATGTTTTGCTCTGATAATCAGCTCCAAAGTCCAACAGATAATGCTTATTGACAGTTGTGTTTGAAATGCAGACAGCTCTATGTTGAGAATGGATGTGCTGTGAGGAGGACACAGCATGATGTGTTGAGGACAGCTCCAGTTGACTGACTCTGTGTGTTTGCATATGTGTCCTTCCTCTCTGCTCCCAGCCTCCCGTTAAGAGGCCAGTGTTGATCAGTGTGTGTCCAGGCCTTTCACAGCCACTGACACCACAGCAGCACAATGATGATGTCTGGGACTCTACTGCTGGCCACCCTGGGGCTCCTTGTTCAGGGTGAGACTCTCTGCTGAAAACTTTGCTTCAGGATGGAACCAGCTTCACCACAATCATCTTCTGCTATGATGGAGAAACACTCCAACCAGCAGCATTCACCTTCTTCCATCTATTCTCCATCTTCAACAAATCACCCTCTTCTCTTTGGATCTTCATCTTTCTCCAAGATGGATTTGTCTCAATAACTCTTCTCCTCTTTTTCATGCTTTACAGCTTCATCAGGACAAATCATCCTGACTCAGACTCCTGGATCTCAGTCTGTTGTTCCAGGTCAGACTGTCTCTATCAGATGTCAGACCAGTTCAAGTGTTGGTAACTACCTCCACTGGTACCTTCAGAAACCTGGAGAAGCTCCTAAACTCCTGATTAATTATGCAACAAGCCGTCAGTCTGGAGTTTCAGATCGTTTTAGTGGAAGTGGATCTGGGACTGACTTCACTCTGAGCATCAGTAGAGTTCAGGCTGAAGACTCAGGAGTTTACTACTGTCAGCAGAGTTACAACAAGTTCACACAGTGAAAAAGCGTCGTACAAAAACCTCCCTCAGCTGCAGAGGAACTGATCTGACTCAACAGCTGCACTGAAACTACAACAACACAAGTTGAACTCAAACATAGTTAAAGCAGATATCAGCATCCACAGTCTCATTCTCAAAAGGTCTTTTTTCTCCCACAGGTTCGGTTAATAATGCTGCGTTCAAGGCCGCTTTTGAAACCGTAACACAGCTTCAAGTCACAACTACATTTAACTTCCAGGCAACCTGTAACTTTTTTTACTCCTGTTGCCTGTGAAAGTTCACTATAACGACCACTGATTCTAACTCACCAGTTTGAATGACTTCACAGGAAGGAAAAACACAAGTCAACATTCAACAAAAGCCCCCGCCCTCGTCAGGCAGAAGTTTCCTCGTGCTACGTGACCACATTCACGCATTGGCTGCAACACCCTTCATGCCGTTCTCTCTCCTCATTGGATAACAAGTAGATTGAAAGTTTTCTCCTCGGGTTACAGCAGAGCAGAGTGGACTCATTTGTTGATGACATTCCATGTAAGTGATTGCTGACGGAAAATAGGACTATTTAGGACTTATTAACAAAAACATTCTGCTGATATCTGCTTTAATAATGATCCACTCTGAACATTTGAAAATACATATTTAACTAAACACTATTTACTGTTAATACACTGATTCTAATCCAGTTTGAACCAATCTGCTCAACATCAACAAAAAGCTCAGATGAAGCTTGATGACATGAACACTGAAAGTCAGAAGATTGATTTTAGGAGCTTTTATTTGACTCTTAGACATATGAGTCAACAAGGAATGTTTCAGACACTTTTTGATTTCTTTCATTGTTTCTAATAGTTTCTGCATCTTTGTGGATCAGCTCATCAACATGTGTCAATATTTAGGATTGAGAAAAGTCTGCAGCAACAATAGAGGAGACACATGAAGGATAGTATTGATACTGATCAATCAATCAATAATGACAAGTTGTGAGTTTATACACAATTTGACATCATTTCAGACTTTGTCAACTCATCACACAGGAATAAGAAGTCGTCATGGAAACGTTGAATGAACACACATGAAACCAAGTGATGTGATGATGATATTTTTATTGTGTGTAAAGACAGAAACAACATTGAAAGAGTGAGAGAAGCTGCTAAATGTTGTTAGTGAAACATGTGAAATGAGAGAGAGAGAGAGAGAGAGAGAGAGAGAGAGAGAGAGAGAGAGAGAGAGAGAGAGAGACAGCAGAGAAAAGTTTTTCAGCGTGGTCCCAGTGATCAGCTCAGGACTGGGAACACTGGTCTCTCCTCAGTGTCTCTGAGAGCGGAGTCTGGGAGCCCTGGGTGGCCTCACAGGTCACAGAGCCCAGCTTCCTCCACTGGTCTGCAGGGAGCCTCAGGGTGCTGCTCCAGCTGTAGAGGCCTCCTTCCCCAGCACCCATGGGCTCCTGCTCTCCTCCCAGCTGCTGCTGCTGCTGCCGTCCACCTTCAGACCAGACTCCAGTCTGAGGGGAAGCCCTTGTTGGCCAGGCACATGAGCGTGGCCTTCCCCTGCTGCTGCAGCTCCTCACTGGAGGGGGGCAGCACCGTCAGGGTGGGACGCCTATCACCTAGGAGACACAGACCACAAGCTGTCAATCCAAGAGCAGCAACTTGGACACCTTTACTGTGAGAGAGCTGCTTTTGTCCTTGAAGGAGTTTCTGTCAGATGTTTTTCTGCTCCACCAGTCACTCACTCACACATTGTTTCACTTCCCTTCAACAAGCCTGTCATGCACATCAGCACAGAGACAATCATCATACACTTTGACCTGAAACATATCAAACTAGACTAGAAATACATCCATCTGATTTAGGAAACAATCACACATTTTCTGTCACTTGGATTTTCAGCTGCAAACATTTGTCAAATCATTTGACAAGGATCAAATGTTCCTGGAGTGGAAAATACTCCTCATTGAACAAACTCTTCAAATGAGTTCAATGAACAATGGAAACTGTCAATCACATGTTTCAAAAGGATCTCAAAACTAATACTACTACTACTAAACAATAGATGAAATATACAATATATTAAAAAACAAATGATGTTTGACCATTTCTAAACTTCAACTTCAATTCAATCATGGCAGGCATGCAACAAGAAAACTGGAGAAAAGAGATTTACATTGAACTCCATGATTAAGAAGGAGAAATAAAAACACTAATATGAAAAATATACCTCATAAAATAAAAGATTGTATTTGATAAAAACTAAAAAAAATAATAATCTTTGTAGTATTTTAGCAGAAACTTACTTCCAACATCCAGTCTGGTTCCTCCACCAAAAGTCCACCACAGTGATACAAAGTCATTGAGCCGTCGTACAAAAACCTCTGACTGTAGAGACACGGCTCTCTGACTCTGTCACACTGAACTACTCTGATCTACAAGAGTTTAGCATCAAACTTTAACAGCAATGTTTTGGATCTGTTTCTTTATCGTTTATCCTCTTTATGTTGCAACATTTGAAGTCATCAGATTTTTTTTGTAAAGGAATGAATATTTTTGGATCATAAAACTGAATTTTTTTCACCTTTCAAAAAATCACTAAAGTATGTACTGTTCTTATCTGTTTTAGGATTAAACAAATTAAATTAAAAAAAACTCTGAAATATGGACTTACTTCCAACATCCAGTCTGGTTCCTCCACCGAACGTGTACCACAGTGATACAAAGTCATTGAGCCGTCGTACAAAAACCTCTGACTGTAGAGACACGGCTCTCTGACTCTGAAACAAACAAACTCACCAGAATTAGTCTGTTTGTAACATTTTGGCAGCTGATGTGAGAAATGACAACAACACAGTATAAAAAGGACAACATGTATTGTCAATTTTTTATATTTGTTCATTTGAAGAAAAATCATTTTCAAAAATGTTTGATGACGTGAGAAAAATATAATGGGAATTAAAGAAGTTCAAGAAGGTAAAACCTAAAGAGCATTTCAAAAAGCACTTCCTGATCAATATACTCATCAACTGATTGATTGATTGCTAATCAGGATGATGAGACTGATCCCAGTCCCTGTTGGAGTCAGTCAGAGCATTTCCATAGAGAGCCACTTTGCATCAGCAGCACCATGCTCCAGTGCTCTGGGAGAGTTTATAGTCCTGAGAGTTGAAGACTGGATGACTGACAGCTGTCCTTCATGACAACACAAGACACAGAAATCCTCCTCCTCATCAAAAACATGACTTTGGTCTCCGTCCTCATCTGGACTCTCCTCTGCTGCTGCTTCACAGGTAAAGTCCAGAGAATCCAACTCCTCTATCAACATCTGTCCCTCTGAAATGAAGCCCACAAAACCAGGACTCTGTTTGATGTTTCTGTCTCTGTGTCCTCAGAGTCCAGAGGTCAGGTCACAGTGACTCAGTCTGGAGCAGTGAGCTCTGCTGTCGGAGCCTCAGTCACCATCACCTGTAGAGTCAGTCAGAGGGTTCACAGTTGGGGCATCTACCAGTACTTATCCTGGTACCAGCAGAAAGAAGGAGAAGCTCCTAAACTGCTCATTTACTACGCAAATCGTAGAGAATCAGGGATTCCAGGTCGTTTTACAGGCAGTGGATCTGGGACTGACTTCACTCTGAGCATCAGTGGAGTCCAGGCTGAAGATGCAGCAGTTTACTACTGTCAGAGTCTTCATGATATCAACAGTCAGTATGTGTTCACACAGTGAAAAAGCATCGTACAAAAACCTCCCTCAGTCAAAGTGAACAGAAACTGAAGTGACTGCTGCAGCTGGAAGATACTGCAGAGACTGATACACTTCACTGAGGACACACACACACACACATCAGAAATGAGAGGTTTAATAAGAAAAACTTCAAACTCTTTTAGTTAAGAAGAAAAAAAACGAATTGATCACATCATTTTGTCTCTAGTTTTTGGTTTAGAATTAAAAATCAGATACACCTGTACATGAATTTGGTTTCTGGTTTCAAAATAAAATAACAACAAGGAATTTCCAAAAACCAAAAAGGCATCATTTTTTAATAGTTTTTTTCATTTCTTGATTGTGACACCAACTATGTCATATTTTCTTTTAGTATTAAAATAAATCACAGACTTGTGTTTTTAATAAATGATGGATTATGTGATGAGACCCAGACCTGCAAACGCTGAGGACGGCTGTTCGCCGAAACGCGTCCATCGTGCTGCCAAGTAGTTTTTTTTATCAATTAAAGTTTGTAACTGATGAGTGTGTGCTGTCACAACTTTCTTTTTTGACCCAGACCTGAAACAGTGACAATTTAACACTCACCTGTTCATATTATCAGTGTAACGCAGTACCAGCCAACAACCACAAGGGGTCTCCTCTGTCTGTGCACCGAGCTACTGTCTCTGTCAAATGAGAATGAAAATTAGACACCACGTCTTAATGAGAATACAGGTTAAATAAAAAATGAAATGAAATGAAAAGGGTAATTAAAAAAACTCAGATTTTGGATCATTTTTGAAAAAACTTTTTGGATTTTCTTTCTTTCTGTTAAGAAACAAAAACCAAATTGACCAAATATTTTGTTTCTAGTCTTTGGTTTAGAATTAAAAACCAGATACATCCACATGCATATGGTTTCTGGTTTCATACTGTAATAAAAAAAACAAAGAGGCCGCATTTGCAATTGAATTTCATTGCTTGATTGTGGCATCAAAAACTTCTTATTCTCTTTTGGTTTTAAATAAATCACAGACTTGTGTTTTTAAATGATGGATTATGTTATGAGACTCAGAGCTGAAACAGTGAACATTTACAGTAACACTCACCTGTTCATATTATTATCAATGTAACGCAGTACCACCTAACAACCACAAGGGGTCAGGGCATGATCATGAATGAACACTCACATGAAAGTGGTGTGTTCAGGTAGAAGGTCACATGAGCAGCTGGACTGCAGGCTCACTGGTTTCTGGCTGTAGTCGGAGCAACATGACTGGGAACACAGTCAGTCCACTGTTGAAGAACCAGAAGAACTGGAACGTACACACTACATGAATACAGTACAGGAGAAGCTCATGGGTTAAGGTAGTAGTAGGAAAGAAGAAGAGTGCAAAGTGTATAAGATGCTCCTGAGACTGGATGACAGGAGGACAGATGCAAATACATTTACTGTTCATTTATTAAAGGCTGCTTCTCGTCAGCACACATAACAGTGTCATATCTTCACTGTCTTATCTAACAGAGTCAAACCCCAAAAAACATTTTCCCAGCCCTCAACTTTTTTTTAACCGATCAAGAAATATTTGCACATGTAAACAAAACTACTGTCATCAACATTATTAGCAGTTAGCACCATCCTTATTAAAATAATTACTCACAAAAATAAGCAAACAATTAAAGAGAAGGTAGATAATATTTTAAAAAGAACAAATATACTATAAATATACAAGCAATCGAGGCGGAGGGTGATCAGAGACACTATAAAGAAAAAACTAAGACCTAAAAAAAAGTAAATACAGTAAATACAAAAAAGAGGAAGAGGTGACAACAATGCAATGTGCATCAATTCAAAATAGGCCAAGAAAAGAAGTGACAGAAAGATATAAAAAGAAAGACTCACTTCTCTCTTCAGCGTCACTCCAAACTCTATCATTCAGGAAGTGGTCAGGATGTTGGGAAATGTGGGGTTTTCTCACACATGCGAGGAAAACCTCCCACTGGACCACATCACATGTCCAACAGACTCCCTGAAACAACAGTGAAAAGATCAAATCCTGTCTCTTCTTTAGCTGAAATTTGCTGCAGAGCACAGTCAACACTTCTTCCACCTTCTATCCGGACTGGAGGCCTCAGTTGTAAGTTTGTTGTCTTTTTACACCTTCATCTTCTTCACAGTGGTTCTATCGTTACAGCAGTTAGAGTAGGCCTATGTTTCATTCAACCTCCATGCTGTGACTTTACTCCAGTCAAACAGTGTAATCAGCAGCTGTTAGCAGGTATTACATGATATATCGTCTCTACCAGGGTAAAGGTACAGTACAACACCTGACAGAGACTACAACACACTGTAGTGTCATGATGTAATGATGCTTTCAGGGACGCTCAGAAACTTAGTCATTTAAACCACTCACCCTAACCAACCCACATTAGCGCCCACCGATCAGCAGATGGTTAGTTCCAAATAAAAACTGTGTTTTTACTGCACTTTGACAGGCTGGAAAAAATTATATGATAGCGAACAATGGAACTGTGTTTTTTTGTTTGTTTGTTTGTTTTTTCCATGAAAATAGGCCATTTCTTTGGGTCTGTTCACAACAATGTATGTTGTAAATCTCTGGGCACTGGGCAGGGCTATTATGGGCTGGCGTTGCTAACAAGAGGAGTGCAGAGAGTCTTCTACTGCAATTAAAGAACTTAGGGGCTATTTGTAGATCATACAACCCCACTTTCAAAAAAAATGCTACTAACCCTTTAAAGCTCTAACTCAGTTAAATCTCATCTCAGACGTTGTTCAGCATCAGGACAGATGTCAAACTACTGTACAACCGACCAAATGCTGTGTCAGCTGTTTCTGCTGACCACCACCTCTTCCTCTTCTATATTTAACTCTTGAAGTTTCACTTTCAAAGAACATGTGACGCAGCTGAATTTCTCTTCTGAGGTAATGTGAAGCTTTTATCGTCTGACTCATTAACACATGACAGTAGCACATGTCTCTTATTGGATTTTTCTGTTGTTATAAATTGAATGTAGATTTTGTAGAGTTTAAACACATAATATACAATGGTGTTGATATGCTGGATCACTCCACATTGCTTCTCTGATGTGGAAATATTGCAGCTATAGCAACAGAATAGTACTAATTCAGTTTTTAGACATTAAATCGAGAAAAGGTTGCCAGACTTTGAAAAATATTTCCTCCTTAGCAGATATAATATACCTGATTTTCTCCAAGTGTAAAACAATCCCCAGTTCTCTCAACCACATTTCGATTGTAGGAGCCCTTTCAGATTTCCAATACTGTAAAATTAGCTTTCTGGCTAACAATGTTGAAGGAGCAATAGCCTTAGCTTCACAACTACTTTTCACATGATCTGGATTGGCCACCCAAACAACACGGTGAATGGGTCTGGGTTACACAGATGATTAAAGGCCTTAGTGAAGAACTCAAACAAGCCGCTCCAGATTGATTGTAGCTCATGACATGACAAAAATAAATGGGATAGTGTCCCTTCTTCACTTTGACACCTAATACATTGGGATGACACCTCCGGAAATATTTTCTGCAATCTGAAGGGAGAATAGTAGTTTATGTACTACCTTGAATTGTATCAAATTATGTCTCGCATTGATTGAGCTATCATGAATATTCTTGATACAATTCTCCCATGTCTCATCTGAAATATCCCTATCCAATTCTCTCCCCCAGGCCTCTTTAAATGAGTCTGACAGTGTGTTATTCACATTCTGTATTATTCCATAGAGTTTAGATATTGCACCTCTTGTATATGGTTTGATTTGAAAAGAAAAACTGTCTAATGCTGCTGAGGTTTACTTCGTATTGTGGAACATGAGCTCTAGGCCTGTCTACTTTCTTGACTTCATTGTTTTTATTGTGATTGATTCTGTAAAGTATATTCAGACCATGTAGCTACCATAGTGACTTTACACTAATAAACTGAACAGTAAGAACAGAACTGAACTGAATGAATATTTGAGAGACACTTCCGAGTAAAGACACTGGCTCTCCTCATAGCAGCCTCTCTGGTCCGGTGGCTCCATCTAGTGGACTGACAGTAGAAGTGCAGCAGCTTCCTCTTCCTCACACTGGAACAGAGAAGAAGAGCCAGATGTTGGAGGAGCAGCTGGACACACGATGGACATGTCAGTTGATGTGATGTGTGTTTCCTCTGCAGGTGAAGCTCCAGAGTGTGTAACCTCCGCAGCATGGATCAGTGTGAGGACACAGAGGAGGAAGCCCCTCGTTCTAAAACCGCTCCGTGTGGCTCCAGCCCAGAACAGCACAGACACGCACATTCTGCTAGAACCGAACCTGGACCAGGATCCAGCTGCTGTTTGTCTGCAAAGAGCAACCACTCCATCGAACCTCCACTTCACTTCAGACCGTCTGTTAATGGAAGGTAAGAATATAACACTTAGAGCTGGAAAATGGCAGTCGAAGGACACAGAACAGAACAGAACATTAATTAATTGTTTTTCTTTTCAGGATGCAACAGCAAACAAAATACTCTTCAGAACCAGGCTGTCTTTCTTTCAACAGCAAAAAGTCAAGGGACTGGATCTTGACTTTTGGAGGACAAGAACAATCAGCTGATCAGACGTAAACTGCAAAACTCTGGTTATTATTCTAAAGATCCCAGCCTTCAAAGAGAGGACGAAGTAATTTAAATATGGAAATAACTTTTCCATGTGTCCTGTCCTGGAAGACGTTCAGACGGTTGACCTCAGTTGACATGAAAAGTGACAGAAGTAATTCTCACCCGTTGATTCAGAAGAAACAGTGGCTGAACTTTTGACTTGTGTTTGTGTTTTGATTCCTCCACAGAGTGGAGCAGGAGAGCTCAGAGGTTCCCAGTGGTCAGTCTGCCCAGCAGCATCAAACACACCTGGACTCCATATTTAAGGTGAGGACATGTCCAACAGCTGCTGTTACGTTTGTTGTGTTCACCATCATCTCCGTGCTGCACTTGGACACCAGTGGATTGTCAGTCTGTCCAACATGAATCTGATGTTTGACTCCATGGTTTTAGTTTGATTCTGTCACTCATAGAGTTTCTGTTCCAGCTGCTGAAGGAGAACATGGTCACTTTTGTCAAGAATGAGCTGAAGAAGATCCACAAGCATATGAGTCCAGATGACCCAGAATGCTCAAGGAGTCAGTGGGAGGATGAGGAGGTGTTGGACAGTGAGAATGAAGAGCATATGAGGAGCAGCAAAGAGGCATTAGTGAAGATCACAGTGAATTTCCTGAGGAAGATGAAGGAGGAGGACCTGGCTGAGCGTCTACAGAGGAGTAAGTTTCTCGAAAGATTCAATGTGATGGACAAATGAGACATTTCAATCGGAGTTAGTGCAGCCTTGTTTTGAATCTTCCTTCTCTCTTGCAGCTGAAAATGTTAAGATATAACCACATTAACAAAATATGTTTTTGTGTTCTTGCAGGATCTCCTGCTATGTGCCAGCAGAACCTTAAATCTGACCTGAGGAAGAAGTTCCAGTGTGTGTTTGAGGGGATCTCTAAAGCAGGAAACCCAACTCTTCTGAACCAGATCTACACAGAGCTCTACATCACAGAGGGAGGGGCTGGAGAGGTCAATGAAGAACATGAGGTCACACAGATTGAAACAGCATCCAGGAAACCAGACAGACCAGAAACAACCATCAGACAAGAAGACATCTTTCAAGCCTCACCTGGAAGAGATGAACCAATCAGAACAGTGATGACAATGGGAATGGCTGGCATTGGGAAAACAGTCTTAACTCAGAAGTTCACTCTGGACTGGGCTGAAGACAAAACCAACCAGGACATATACTTCACATTTCCCTTCACCTTCAGAGAGCTGAATGTGCTGAAAGAGGAGAAGTTCAGCTTGGTGGAACTTGTTCATCACTTCTTCTCTGAAACCAAAGAAGCAGGAATCTGCAGGTTTGATCAGTTCCAGGTCGTCTTCATCTTTGACGGTCTGGATGAGTGTCGACTTCCTCTGGACTTCCACAACACTGAGATCCTGACTGATGTGACAGAGTCCACCTCAGTCAACGTGCTGCTGACCAACCTCATCAGGGGGAACCTGCTTCCCTCTGCTCGCCTCTGGATAACCACACGACCTGCAGCAGCTAATCAGATCCCTCCAGAGTGTGTTGACATGGTGACAGAGGTCAGAGGGTTCACTGACCCACAGAAAGAGGTGTACTTCAAGAAGAGGTTCAGAGATGAGGAGCAGACCAAGAATATCATCTCCCACATCAAGACCTCACGAAGCCTCCACATCATGTGCCACATCCCAGTCTTCTGCTGGATCACTGCTACAGTTCTGGAGAAGCTGTTGAAGACCAGAGAGAGAGGAGAGCTGCCCAAGACCCTGACTGAGATGTACATCCACTTCCTGGTGGTTCATCTGAAAGTGAAGAACATCAAGTACGATGGAAGAACTGGTACAGATCCACACTGGAGTCCAGAGAGCAGGAAGATGATTGAGTCTCTTGGAAAACTGGCTTTTGAGCAGCTGCAGAAAGGAAACCTGATCTTCTATGAATCAGACCTGACAGAGTGTGGCATCGATATCAGAGCAGCCTCAGTGTACTCAGGAGTGTTTACACAGATCTTTAAAGAGGAGAGAGGCCTGTACCAGGACAAGGTCTTCTGCTTCGTCCATCTGAGTGTTCAGGAGTTTCTGGCTGCTCTTCATGTTCATCTGACCTTCATCAACTCTGGACTCAACCTGATCTCACAACAAGAAACAACATCCATGGAGTCTGAAAGAAAAGTTAAATGTACCCTGACCTGTTTCTACCAGAGCACTGTGGACGAGGCCTTGAAGAGTCCAAATGGACATCTGGACTTGTTCCTCCGCTTCCTCCTGGGTCTTTCCCTGCCAACCAACCAGGCTCTCCTACGAGGTCTGCTGACTCAGACAGGAAGTGACTCCCTGACCAATCAGGAAACAGTCGAGTACATCAAGAAGAAGATTGAAGAGACTCCCTCTGCAGAGAAAAGCATCAACCTGTTCCACTGTCTGAATGAACTGAATGATGGTTCTCTAGTGGAGGAGATCCAACAGTCCCTGAGATCAGGAAGTCTCTCAACACAAAAACTGTCTCCTGGTCAGTTGTCGGCTCTGGTCTACATTCTGCTGTCGTCAGGAGAAGATCTGGACGAGTTTGACCTGAAGAAATACTCTGCTTCAGAGGAGGCTTTTCTGAAGCTGCTGCCAGTGGTTGAAGCCTCCAACAAAGTTCTGTAAGTTCAGAAAGAGATGATTCAATTCAGGATAGTTTGGTCCAAGCTATGTAACACAGTCATGTTGCTGTTGTTTCTTCAGACTGAGCGGCTGTAACCTCTCAGAGAGAAGCTGTGAAGCTCTATCCTCAGTCCTCAGCTCCCAGTCCTCTAGTCTGAAACACCTGGACCTGAGTAACAATGACCTGCAGGACTCAGGAGTCAAGGTCCTGTCTGGTGGACTGGAGAGTCCACACTGTCGACTGAAGACTCTCAGGTGAAGATCCAACTCATTCAGCGTAACATAAGAAAGTAATCAAGCCTCAACATGATTTAGTTTCCTGAACGATTAACAATCATGTCAAAACCTGAGTCTGAACTTCAGTCACCCATTGCACTGTATCCGATCCCATCTGCTAATCTAAGTCTAGGCTATGAAGGTGATCTGATATGTATCTCGTGCATGTTTTGAAGGTTGTCAGGATGTCTGGTCACAGAGGAAGGCTGTGCTTCTCTGGCCTCAGCTCTGAGCTCCAACCCCTCCCATCTGAAAGAACTGGACCTGAGCTGCAACCATCCAGGAGCCTCAGGAGTGAAGCTGCTGTCGGACAGAATGGAAGATCCAGACTGGAGACTGGAGACTCTCAGGTATGGAGAAACTGTAGGAGCTTCATACAGGTGCACACTTTACTATTAGACAAGGTGATGAGGTGTTTCCTCCTCGTCTCCTCCTGCTCTGTATCATCACAACATGAAGACTCCAGCTTCTTCTTCTCTTCTTCTTTCAGGGTTGAGCCTGATGGAGTCCAGTGGTTGACACCAGGTCTGAGGAAGTGTAAGTGTGTTTGGTTCATGGAAACAAAGCAGCACATTCAACCATCTTCACATTGTCACACCATTGACCTCATGAATCTTCATCAAACTGTCAATAACTGCGGCTGTGTCTTGTTCTCTCCATCAGATTCCTGTCGACTCACAATTGACACAAACACAGCGAACAAAAAGCTCGTCCTCTCCAACGACAACAGGAAGGTGACACATGCGGAGGAGGATCAGTCATGTCCTGATCATCCAGACAGATTCGAACGGTGGCCTCAGCTGCTGTGTTCAACTGGTCTGACTGGTCGCTGCTACTGGGAGGTGGAGTGGACAGGAGATGTGGACATATCAGTGAGTTACAGAGGAATCAGGAAGAGAGGAAACAGAGATGACTGTGTGTTTGGAATGAACCATCAGTCCTGGAGTCTGCGGTGCTCTGACGGGCGTTACATCTTCTGGCACAACAACGTGCAAAAACCCATCTCGTCTTCTTCCTCCTCCTCCTCCTCTGTCTCTAACAGAGTAGCAGTGTATGTGGACTGTCCTGCTGGCTCTCTGTCCTTCTACAGAGTCCTCTCTGACTCACTGATCCACCTCTACACCTTCAACACCACCTTCACTCAACCTCTGTATGCTGGGTTTGGAGTCTGGTGGTCTGGTTCCTCAGTGTCTCTGTGTTGAGTGTAGCACAGAAACACATGTTCCTGTTGGTACAGTTCAATCTGCAGACGTTTGTCTTTTTCACTCACATCAGTTTTCAGATTAGTGTCTGGATTCCCACTGGTTCACGTGTCCAACATGATTGTTACTGTGACGTGTTTTCAGTCAAGTCCGTCTTTAGCTAAATGCTGCTGCTTCAACTCAACCTGCCAAACTCATCTCCATCATGGGTGGAGCTTCTTCTTCTTGTTACGCCTTCTTTTTGTATACACTGTTTAAGGTTTGAAATAATTCAGTATGTTTACAGCAAATAAAGTAGATTTCATTCTAAACTTTGAAGAAGTGTTGTGATTCATCCTGTTGACTTTACTCCAATCAAACAGCTGTTAGCTGAATGTGATCTCCACCAGGGTAAAGGACATCACACTGTAGTGTCATGATGATGGTAATAGTAATGGTAATGTGGAGTACTGCGTGGACGAAAGATTGCCGCCACATTGGATCAGATAAAATAAAATCTACAACACACATTTTGATCCAAGCAGATACTAACAAAATCGCCAATTAAAAGACAATTCTTGAACTGCTCAGCTGCCCTTTTAATTGCCCCTCGGGGATAAATAAAGTTTTTTTTTAATTTGAATTTGAATTGAATTTGAAGACTTACAGTAAGCCTGAACATGCTCAGCTACTTTGAACTCTTTACTCCCTTCCACCACTTTGTTGTTTAAGTTAAGTTTCACTTTCAAAAAAAGTCTTGATTTTCTCCTCTGAGGTAATGACAACTCCTTATTGTTTGACTCAAACACACATAGCCTAACCTTGACCAAACAGTGCAATCTCTGTTAGTGACAGACTCTGATAGAGTCAGAGCTGAGCTAAAGAATGAACTTGACATTTCATTTTGAAACTTGTCTTCAGCCACTCCTACAGTACATGTTCCCTTAAAATAAAAACAAATAAGATTGAAGGAGAACATTTGATATGCCCAGCAGTAAACATAATATGTTGCTAGTAAAGTTTTTCTGGACAAACTGTGAACAGATTACATGAAGCTCCACCTCTTTCAATTGCACCTCCTGCTTCCATAACAGGTGCAGTCCTGACATATTTACATACAGTAGGCACTTCCCTACCTCTCTTGAAGAAACATCACCTGGATGCACTGGGACGCATCATCAGTGTTGTTTCCTGGGGTCATAGGGTGTTTTGGGTCTTGCAACAGACACCCTCGCCCAGGCGACCCAGCCGGGGGTGATCAGGCCCCGACCTGCGTCCCAGTAGCAGCCCACGGATCAGCCCTCTTAATCCATAGCCACCTAGTGGCTTTCTCTGCAGCTTCGCTTGCTGATTGAATGGCCCTCCTCTTGGCCGCCCCTGTAATGCCCAGCCGACCAAATACTTTGCAGAGCGAGCGTCCCGCAAAGCCTCTGCAGCCGACTTCTACAGGCTCGTAGACTGTCCTCCAGCCTCTCCCTCTGCACTCCTCCACCAGTTCCTGGTACTTCTCCCGCTTCCTCTCGTTGGCTTCCTCGATCCGTTCTTCCCAGGGCACGGTCAGTTCCAGGATGATCAGGTGTTTTGTGACCTCAGATGTAATAATTATGTCTGGTCAGAGGGATGTTGGTGCAATGTGCTGTGGGAACCTCAGTTGTTTACCCAGGTCAACCTGCAGCAGCCAATCAGAGGCTGTGTGGAGGAGGCCTGTTGTTGCTTTTGGCCGAGCCCGTGGTCTCTCTCCGGCCTTGACGAAGGGGACTGCCTTAAGAGCATGATGGTGTCTGCTGGTGCTGATGGCTGAGGCTATACTCTCAGCAACTGCCTTAAGCACCTGGTCATGGCGCCACCGATAGCGACCATCAGCCAGGGCTTTTGGGCAGCTGCTGAGGAGATGTTCTAAGGAGCCTCTTCCGGAGCACAGGGGGCAGGAAGGTGTCTCGCTCTTCCCCCAGGTGTGAAGGTTTGCTGGGCTTGGGAGGGCATCATAGACTGCCTGCACCAGGAACCGGACTCGATGGAAGTCTGCCTGCATGATGTTTGACCAGGTGACTTTACGCTGCAACGTGCTCTCCCACCTTGTCCATGCTCCCTGCTGCCGGAGTCCCACTGCCCTGCTCACTCTCTCTTCTTCCAGGCCTGCTCGAACCTCTTCTTGGAGTAGCTGGTGTCTCTCCTTGCCCCTGGCCTTGCTGACCTGAGACTTTGGAAAGTAGCCCAAGCCTGCTCTTCCTGTTGCCACGGCCCCCACCAGGGCCTTCTGCCTTAGGCGTGACTCTGCCACTTCCACTGCCTTTTCTGCCTTCCATTTCCTTCCTGTCCTCACTTCGATCCTGGCTGATGATACCTTTTGGTCCCTGGAGTCCCTGTACTGCAGAGCTTCTCTGGTGCGTGCCACCTCCTCGGCGAGACCACTGAAGGGCAGCTGCAAGGTGTTGCTCGTCCCATACAAAGCAGCGCTGGTGAGGCTGCAAGGGAGGCCCAGCCACCTCCGAAGAAAGCTGCTGATCTTCCTTTCGAGGGATTCCACTGTTGTTATTGGGACTGCGTAGACGAGGAGAGGCCACAGGACTCGGGGCAGGATGGAGTGCTGGTACACAAATTCGTACACTTAGTCAAGCCTTATTTATCTTTTAAAGACCTGGAGAGTGTCATCCATGCTTTTATATCCTGCAAACTTGACTACTGCAACTCCTTATATATTGGTCTTGATCATAACTCACTTCGTCGCCTGCAGCTGGTGCAGAATGCTGCTGCCCGCCTTCTGACTGGTACCAAAAAACGTCAACACATCACCCCTGTTCTGGCATCCCTTCACTGGCTCCCCATCCGTTTTAGAATTGATTTTAAAGTGCTATTAATTAGGGCCCGAGCGGCGAGGCACTCGCCTAGGCGAAGGCCCTATTGTAATTGCTTTGACACCTAGGATTATTATATTCTCCCTAAAAACGCATTTTTGAGGGCCTCAACATGCCCCAAAACGCGTGCATTTTGGCATGCACATCAGGCCTCGCGAAAAATTTAATATTTTAAAGTCGTTGGAAATGGGCGTGGCCAAATGGCTGAATAGCGCCCCCTAGAAAATTTGAAAACTGAATAACTTTGTGTGTGTTTCACCTACAAACATGAAATTTGGTATGCTAATAGATCTCATCAAGACGCAAAAAAAAGGTCAGGGTCCCTCGCTCTCAGACCAACAGGAAGTCGGCCATTTTGAATTGAAATTTTGACCTTTTTGACCTATCTCCTCCGAGGGATTTCATCCGATTTGCTTCAAACTGGCTACAGGGCATCGAGATGTCATCCTGATGCAGGCTTGTGCTCTATAGGTCTCTACGTCAAAGGGCGTGGCTTCTGGAGCCTTGACAATTTTGGCGACTTTTCGTTTGCTCGCCATTTCACCTGCAAACAGCTATAAAACCCACATACTTTATCCGATCAGCTTCAAACTTGCTGGACGTGATGCTGGCTCCGCCCTGAACGTTCCGATGTATTGATTTCCTACGTCACTCATAGCGCCCCCCAGTGGTAACCGGAAGTATACAGGAATTATGCTAACATGGATTAATCCTAGATAATTCACCACATCAACTTCGTTCCACCTCAGACACATGCGAAACAAGTCTACAAAGCTACATTACGAACGCTGCGAGGCCAAAACAGCCCCCGTGTGGCGGCGACAGGAAGTGCGGTCCACCCAAAACGAACTCCTCCTAGCGGTTTCGCACCATCACCTTCATATTCGCTACAGATCATCCACAGACTGCCCTGAGTACGGCTTGTGCTCTACAGGTCTGTAGGTCAAACGGCGTGGCCTGGCCGCCGCCATCTTTGATGTCTCGCATGCAATTTTCAAAAAACCCTTCCCATAGGGGTTTTTTTTGGAGTTGGAACATGAAAATCGGTACACATGTGTAAGTTGTCAAGGCGAACAAAAAGTCTCTTGCACCATTGGTCTATTCCAAACAGGAAGTCAGCCATTTCGATTTTACTCTCCATTTATTAGGGCCCGAGCGGCGAGGCACTTTAATTGCTTTGACACCTAGGATTATTATATTCTCCCTAAAAACGCATTTTTGAGGGCCTCAACATGCCCCAAAACGCGTGCATTTTGGCATGCACATCAGGCCTCGAATATTTTAAAGTCGTTGGAAATGGGCGTGGCCAAATGGCTGAATAGCGCCCCCTAGAAAATTTGAAAACTGAATAACTTTGTGTGTGTTTCACCTACAAACATGAAATTTGGTATGCTAATAGATCTCATCAAGACGCAAAAAAAAGGTCCAGGGTCCCTCGCTCTCAGACCAACAGGAAGTCGGCCATTTTGAATTGAAATTTTGACCTTTTTGACCTATCTCCTCCGAGGGATTTCATCCGATTTGCTTCAAACTGGCTACAGGGCATCAAGATGTCATCCTGATGCAGGCTTGTGCTCTATAGGTCTCTACGTCAAAGGGCGTGGCTTCTGGAGCCTTGACAATTTTGGCGACTTTTCGTTTGCTCGCCATTTCACCTGCAAACAGCTATAAAACCCACATACTTTATCCGATCAGCTTCAAACTTGCTGGACGTGATGCTGGCTCCGCCCTGAACGTTCCGATGTATTGATTTCCTACGTCACTCATAGCGCCCCCCAGTGGTAACCGGAAGTATACAGGAATTATGCTAACATGGATTAATCCTAGATAATTCACCACATCAACTTTGTTCCACCTCAGACACATGCTCTACAAAGCTACATTACGAACGCTGCGAGGCCACGGCAAACAGCCCCCGTTTCCACCCAAAACGAACTCCTCCTAGCGGTTTCGCACCATCACCTTCATATTCGCTACAGATCATCCACAGACTGCCCTGAGTACGGCTTGTGCTCTTCTGTAGGTCAAACGGCGTGGCCGCAGTGGCCGCCGCCATCTTTGATGTCTCGCCATGCAATTTCCAAAAACCCTTCCCATAGGGGTTTTTTTGGAGTTGGAACATGAAAATCGGTACACATGTGTAAGTTGTCAAGGCGAACAAAAAAGTCTCTTGCACCATTGGTCTATTCCAAACAGGAAGTCAGCCATTTCGATTTTACTCTCCATTTATTAGGGCCCGAGCGGCAGGCACTCGCCTAGGCGAAGGCCCTATTGTAATTGCTTTGACACCTAGGATTATTATATTCTCCCTAAAAACGCATTTTTGAGGGCCTCAACATGCCCCAAAACGCGTGCATTTTGGCATGCACATCAGGCCTCGTTTAATATTTTAAAGTCGTTGGAAATGGGCGTGGCCAAATGGCTGAATAGCGCCCCCTAGAAAATTTGAAAACTGAATAACTTTGTGTGTGTTTCACCTACAAACATGAAATTTGGTATGCTAATAGATCTCATCAAGACGCAAAAAAAAGGTCCAGGGTTCCCTCGCCCTCAGACCAACAGGAAGTCGGCCATTTTGAATTGCTCGTTTTTGGCGCCAAATTCACTCGTCTGAAACGGTTTGCCCGACATGCTCCAAATTTGATAGACAACATCTTCAGACCTAGCTGAGTACAGCTTGTGCTCCGTAGGTCGATAGGTCAAAGGGCGTGGCTTCTGGTGGGCGCCAAACTTAGGCTCGATCGCCACCCAAATTCAGTTGGCTGTCACGCCCACATACTTTATCCTATCAACTTCAAACTTGCTGAGGATGATGATGGCTCCACCCTGAACCTGCTGATGTATGGTAACTTTACTCAATGCGCCCCCCGGTGGTAACAGGAAGTGGCCTGGTTTACACTTACATTGTCTGATCGACTTCAAATTTTACAAGTTTGATGAGGCTCCGCCCCTGATCACACCTACCCACATCTGGCTTCATACAAATTGGTGGTAACAGGAAGTTAGCTGTTTTACATTTACATTGTCCGTTTGAATTCAAACTTCATGTGTGTGATCCCGGTCAACCCCTGAACGTCCCTACCCGCATCTGGCTCCGTAGCGCCACCTGGTGGACGAACAACACATTGCATTTTCCCACTTCCACAACGCTTTTTCGCCCTTCTCGCTTCGCGCCACAGCCCCCGCGCGCCTCAGGCCCCCGCAGTCGCATGGACGAGCGAGGGCCCGTCATCGCCGCTTGCGGCTTTAATTGTTTTTAAAATCTTAACTGGTCTGGCCCCACTATATCTGAAGGAACTCATCCAAGTCCGTCCTCCAACCAGAGCTCTGCGGCTGTACCACGTACAAACTTGAAGAAAAAAGGTGATTGGGCCTTCTCAGTAGCTGCTCCCAAGCTGTGGAATAGCCTGCCTCCACACATTAAATTAGCAGACTCAGTAGAGAGGTTCAAGTCTGCCCTAAAGACTTACCTTTTTTCCCTGGCCTTTGGACCTTGATTTAATCTGCTGTGCCTTCATCATGGATATGCGTGTACATAGTATGTATATAATTTTGGGATGTGTATATGCGTGTGTGTAATATTATTGTATGTAATTTTGTGTAATATTATTATATGTAAATTGTTCTTTATTTCTATGCTGTGAAGCACTTTGGCTGACCGTAACAGGTCTTTTAAATGTGCTATATAAATAAAAGTGAACTTGAACTAGATCCAGGCTTTAAATCTACCAGGCAGGCCTGACTTGTCCACCTTGGTGCCAGGTACCAACCTGTTCTCTACAAGCGTTTAATGAAGATTTCTTATCGTCATCTTTCTGAACTCTCCGTAAGTTTGTTGTGTTTAATCTCCTCAATTCATCTATAATGACTCTGTTCACTCTATTTTCCTGCTCGGTAATGATTATCAGTATAAGTTCAGTTTTGACTCATTTTATTCAAAGCAGCTGGTGTTGTAACCGAAACAATTCTGGCTGCAGTCAGAAATACAATTGTGTCACACACCTGTCTCTCGTCCTACAGGAACCAGAGCTTTATGTAAATATGAATATGAATATGAATTTACACATAATCAGTGAGTCACATTAACTATTTTCAGACATCATTGAGAAAGCTTTACTAAGGCTGTAACTTTGGAGGTGTTTCTATAAACTACTTTAACCAGTCAGTCTGATTCTGATCTTCCTGTGATGAACAGTGACCACATGTTCAGCATTTTGGCCGCAAAAACAACATTTCAACATTTGTGTGTTTTACTTTCAAAATATGTTGAATGAATTCAAATTTTGTTTTGTTTGGCACTTGTTCCACGATTTTTAATCGGTTATGTATATTGAATGTTATATTTATTCAGTTTTCTGGCCGTAAAAACAACATTTCAAGATGTATCTGGCATTGTTAGAGGACATTTCTAGCGAGAAATGTATGTTTTACCCAGAAGCGTTCATTATGAACGTTTCTGGGGTTTGCAGAATCTTCCATAGTGAACGTTTCCTGGTGGCGACTGCACCTTTGCGATGAAAAAAGAGAGCTGAGACACAAGGCAAAGCTATCGATGATCCAGTCACCCTCACCCTCCACAAACTTGTTCTTTAGGTCATGACTAATTGTTCATGACCTAAACAAGGTTGCGGATACAAACAGCCGAATAGGTTTTGTCAGGAAGGTGGCTGGGGTTTCGCTTCGTAATAATGTGAGTAGTTCAGCCATCCATGAGAGACTCGGAGTAGACCCTCTGCTCCTTTGTGTAGAAAGGAGCCAGCTGAGGTGGTTTTGGCATCTGGTAATGATGCCTACCTAGGGAGGTGTTCCTTACACGTCCAGATAGGGGGGAGGCCACAGGGCAGACAGAAGACTAGGCTGAGAGATTATATCTCTGGCCTGGACTGGTTCCCCCAGTCAGAGCTTACCACTGTAGCTAGGGACAGGGAAGGGGAAGTCTGGGACTCACTGGTGGATCTGCTGCCCCTAAGACCAGACCTCTGATAAACTGTTGAAACAAATAGATGGGCAGACGGATGGATGGATGGTGATGTGTCGTTAGGGTTGTCAGACCATCAGCTGCTGCAGCTTAAATATTAATGATGATAAAGTCATATTAAACTGCAGCAGCAGCTGAACTTTGGGATGCAGGTTTTATAACAGACACTGAGCCAGGACTTGAAATGGACACGGACCTTGTACCTGTAGGTTATTACTGCTGTTTCCAACCAAAGCTTATCAGATTCTAACATTGAGGACTGATCATGAAGGGAAGGACCAATAGTTTGATTATGGCACTTATCAAATCAGTTTTATTGACAGAGGTCAGTCAGGATTGGCCAGTTGAACAAATTGGTGGACCTTGGTCCGTTAGCCCCGTAACCAACACCACACCTGGTTTCAGGGTGTTTCAGAGTGTCAGTAGCCTGCACACACTCAGGACAGGTGAAGCTCAACAAGCAGAGGACTTCAGCTCTTGGTTTCTCCACAGACCTGGTCCCGATCCAGAGAGCTGCAGAGGGAACAATCTGAGTAAGTGGACCTTTGAGTGGTTACAGCCTCTGATGTTTGATCTTCATCACTGACGAGCTGATATTTGTTTGTTGGCGTGTTGATGTGGACGACAGGAGACATCCCGTCTAAGACAAACAAGATAATCCAGATTAGTCCACGAGACAGGATCAGTCACTGTTTGAGTGTGTTTGATATTGGTCTCCTTTTCACACTGTAACTGATCCTGTCTCATTGTTGAACCTGTTGTTTACTTTTTACTGTGACTCTGATCTCATTTGAACTTTGAACAGACTCACAATAACACTATAAAACCAGATCCTGATCTAGATGATGGACTGGACTTTGATAAGTTGTTTTATGGATCATGATTCATCTTTGATTGAGGCAATGACTGTGGTTACTATGGTGACACATTGAGTGATTTAACAGAGGCCAGTGAGCGCCCCCTGGTGGCTCCTGTCAGTCCTCAATGATCCAGGAGGAAGGAACAGGAGTCCTACTGTTACCTACAATGCATCTCTGCATTCATTCACATGCTGACTGCTGCTCTCCTGCTGTCTGAGCTTTATGGCTCCATCTAGTGGACTGAGAGTAGAAGTGCAGCAGCTTCCTCTTCCTCACACTGAGGATAAGAGCCAATCAGCAGAAGAGCAGCTGGACACATGATGGACATGTGAGCTGGTAATGATGTGTGTTTCCTCTGCAGGTGAAACTACAATGTATCCATGAACTCAGCAGCATGGATCAGTATGAGGACAGGGAGGAGGAAGCCCCTCCCTCTAAGACACTGTGTCAGGAACATGGGAGTCAGACCAGAGGTCAAAGGTCAGGTGAAAATCTCTAAGTGCCCGTCAGATCACTGCTCCATCATCGTTATTAACATTAAACTCAATGTGTTCAGTCAATCTATTCGTGGAAGGTCAGAACTTGTAACAGTAAGAAATACTTTTCTCATGAAAAGTCAGTTGTTGTGTTGATGAAAAGATTGGAGACATTTTTCACCAGTTTTCTCCAACATGCACATTTATCAGTTGTGTTGTTATTTCAGGATCCAGCAGCAGAGACCAGACTCTCCTGAACCCAGCTGTGTGTCTCTGAAGAGCAGCGACTCAAAAGACTGGTCCATTGTGTTTAAAGGAGAAGGAGGATCCGCTGATCAGATGTAAGTTGCAACTGTAACTCAGACTCAGGTTAATGTAGAAAACAACAAGTTATATAACGTGTGTTGGCCAAACGAAACGTAATTTTAAATTGTGCATAGCCGAACATAAAGCAGCAATCAGAAATAACAACCTGGATTATGCTATCGCGAAACATTACCAAGATAAGAACCATGGCTCTGCTGCCTCCCTCAGGTTTATTGGCATCGAAAAAATAAAACCTAACCCTAGAAGGGGCAACATTATAAAAAAACTGCTGAGAAGAGAGGCATTTTGGATCAACGAGCTCTCTACGATCGAGCCACATGGAATGAATGACTCACAGGATCTGAGCTGCTTTCTATGAATTTGTTTGTGTCATTTATTGATTGTTTGTGTCATTGATTGTTGCACTTTGATACATTGTTCCCATGTTGTGATCACGTTGCGCTATCTACCTTTAGTCTTTTCTATTCTATGGTATTCTATTGTATGTTACGGGTGAATTGCTTCTTTTTAGCTATTTGAGTGTTGCTATATTGTACATATGTTCTATATTCACAACTTTGTTGCCATCTTTTGATGGTGTGGGTCATGTGACCGAGGGTATTTAAACACACCCAGCAACGCCAGAGGCGAACCTGACGACGCTACAGGCGAAACGCGTTGTTCGTGAATAAAGTATAGTATCAGCAGAGTCCTATCAGTGTGCGGTGGTTGTCTTTTTTCTATCATGCACATTTATCAGTTGTGTTGTTATTTCAGGATCCAGCAGCAGAGACCAGACTCTCCTGAACCCAGCTGTGTGTCTCTGAAGAGCAGCGACTCAAAAGACTGGTCCATTGTGTTTAAAGGAGAAGGAGGATCAGCTGATCAGATGTAAGTTGCAACTGTAACTCAGACTCAGGTTAATGTAGAAAACAACAAGTTATATAACGTATGTTGGCCAGGACCAGGTCAGAGGTCAAAGTGTCTCTGTGTGTTGTGAACATCCCCACTGGAAGGTGGAGGTCAAACTCTGAGGGGTGGTGAGAGCTATAGGGACTGAACCAAACACTGTGACAATGGTCTTGTCACTACACAAAGGTGGCACATGGTGAAGCTGACACTCTGCCCTTCATACATTCCTGGTTCATATAACACACAGTTCCTCACTGTTTCTGTGGTTTGGACATTGGACTACAGAAGCACAAGAGAATCACCAGGTCAATTATCTCCAGTTGTCTCTATTCAACCATGAGTTACCTGTGCTGCTGCTGCCATGCTGGTGCTCTCCTCCTCTGTGCCTGGGACTTGAACAAGGTGTTGATATGTTGCTGGCCATACCATGTTCCTCTAACCTGATTATGTGCACGTGGTGGCCAGAAATAGCATTTTTGTGTTAATTGAAAGTTGGTTGGTCTTGGGGAGGGGCTTAGTCTTTATAATGCTCTGGCCAACAAGACACTCAAGACCAACACTGAGCTGAAGATACAAACAGCTGCTGACTGAGCTGTTGATTCTCAGTGGGATCAGCAGGAAACTTCACCTCTACACAGAGGCCTCTGATTGGCTGTCATACCAAACCTGACTTCATGGACCTTTAGCTTGTGTGTCTCTGTGTGGACAGACATGATGTGAGCTCATTCTCCATGATTCCTCCACAGAGTGGAGCAGGAGAGCTCAGAGGTTCCCAGTGGTCAGTCTGCCCAGCAGCATCAAACACACCTGGACTCCATATTTAAGGTGAGGACATGTCCAACAGCTGCTGTCACATCTGTTCATCATCATCTCCATGCTGTACTTGGACACCAGTGGATTGTCACTCTGTCCAACATGGATCTGATGTTTGACTCCATGGTTTTAGTTTGATGCTGTCACTCATAGAGTTTCTGTTCCAGCTGCTGGGGGAGGACATCAAAAAAGAGCTGAAAGAGATCCAAAAGTCTCTGAGTCCAGATTACCCAGAATTTCACAGGGAGGATGAGGAGGTGTTGGACAGTGAGGATGAAGAGCAGAGGAGCATCAGAGAGGCATTAGTGAAGATCACAGTGAAACTCCTGAGGAGGAGGAAGGAGGAGGAGCTGGCTGAGCGTCTGCAGAGGAGTAAGAGGATTTCTCTAAAGATTCAACGTGATAGACAAATGAGATCTTTGAATCATGACACCTACACGAGTCAATGATTTTGCATCATATTTACCATGAGTCAGTTGTTGAATTGATTTCTTCTATAATTCTTCTGTATTTATTGGACACTAAGGTGGATCTAACAGTGCAACATTGTTTTGAATCTTCCTTCTCTCTTGCATCTGAAAAAGTTAAGAAACAACCACATTAAAGGAATAGTTTACCCAAAAATGAAAATTTGAAATTTGAAAACTCATTATCTACTCACCCTCATGGTGACTAAGGGCTGGGAGAAGTTTCAGAGCCCTCCGTGGCTTCTCCGAGTTACAGGAGATCTCGGCGTAGCAGTGCATGTCCATAAAACGGTTGCAAATGGACACCAGCGGTTTCCGTAACAAAAAAAAAAACACACCAAAAAACATCCATATACCTCCATGCTTCTCAAAGCTCCTCTTCCCGGTTGATCAAATTTGACGAACTGGGAAAAGGAGCTTCGAGAAGCTTCCGCTACAAAACAACCTTTAAATATCTTATTTAATTGTATTGGGAGAATTTCGCATTTTGGGGCTTCAATACAAGACGGACATTACAATCAAGCAGCATGGAGGTATTTGGATGTTTTTCGATGTGTTTTTTTGTGACGAAGACCGCTGGTGTCCATTTGCAACCATTACATGGACATGGACGACGATTTCATTTTTGGGAGAACTATTCTTTTAAGATAAATACTGTATGTTTTTGTGTTCTTGCAGGATCTCCTGCTATGTGCCAGCACAACCTTAAATCTGACCTGAGGAAGAAGTTCCAGTGTGTGTTTGAGGGGATCTCTAAAGCAGGAAACCCAACTCTTCTGAACCAGATCTACACAGAGCTCTACATCACAGAGGGAGGGACTGGAGAGGTCAACATTGAACATGAGGTCAGATGTATTGAAACAGCGTCCAGGAAACCAGACAGACCAGAAACAACCATCAGACAAGAAGACATCTTTAAAGCCTCACCTGGAAGAGACCGACCAATCAGAACAGTGATGACAATGGGAGTGGCTGGCATTGGGAAAACAGTCTTAACACAGAAGTTCACTCTGGACTGGGCTGAAGACAAAACCAACCAGGACATATACTTCACGTTTCCCTTCACCTTCAGAGAGCTGAATGTGCTGAAAGAGGAGAAGTTCAGCTTGGTGGAACTTGTTCATCACTTCTTCTCTGAAACCAAAGAAGCAGGAATCTGCAGGTTTGATCAGTTCCAGGTGGTCTTCATCTTTGACGGTCTGGACGAGTGTCGACTTCCTCTGGACTTCCACAACCCTGAGATCCTGACTGATGTGACAGAGTCCACCTCAGTCAACGTGCTGCTGACCAACCTCATCAGGGGGAACCTGCTTCCCTCTGCTCGCCTCTGGATAACCACACGACCTGCAGCAGCCAATCAGATCCCTCCTGAGTGTGTTGACATGGTGACAGAGGTCAGAGGGTTCACTGACCCACAGAAGGAGGTGTACTTCAGGAAGAGGTTCAGAGATGAGGAGCAGACCAAGAAGATCATCTCCCACATCAAGACCTCACGAAGCCTCCACATCATGTGCCACATCCCAGTCTTCTGCTGGATCACTGCTACAGTTCTGGAGAAGCTGTTGAAGACCAGAGAGGGAGGAGAGCTGCCCAAGACCCTGACTGAGATGTACATCCACTTCCTGGTGGTTCATCTGAAAGTGAAGAAGGTCAAGTATGATGGAGGAGCTGAGACAGATCCACACTGGAGTCCAGAGAGCAGGAAGATGATTGAGTCTCTGGGAAAACTGGCTTTTGAGCAGCTGCAGAAAGGAAACCTGGTCTTCTATGAATCAGACCTGACAGAGTGTGGCATCGATGTCAGAGCAGCCTCAGTGTACTCAGGAGTGTTCACACAGATCTTTAAAGAGGAGAGAGGCCTGTACGAGGATAAGGTCTTCTGCTTCATCCATCTGAGTGTTCAGGAGTTTCTGGCTGCTCTTCATGTCCATCTGACCTTCATCAACTCTGGACTCAACCTGATGTCACAAGAAACAACATCCAAGACGACAGAAAGAAAAGTTGAATGTACTCCGAGCTGTTTCTACCAGAGCGCTGTAGACGAGACCTTGATGAGTCCAAATGGACATCTGGACTTGTTCCTCCGCTTCCTCCTGGGTCTTTCACTGCCAACCAACCAGGCTCTCCTACGAGGTCTGCTGACTCAGACAGGAAGTGACTCCCTGATCAATCAGAAAACAGTCCAGTACATCAAGAAGAAGATTGAAGAGACTCCTTCTGCAGAGAAAAGCATCAACCTGTTCCACTGTCTGAATGAAGTGAATGATCGTTCTCTAGTGGAGCAGATCCAACAGTCCCTGAAATCAGGAAGTCTCTCCAAAGATAAACTATCTTCTAGTCAGTTGTCAGCTCTAGTCTTCATTTTACTGTCCTCAGGAGAAGATCTGGGTGAGTTTGACCTGAAGAAATACTCTGCTTCAGAGGAGGCTCTTCTGAAGCTGCTGCCAGTGGTCAAAGCCTCCAAAAACGCTCTGTAAGTGCAGAGGAAGTAAAATCGATTCAGGATAGTTTGGTCCAAGCTGAGTAACAGATTCATTGTGATTGTTTGTTGTTGTTTCTTCAGACTGAGTGGCTGTAACCTCTCAGAGAGAAGCTGTGAAGCTCTGTCCTCAGTCCTCAGCTCCCAGTCCTCTAGTCTCAGACACCTGGACCTGAGTAACAACAACCTGCAGGACTCAGGAGTCAAGGTCCTGTCTGGTGGACTGGAGAGTCCACACTGTAGACTGGAGACTCTCGGGTAGGGTGAATTTAGTAGTTTGCAGTAATATTTTATCTGGAGAACACACTACACTACTATATGTGTATGTTTATGTGTATTGTCTATCTATTGTAGATTCATAATGCCACATGTGTGTGTGTTCAGTCTGTCAGGATGTCTGGTCACAGAGGAAGGCTGTGCTTCTCTGGCCTCAGCTCTGAGCTCCAACCCCTCCCATCTGAGAGAGCTGGACCTGAGCTACAACCATCCAGGAGCCTCAGGAGTGAAGCTGCTGTCGGACAGAATGGATCCAGACTGGAGACTGGAGACTCTCAGGTATGAAACTGTAGGAGCTTCATGCAGGTGCACACTTTACTATAAGACAAGGTGGTGAGGTGTTTCCTCCTTATCTCCTCCTGCTCTGTATCATCACAACATGAAGACTCCAGCTCCTTCTTCTCTTCTTCTTTCAGGGTTGAGCCTGGTGGAGACCGATGGTTGACTCCAGGTCTGAGGAAGTGTAAGTGTGTTTGGATTTCATTCAACCATCTTCACACTTCACACTGTCGTGATGAGTCTTCATCAAACTGTCAATAACTAATCAGATGATCAATAACTGCGGCTGTGTCTTGTTCTCTCCACCAGATTCCTGTCAACTCACAATTGACACCAACACAGTGAACACAAAAATCAAACTCTCCAACGACAACAGGAAGGCGACACATGTGGAGGAGGATCAGTCATATCATGATCATCCAGACAGATTTGATCAGTGGCCTCAGCTGCTGTGTTCAACTGGTCTGACTGGTCGCTGTTACTGGAAGGTGGAGTGGACAGGAGCTGTAGATGTGTCAGTGAGTTACAGAGGAATCCAGAGGAAAGGAAAAAGTGAGAGCTGCAGGTTTGGAGGGAATGATCAGTCCTGGAGTCTGAAATGTTGTAAAGATGGTTTCCTTGTCAGTCACAATAAAACAGTGACATCCTGCTCCTCCTCTGTCTCTGACAGAGTAGCAGTGTATGTGGACTATCCTGCTGGCTCTCTGTCCTTCTACAGTGTCTCCTCTGGCTCATTGATCCACCTCCACACCTTCAACACCACCTTCACTCAACCTCTGTATGCTGGGTTTAGGTTCAGGTCGTGGTACTGGACTGACTCTTCAGTGTCTCTGTGTCTGTTGTAGTATCTTTTTGCTATTTTTATGTTTCTAACATAGCTACATGCACTTTATTACTATGTAACATATAGAAACTTTAAAGGTGTTTAGAGTTGCTGCACGAGTTTACCCGAGTAATGAAAATGAATTTGAAAAATCGAAATCGAAAATAGAATTTTGCACAAAGTTTGGGCTCCATCGTCTGATAGATGAGTTATCACACTAATGTTAGGATCCGCAGTGGCCTCAAATTCAATTTTCTTTTCTGTACAGCTTTAAAAAGAAAATGCTATTTTTGTAGCTAATGTAGCTTCATGCACTTTATCACTTTGCAATATATAGAACCTAAAAGTTTCACCAATAAAGTTTATAATTGTTTTCCAGTAACTGAAGCCATTCTACCTCCCTACATACTGTACAGTATCTATCTATGTATCCATATAGGCCTATCTATGTATCTATGTATACTATCTGTGTGTGTGTGTATGTATGTACTGTATGTATGTATGTATGTATGTATGTATGTATGTATGTATGTATGTATGTATGTATGTATGTATGTATGTATGTATGTATGTATGTATGTATGTATGTATGTATGTATGTATGTATGTATGTATGTATGTATGTATGTATGTATCTATCTATCTATCTATCTATCTATCTATCTATCTATCTATCTATCTATCTATCTATCTATCTATCTGTTCTCCAGTACTTCCACTATAGTAAAAATGTCTAACTCTAACATTCACTAGTAAGTGAGTGAGGATGATTTGTACTCTGACATGAGTCATGAAGTTGTCTGCTTCACACACCTCAGAGATTATTGCAGAATAAAAAATGTTGTAGAGTTAAACTTTTTTATTACTGTGACTGCCATTTTGTTGTCTTTTCACAATATAGGCCTGACTGAGAATATTTGTGTTTTGTCTCTGAATATATCATCTAAACCACTAGAGACTCCCATGAGCCCTCGGGCACCCTGCGGAGGGTATAGAGCTGGTCCAGCGTTCCACAGCCAGGACGAAAACCGCATTGTTCCTCTTGGATCTGAGGTTCGACTATCGGCCGACTTCTCCTCTCCAGCACCCTGGCATAGACTTGATAGAGTGTGATCCCCTGATAGTTGGAGCACACCCTCCGGTCCCCCTTTTTGAAGAGAGGGACCACCACCCCGGTCTGCCAATCCAGAGTCCACGTGTTTTGTGGATCTGGAGAAGGCATTCGACCGTGTCCCACGTGGCATCCTGTGGGGGGTGCTCTGGGAGTATGGGGTCGGAGGCCCTCTGCTGAGTTCTGTACGCTCCCTGTACGACCGGAGCAGGAGCTTGGTTCGCATCGCCGGCAATAAGTCAGACCTGTTCTCTGTGCGTGTTTGACTCCGGCAGGGCTGCCCTTTGTCACCGGTTCATTATTTTTATGGACAGAATATCTAGGCGCAGCCAAGGGCCGGAGGGGGTACAGTTCGGGAGCCACTTGATTTCATCTCTGCTTTTTGCAGATGATGTGGTCTTGTTGGCTCCCTCGAGCCAGGACCTGCAGCATGCACTGGGGCGGTTTGCAACCAAGTGTGAAGCAGCTGGGATGAGAATCAGCACCTCTAAGTCCGAGGCCATGGTTCTCGACCGGAAAAAGGTGGCCTGCACCCTCCAGGTCGGGGGAGAGATCCTGCCTCAGGTGGAGGAGTTTAAGTATCTTGGGGTCTTGTTCACGAGTGAGGGAAGGATGGAGCGCGAGATCGACAGGCGGATCGGTGCAGCGGCTGCAGTAATGCGGTCATTGTATCGGTCCGTCGTGGTGAAGAGGGAGCTGAGCCGAAAGGCGAAGCTCTCAATTTACCGGTCGGTCTACGTTCCCACCCTCACCTATGGTCATGAACTCTGGGTAGTGACCGAAAGAGCGGGATCGCGAATACAAGCGGCCGAAATGAGTTTCCTTCGCAGGGTGGTGGGGTGCTCCCTTAGAGATAGGGTGAGGAGCTCGGTCACCCGGGAGGAGCTCGGAGTAGAACCGCTGCTCCTCCACATTGAGAGGAGTCAGCTGAGGTGGCTCGGGCACCTGTATCGGATGCCCCCTGGACGCCTCCCTCGTGAGGTGTTCCGGGCATGTCCCACCGGGAGGAGGCCCCGGGGAAGACCCAGGACACGCTGGAGTGATTACGTCGCTCGGCTGGCCTGGGAACGCCTGGGGGTGCCCCTGGAAGAGCTGGAGGAAGTGTCCACGGAGAGGGAAGTTTGGTGATCCCTGCTCCGACTGCTGCCCCCGCGATGGATGGATGGACCACTAGAGACTCTCAGTGAGTCAGAAAAGATGGAGTTTACTGAGCAACAGCATACTGTAAATTGGATGAAATTTATAAGCAAAAAGCTGAAGGTGCATTTGTTAGATCGCGTAGAAGATGGCTTGAAGAAGGTGAGCAGAACTTGGCCTACTGTTTTAGATCAGAAAAACAACAAGCTAAAAACAATAGTATACAGCAGCTGAAAATTGATGGATTGATTAGTGATGATCAAAAGAGAATAGCTACTGTGCTGAATTTTACAGCAATCTTCATATCGCCAAGTATTGCCCTCAATCTAGCTCTAACTTTTTTGATACATGTAGAAAGTACAGGTAGAGGTTCACTCCCTTACATTATGCCAAGGTCTTATCACTCTAATTCCTAAACCTAAAAAAGTTTTTTATGGGAAAACAAAACACACTACATACGTAAATCTATTCTGTGTGGTGTGTTTGTGACCAAAGGTGAACTAAGTTTTATCGAAATCAGCTCTATTAATAATACGTTTAAAATAAACTGGATTAAACAATATCTAAAAAATCCAACCTCTATTTGGAACTTTATCTTTCACCATATTTTATCCCATTTAGGTGGTCTGAAATTCATTCTGTTTATTCAGAAAATCCCACTTAATCTTTCATCAGCAAGCACTTTTAGCATGGGCGCTGATAAACAAGCACAATGTTTCCCCTCAGAGGTGCTATATTTGGAACAACTGTAATAATTTGTATAAGAATAAGTCTCTATTATAAATTAAGGGTCCCTTAATTAACGTTAGTTAGTGCATTATTAAGCATTAATTAACTGTTTAATAATCATTATTATGGAGACAGACAGACAGTGGAGAGACTGACAGACACTTCTATTCTCCAGTCCCCTCAGCACATTATTTGTTCTATGTTCTTAAGAGGTCAGATATTGATGCTGTGTTACAATTCACCTCTGTGTGAGTTTAGATGTTATCTAGCCTATACATCTGTTTTTATGTGTTTAAAATAAAAGGTGTAAAATGCTTTATATGTGACAGCTTGAACTACATTTCAACTAATAGTGGTTAAATAATTCTTATTTACAACTGTTATGCATATGCAAGGGATACATGTTTACACTGTAAAATAAGGGTCCAAGAAGCATTCACTAATGGTTACCTATGGTTAAGTAATGCTTATGAGGCACGCATACTAAGGTGCACCGGTACTGGCAACATCAACAAATTCACGTAGGCTACTGTGACTCTCATGCCATATAACTCATGATTAATGCGTTAGTTAGCGGCTACTTAATGCTTATTCACTCCAAATAAAAACCATTAATAATTACTAGAGACGTTATTAACGGCTTACTATGACCTAATGCTGAGTAGTGCATACATAATGATAACTAATTACATTACTTAACTTTTATTAATGCTTAATAATGTATTAATTAATGTTGAGTATTAAACATTAATTAACTGCTCACTAATACATTACCTAACGGGTTACCTAATGCTAAGTAATACATAATGATTGTTCATGTATTATTAAATAGTTAATTCATGCTTAATAATGCACTAACTAACGTTAATTAAGGGACCCTTAAAGGGCCAACAAGGAGTTTCTATTCGGTTATAAAACAGTCTCACGTTAATGTGGATGAATCTACGCTACCCACACTTGTTAATGGCTCCATTTTCGATCAATATATCGTTTTGTCTCTATCATTATTTTGTTATTATTAGTGGTGGCGGAAATGTTGGTCGAGCCGACCAGCGTTTCCTTACTTTCGGTTTCGCGGACGCAAATGAGAATAACGGCGATTCGGGCGGCGTTATGGTCGGAACTACGACGGTAACTGAACCTCTTTGAACCTCTGACTTTAATCCTTGATGAATGAAAACATGAGTCCGTCTTGCGCCGGTGGAGGAATTCTATGGTGCGCCCGGAGGCAGTGTGAAAACTCTTAGCTTTTCCAAAACTCCTTGTTGTCCCTTTAAAAAAAAAAAAGTCTGTTTTATAAAACTGTTTTGTTTGGTTGTATAGATGAAAATGCTTTCTTTCTTAATAATTCAATTATATTGTCAGCTAAATTCCACATTCACAAGTGTAAGTTCACAAACAAAAAACCCTTTTTTCTGTATTTTTAAAAGAAATGGAGCAGTACATATGAATGTATAAAGTGTATGAATGTATGCGTAATGTTTATGTTTATGTAAAACTTTTGTTTTTTCCCTCCATTTTCTGCAACTCTTTATTTTCCTCTCCTCTCGCGTCCTTTATTTTTCCTTTCCTGTTAATGTTTTGATATATTTTTGCTGTGTTCATACAGTAATTGCACTAGCATATGAGTACTGTAATTCCATGGATTGTCAATAAAGTTTGCTTTTAAAAAATGGCGGGCAGCCACAGAATGTACGATTTTGAACACAGCCAATGTCAGGCTTCGTGGAACTTGGGGATGGCATTGATGAGAGTAGTGTAGCAAGTGAAGCCCTTGTGTTTATGGTGGTAGGACTGCAAGGCCACTGGAAAGCCCTCATCGCAAACTTCATCACTAATACACTGACACCAGACACTCAGAAGGTTAGAATAGCACAGAACATTTATCTTTCCACATAGAATTAGTGTGAGAGCGGATGCTCACAGCAGGAAATGAGGCTTACAAGAACAATGCAACTCCACTCAACTTCACCTCAATCCTTTCTGACATCCTCGAAAGGCTGGCAGAAACTGTCTTTCAGTATTTGGCCATCCATCAAGCTCACAGTTTGCAGATGTTGCTGAGGCGTTGATTCTGAAGTATCCTTGCTTTTTCTTTTATTGATTTAATACCTGCCAGGGCAAAAGCTCTTCCATCTCTGCATTTCCTCACATCAGGGTCATTCCAGCAAACTGTAGCAGTTTTTTTTTTTTTTCACGTGTTTAAAGTCACAAAGTCACCACACGTCTCTCCTCCTGTGCGCTCCTCTCCTTTCCTCTCCTCCCTCTGGAGCAGGGGTCTCCAAACTTTTTGCTAAGAGGGCCACATTTGGTGAGGTAAAAATGTGTGGGGGCCGAGTCGGCCGACCATTCAGCCTGACATCCTTTGAACCATTAACATTAAATGCAAATTAACTAGCCTATTTAATACTTTTTTTCAACCAACCAAACCACAACCAAAAACAAGAATATCCCGTCTCTGTTAAGAAAAGATGCACTCATATAAAACCACACACAACCAAAACAATAAATAACATGGCTTATCAAGTCTCAACTGCATTTCAATAGATATTGACCGTGTCATCACAGTAGATGAGGTGAGTAGTGACTGAGGCTGTCTATTGGCGCGTTTCCACTAGCACGGTACGGTACGGCACGGCACGGCTCGGCGCGCTATTTGCGTGTTTCCACTAGCCCAGCACCAGGTCCCATTTTTCGTACCTCCTCGGCCCTGGTTCCAAGCGAGCCGAAGCGTTACTATAACGTGACGTCATCCGACTGCCTTCCGTGGATTGGGCAGAGAGTCAGCGTGAGCGCGACGTCGGACATGAGAATCAAACCCGGAAATTTCAAAAACATTGCGGCAACAGCGCCAGCTGATCTGTATCGAGACTGTTGTTATTCCTTCACCTGAGGAAACTGTTGCTGTGTGTAAATCCACACTGTGGTCTGTTAACGAGGTGCAGACCAGTGAGTTTGGAGCTGACGAGCGGATCGAAAAAAGAGAGACGGACAATGCGATCTCCGCGATCACCCCCGTGCCGACCCCGCCCCCGCCGAGGAGTTACTAGAGAACTCAGCTGTAATGGAAACACAACCAAACCGAGCTGAGCCGTGCCGTGCCGTGCCGTACCGTGCTAGTGGAAACACGCCATATGTCGCTCTAAAGACGGGTCGGGTGTGGTGGGGGGTGTCAGCGGCATGGAGCGGGTCTCTGTAGTGGGGACGACGGCGGGGCTCACGTTGGAAACAGCAGTGATGACGTGCTTTCACGTCCGAGTCTCCAAACCAGAAGTGTTGTAACAGTAACAGCATCGGAAAAGTCTCTAGATTCGTCGCTAGTGGCTTTTGTCAAAAAGAAAGTCGATGAGACGGTTTGGAAAGTCGTCAGATTTAGGGAGAAAGTCGCCAAGTTTTAGTGACTGACGTTACCTTGCGTTGCTCCTCGGCTCACATGCTGCACTGTGTGTGTGTGTGTGTGGTAGCGCCGCAGCCCCGCCGCCCCTCACAGAGACAAAGATCCTGGATGACTGACAAGAGGCTTCACTCCCTTCATTTCATTCAGCTATGGTACAAACGCGCCCAGGTGCTGAGACCGAGTCACAGAGTGAAGCCTCTTGTCATTCAGCCTGTTTGGAGGCCAGAGACGAGGAAAACAAACATGCGCATGGCAATATATCGAGGCTGGAAAAAAAATAATTGTACATGCTGGTGGGCCGCATATTATTGATTTTATGACAGAGGCTGTGGGCCGGTTGGAACTTGAACGCGGGCCGCATTTGGCCCGCGGGCCGTAGTTTGGGGACCACTGCTCTGGAGTATGTGGCTGCCCAGCTGCAGGACCGGGACTGAGAGACGTCACCTCTGTCTTCACCCTGTCTTTGATCCCTCTGGCCAGTGTGTCCTGAGTGTCCCACCTGAGTTCTCTATTAATCCATAGGCTCAAATTCTATGGCTGCGTTCAGACTGCCAGCCAAAATCCGATTTTTAGCCCATCCAGATTGTAACTGGATGAGTCTTTTTTAAGTCTGAACAGTCCCAAACTGCATGAGATCCGATTTTTGAGATTCGGTACATAAGTTGTGTGTGTTTACAGTCCGCCTGCAGCTACACGTGCCGCCCGTTTACGTCGTGGCTATCGCTAATGCTACTGCTAATGTTAATGCTACCGCTAGCGAGTAAACAGACTTGAAGAGCCTTCCTGCTTGTAGGAAGAGTGGAGGTGAGGGCTGTGGCTCCTCTCTCCTCTCTATCTGTCTACCTGTCCGTCCGTCCGTCCGCCCGTCTCTCTCTCTCTCTCTCTCTCTCTCTCTGTCTGGCTGTGTCCATGAGCTCCCGGCACCTGTGGATCTGCTGCTGCAGATGCGGTAACAGCAGGCGTATACACTACGCACTGTGCCATCGTGATGATCCGCGTTATTCATTCATTCATTTATTTTTTTCGCAGCCCAACGGTTGCATCGTCAGGCAGCCGTTGTGGCATTTGCCCACATTGCCCTACTGTATGGTCAGTCCGTTCACATGTAAAAAAAAAAAAAAAAAGTTGTGTGAGAAGTTTTTCTAATTCACATTTTATGTTAATTTGAGAATAATTTATTGAACTTTACAACAGTACATTTTTTTTCATATTTTGTATAATGGTTTAAGTAGCTTTGTATTTTATTTATAAGTTTATTTGTATCAGGGACAATACACATAACATTAGTAGGTGAGTAAAAGAATTACATTTGACTAAAACATACATTTGGTTTAGAAAAAAATCCTAATAAACAACAAGCAAAATTATGTTTTGCATTTGGTTCTCTTACTGTACCGAAAATGAACCGAACCGAGACCTCAAAACCGAGGTACGTACCGAACCGTGACTTTTGTGTATCGTTACACCCCTAGTTTTGACTGTCCGTGATGTCACTCTACGCGGCGCTGTCACAGTGTGAGAAGCGTTTACAAGTCTGCGAGCTCCAGTTAAAAATCAATTTCTTTCTTGTTACTTTTCTTTTATGCAAACTACCGTGTTGTCGGCGACAGGAGTGACGGCGGGGGAGCATACGTCAGTCCGACTGCCCCAAAGTCCGACAGCTCATTTCTCCGACTACTCATTCCACAGCATTAAGGTTAGGTTTAGGGTAAGGAAAAGGGTTAGGGCTACTTAAGTCGGAGAAATGGGAGGTCGGACTAATGGATGCAAAAATAAAGAAGGGTATGGTCGGACAAATGGGTAGTCGGACAGACGTGTGGTCGGAGAGATGGGTAGTCGGCGACGGCGCACTCCCAGCTCTGCTGGAGTTTACCGTCTCAGTGACTACACACACACACCGGGCGGGCTGAGGTTGAAACTAGCGGGGTAGTGCGGCCGCAGCGCCGGGCAGATGAGGACTGTGCTGCAGCGAGCAGCCAGAGTAGACGCCGTGTCCGCGTGTCATCGCCTGTCACACACGGCGTAGCCTCCGCTCCGACGTCGTTGCTACAGCAACCTGTCAGATCAGTGGCCCAGTCTGAACAGAGCCAAATGAGATTTGGACACTTGCTAAAAACAGTGTGGATAGTCAGCCCTAAAAATCGGATATGAGAAGGAATCGGATATGAATCAGATTTGCCTGCAGTCTGAACGCGGCCTATGTGTCCATCCAGCTCTCTGTCCACCGCGGAAACGATTACCACGCACAAAACCTTCATGTAAGTACTGCGGAATGCATGTGCTTTAGCGTGATTTAGTGTGTTACTCTTAGTAAATTACCTGTTTTTCATGCGCTAACCAGACACGCAAATTTTTGCCAGTAGCACGCAATTTAGCGCCCCTTATCTGCGATCTTAGTAGATCAGGCCCATAGTGTCTAGTCTGTCATAGTGCCTATTGTCCATCATGCCAAAGCTGAAAGCAGATTTTAGTGGCTGAGAGGCAGAGAGGAACATTGCACTTACTGCAATAAACTGCTGTCTTGACTCTGGGTTGTCCAGCATCCAGGCATCTCGTGCAATGCTTCCTGGTCCTAGACTCGCCACCATAGAACACAGGCATGCAAGTGTTGGGGGTCGGGGGTGGGGCTGCTGCAGCTGCAGCTGCTGCTGATGAGCTCTCAGCCAGTTCCAGTAGTTCTTTGGCCAACTTCTCTTGAAAGAGCTTGTGTGTTAGGGGCTTTTTCAGGTTGGGGTCTGGTCTTACTTTGAACAGTTCCTTGTGCAAAAAGTAACTGTTTACCACAGCAATGCCCAAAGTGATAAAAAAAAAAATGTCTCATACCACTTAATGGTTTTGTGGCGGACACTGTAAAAACCAATCAGTGCATCTGATAAATCCACCCCACCCATATTCTGATTGTAATCCAGAATACAGTCTGGAACAGGTATGGCCTTGGTCCTCCATGCACCAGCCTCCGTGACCTTTCTTTGGACAGTTTAATTACTGTATGCCTGATTAAGTGTAGTGCACATTGTCACCTCTCTTGTGTCCATCCATTTCACATATAACAGTTTGCCATCTCTGATCCAATGCAGATCCCCCCTCTCAGCCTTTTTCGGTAAATCGTTGTTCTGGGTCTGTGGGAACCCAATTCAATTTTTTCTTACTGTTCCACAACAGCCAATGCATTTTTTTCTATAAATCAGCAAAGAGAGTGGGGCTCGTGTCAGTGAACAACTTATATCCACTCCCAAGAAGAGAAAATGGAAGGAGGTCCATCACGGAAGAGTAGCTCAACCCTTGGCCTGAGTCAGTAAGTGATTTGCCCTGGTACACAAAAAATTCCAAGTATAACCTGTTGTAGAATCAGCGAGGACGTACAGTTTGAAACCCCACTTGGTGGGTTTGTCCTTCATGTATTGCTCCATGCTAATTCGGGCTTTGCTGGCAACCATGCGTTCATCAATAGACAAATTCTGGTACGGCTGGAAAAGGGCTTTGCAGGAATTTACAATCTCTGAATAGAAAGGCTTTATTTTGGAAAGTCTGTCATATTCAATTCAATTCAATTCAATTCAATTCAATTTATTTTTAAAATGGGACAATGCAAGTTCATGAACGAAACAATCGTAAACATGCCGGATTGTAGCCACAGGCTAATTTACATCCGCTGTCCCATACATAGATGTTCCCTGTACACACAAATTACAATAAATAAAAACAAAAGCATGTTATAAAATAGCAGCAGTACAGTACAGTACAGGAGTGTTCTTTTTTTTGTCGTTGTGGTCGTCTTCTTTTGGATCACTCAAGTGAAGTGACCACAAAATGGATTCAATACGGCTCCGTGACATCTTTTCTCTGGGAAAGTGGACGTTGTAAGGCCATGTTAATCTGACCTTTGGTGAACTTTCTCCAGGCCAGTGAAAAGGATGATTGCAAGAAAAATATAGAATTTCAGAAAAATAGAAAAAATATTTAATTGGACCTCTAAATGGCATGCAAGTACTCCAACCACCACACTTACTTTCTATACATCAATGGATGTATTCTTTAACAGAGATGCTATCACTGGAGCTCTCAGTTGCCAAGATGAATGGAGCAGGCCAGCGTGTGCTCAAAGCTAGGGAGGAGGCTTTTGAGACAGCTCGATCTATGATTTAAACTTTTTGTTTGTTTGTTTATTACTACTAGTAGTCTCTATTTGTATGTATGTATGTATGTATGTATGTATGTATGTATGTATACAGTTGGTTGAAAGATGATGAAAGAAGATGACTAGGAGAAAAAGTTCCGGTTGGTCCCTTTTCACCATTTATTTGGAATACAGAGTGGTTTAGATACAACATAACATAACATAAACTGGGATAAGGCAGGATTGCAGCCTCAGCACGGTCGAAACTTGTTGCCTGTCCCAAAAACCACGCCTGGTTGCCGTGCTGCCTGGATTTAAGGCCTCTCTGCTCCCCTGGCTCCACCCTCCTCACAGGTGCCCACCAGATGGGGCTAGACACACCCAGTCAAGCGGCAAGCGGTGGTGCCTAATCCTCATCACTGTACACAAATGCAGAAGAAAACACTATATTCATTCAGTGGTCTGGTCCTGAAATAGCAATTACATGAAAACATTAAAGGAAGAAACAGAGTAAAAAGAAACACACACTGTACTGGGGAAATAAACATGCGCACACACACACACACTGTTCAACATTCTTTTTCTTTTTCACGAGACAATTGACCCTTCGCGGACTCCGCCCTAAAACCGCTATTGACCAATCATACGTTAGCAACCGTCACCTGACCCGTAACCATAGGCCTGGCAAGCTTCATTACATTTCCTGGGACGAAAAACAAAACGTTTGTAGAGAAGGATATTGTTATTGTTGCTGCTACTGCTGCTACTGCTGCTACAGCGGCGGCGGCAGCAGCAATATAGAGATGTTCAGATACGATCAGACTTTTTTTTCGACTTGAACAAGTGTAAATATGGGTATAACCATACGTTCACCTCCGACATGACAGCTGTACCAAAGCCGTACTTTTGGGGCTTTTACCTGGGCTTTCAGGCGAGGGATCCTCCAGGCAGGGGCTGCTTTCACTGACTGATACAGTGGTGGGAGAAAAAAAACTGCAGCGGAAGCCGTATGTGGTTCACAATCGCCCAAAAACTTGCAGTTTGACAACCAGTGAGATGACTCGGAGTGAAAGCTTGCCCGGCATGGCAACAGTAACCAAGGGGGGCGGGGCTTACGCGAAGGGCGAATTCTGTGGAGGCAAAGAGAGAAGTTTCCATCCGTGGCTTAATGGTGTACCTTAGGGAACTTAGTGAGATGGACCCTTGAGGGCTGAGTGACCAAGTCAACATCGATGGTCACTCCAGAGCTGTACGTCACCCACAATGCATTGGAGTGGTGCATGAAAAATACATCCATGCGGTGGCGATAATGAACCTCAAGCAGCAGATGTGTGTTTACCACCAAAGAAGAAGAAAATAAATTGAAAGGGTCAGTAAATATTCAATTCAATAAACTAGTTTAGCAGTGACAACATGTCAGAGCAAACAATTTACGATTGGTAGGCTAGTAGAGATATATAATAGGCAAACTTATTCATCACAAAAAAAGCGCCACACCTAAGACATGTGGTCGACCAGTGATTGTCCCAGCTGTTAGTGAACGAGGGCAGGTGTGTTGCATTTACCTCTTTCACTCCTCCTCCGCCCACTTTCCCTCCGCCCTCCAAGTGGCCTCCGTGTGACGTCATAGCAAGGGCTGAGGGCGAGTGAGCGAGGGCGACTCAAACTGTTTTTGGAACGCAGTGTTTTTTACAGAGCTGCACATGAGCAGAGCAGAGCAGCTACTCCCCCTTTGTGGATCCACAGTGGTGCAATGGACATAAAAGTGATTTTTTTTTTTTAGAGCTAACTGTGGTGCTGTGTAATGTGTTCTACAATTAAACAAATAGCAAGCAGAACTGTGTGCGTGTGGAATGTTCCTCTACAAACAAACTTAAAACATTTGTGCTGATTCTGACCTACCAGGATGGTGATGGTGATATCACAGGCAAAGTGATGAAGATGTGGGTGGCATACCTGCAACCCATGCAAATATTGTCCTGTAGGGAACCGACGTCCTAATGGATGACATGGACATTCCCAGAGCCTGTGCCTTGCTAATGGGGCTAATATATACACTCAACCTCAGCTACCCAAAAGAACTGAAAAGCACTTTTGAAGTCTTTCAAAAGGTCTTCCTTGAGCTGGATGACCTCAAAGCAAGCCCCAAGGTAATGATGCTTAAAAGAAAGAGGCACCTAAGATGTCTTCTTGTTAAAAAAGAAATGTTGCCATGTTGTTTGGAATGTTTTGAGTGTTGTTTAATACTGTATTGTATGTGTAATGTTGAGAGGTTAGACATTTCTGAGTAGAATGAAAAGAAAATAAATAAGTTAGATTAACTAAAAGGAGTCATTTTAGTTAACACTAGAGCGGCCACAGCGGTCAATTTGACCTTTTTGACATTTATATGTGTAATATATTTCTTTATTACAGACTCCAGGTCCAAAATTTGACAACAGACAAACAAATATACATAAAAAACAGATCAACACAGACAGACAGGACAGTACACAGTCTGTCAACACACAATGTAATAACTCAAAGTAATAACTTTGATGATTAAAAACATACAATCCTGCTGGTGCCTGACTTTTCCAAAAAGTGTATGTATTTTAATTTGAAATGTTTTTTTTAAATAAATCACACAAAAGGAAAAGAAAATATGGTCACTTTTACCTATTTCTGCCATGGGCGGTCATTCACACAGATTTTCCTGCGGTTAATGTTGCAATTTTGGTTGCTCAGCAACAGCCATTGTTTATGCCAAGTGCCGGTTGTGTTTATCAACATTGGAGTGATAAGGAGACTTCAGAGCATAATTCAGACAATGTCTACAAAAAATAAACGGGAGAAGAGGAGTGTGACGGCTGTTCCCCACTAAGGCCCGGTGCAAATTCATGGGGAACAAGCCTGATAAATTCGGAATTACATTTTGGCTGGTTGCTGATGTTGACAGCAAATACATGCTGAATGGGGCTCCGTATGTGGGGAAGGATGACACTCGGAGCAGAGATCAGCTGGTGGGAGAGAGCGTGGTCCTGAGGCTGGCGGAGCCGTTCCTTGGGAAAGGAAGAAATATCACAACGGACAATTTCTTTACTTCCCTCAAACCAGCCACCACCTTACAGCCTAAGAAGACCAGCCTGGTTGGAACCATGGGAAAAACCAAGCGCGAGTTGCCCCCCTCCGTGAAACAGCAAGCGGAGCTGTTCAGTTCCAAGGTGCTGAAATTTGAGGACGCCACACAGCAGCAGCAGCAGCAGCAGCAGCAGCAGGTGCAACCACAGTTCCCAAAACGGAGGCAGTGCCAAATAAAAAGAAGCTGCAACCAGAACAAGACCCCAGACACCTGCTCCAAATGCCACAAACCCGTGTGCAGAAACTGCGTGCGTGAAAAGGAGATCACCTGCGCTGACTGTGACGCAGAAATAGGCCTGTTTAGGCCTATGAGGAAATGCTTCATGTATTGACTGGAAGGTCATCAATAGTAACGCTTTCCCCCAGTGTAATGGAAATATTGCATTTATGTTTACTTTATGAATGTGTTTTCTAACTCAGCCAAGTGCAAAAGCTTACCTATAAATATTTAGATCTTTTTTTGTTGCTTAAAGCATTTCCAGACATGTTTTTCATTCTTTCTGCTGGCATGTTTGAAAGGTCACACACAGTTATAAATGTGTTATAGGCCTATTTTGTGCTATACATGTTTCATAGCTAGCTTTTTCGATTTTTTTGTTTTAAAAATGTTAGAATAAAACAATTCAAAATCACTTATTACTTTTGTTGTTAGAAGGCCTATTTATTTTGTTAGATTCTGAGTCGTTGAATTCCTGATATGATATAAATATTGATGAATGTATAAGTGTATAAGTTATTGAAATATATGTATTGATGTTATGTTGTACAATAAATGAATTCATTTTTCAACTGGGTATTTATTGCGAGAGATGACAGTTTTGTATCAAAAGGTCATTTTGACCGCTTGTGGCTGTTCTAGTAGGTTTGGAATTCTGGTGTTAACTGAGTTGGCCTAACTAGAAAAGTCATGTGGCATGTACTTAATACTAGCCAAGTTGAAATAAAATATCCATGGAAATTGTTACCTCAAATTTTTTTTTGCGTTGAGCCAGCACATCATTTGTTAGAGTGTAGGTACATTAGGATTCTTGTTACCTCTTGTCTTTACAATTTTTACAGGTTTTGTTGGAGCATGCATTGATGGCACTACATGAGTGCGGTGTCAAAGTTTTGTGTGGGACAATGGATGGGCATGCAACCAATATCAGCATGTGCAATATGCTTGGATGCCAGCTGAAGCTGCAATCTTCACAGCCTTTGACAATACATTTTGCCCGCCCTTCAACAGGTGAGTGCACAGAGTTTACATACCCTATACTGAGGTCACAGTCATAGATTAATAAAACGGGTGCTTCACAGCCCTTAAATGTGATGAAATATGCATTCCCCTGCGTCAGTAAACAGACATAGCATTGCCTTGCAACCAACTGCTCTGCGTTGAACTTAATCATTACGTAAATATTTTGTTGTTGATGGTTCCCAATAAATTGTTGATTTTGGAAGGAAGAAGGAAGGAAAAAGTGGGAAGGAAGGATGGAGGAAGGAAGGATGAATGGAAAGATGGGAGGAAAGAGGAAGGAAGGATGGAGGGACAGAAGGGAGGGGGAAAGGATGGAAAGAAAGATGGAAGGAGGGAACAGATCAGGTCAATTGGATCAAAAGAGGAAGGAAGAAAAGAAGGAAAGGAAAAAGGATTGTGGAAAGAAGTAAGGATGGAGGAAGGGAACAGATTGGGTCAATTTGACCCAGAAGGATGACAGGAGGGACCAATAATTGCCTTGTACCTGTACCCATACATATATATATGGTAAAATAATCTTTTTGTTCTACTCCATACAGGTGAAGGTGTTTTTGTTATGATGGATGCATGTCACATGCTCAAATTGGCCCGCAACATGCTACAGGCATACAGTCCCATTACGAGCTCTGCTGGAGAAGTGAGCTGCAACTTCATATCCCACCTGAATGAAGTACAAGAGAGAGAGGGTCTATATGCAGCAAACAGGGTCATGAGCAAACACATTAACTTGAGCGCACAGAAAAAGGTCAGCTTGGCTGCATAGACATTGAGTCGGTCTGTTGGAAAAGCGCTGTGCATGCTGAGGGAAGCTGGGTACCCACAGTTCCAGGACTGTTCAGCAACAGTGCATTTTGTTGAGGTAATCCTTGCTATTTTCAGCACTCAGTGTTATCAATATCAGTGTTATATACATAGACTCTGTAAAGATGGACAACATGACAGATCCCCTAAAAAGCTATATTTGAACTGTAATTTTTTTTTATTTCTGTAGCTGTGGGGCAGTTGAGATTTTGCCCCCAAAAAGTACTTTAACCTACAGTAGGGAGTTTTTGTGTTTTCAGGTAATTGACATGTGTTTCACATCATGAACAGCCGGGATCCATGGGCAAAAGGCTCCAAGGCGCCACTGGGTTCTCTCAACTGGGAAGAGACAACGCAATTCCTGAAAGAGGCCCAGCTGTACCTCACTGTTGAAAATGAATGATGGAACACCACTGTACCGTTCAAAGAGGTTTTTAAAAATATAATATTCTTCCACAGAAAGGATACAACAAGTTTCTATCTATGTTCTTAACGACTACAGAATTTTAGCTCGAATTTTTTGCTATTAGAATAAAATCGGTTTTAGATCACAAGATCAAACACAAAGTGGTTTCATGAGACATAGGCATTTAGCTAATAACACAAGGCTTGTATTAGACCTTATTGATTATGCTGATCTTTGCAATGACAACAGCTTAATTTTATTTTTAGATTTAAGGAAAGCGTTTGATACCATCGAACATGATTTTATGTTTCAAGCTTTAAAAAAATTTGGTTTTGGTCCTTACTTTTGTACAGCCGTCAAGACCACATATGATAATGCTAACTGTTCATGTACGAAAGGGCCGTATTGATTACTCTGGGCGCGTGACTGTGATCAGAGGCAGATACGCGTGACAGTTACGCGCAGTGACCACACACGAGCCAGAAGACGGCAGAAAGTGCAGAGTGGAGAGAGAGCGGAGGCTGCCAGTCAGAACTGGTGCAAGTTAGCCAGTGTACTGTTCATGTTAATTAGCTACATTGGATAAATATACAGAAATGTGTATGTTATTACAATATTAAAGGTGCATTATGTCAATATATTTGTGTATGTAATGTGGGCTAGAATATGTTCCTTTCCTCTTTTTCTGATCAGAACCACTCACACAAAACTATGCCCATGTTCTGTACTGTTGCTTGAGCTTAATTAAACAGTCAAACTAAAGAAGAGTTGTCAGCATCTGTGTTTTGACGGACACACCTGGGGCGAAGCTAGAGATCAGGATCAGCCAAACACCCAGTTATACAGTCCTTTATTTACAACCCTCACTAACAGTTCAATTAAACTACATACAGGCACATCTCCCAGATTAACCTCGAGCGCGGCGTCAGACAATGCTGCCCAGTCTCACCGTACTTATTCCTACCTAATCTGCAATCAACTACTTTCAGACTCAGCGAATAATAATTAGTCAGCTGGCTGATGACACCACTTTATGTTTAAAGGATGCTTCTCAGGTTTCAGTAGCCGTTGACATGACTTTTTTTTTCTTTTCTTTTTTTTGCAGTGGCAGATTAAATTAATTTTCTTTTAAATCATATACTGTGTGATGATTTTCACTAGACCTTCTTCTACTACATGGAAATACAATACAATACATTTTCTGTTCTACAAATAATCAAATACAAGATCAGTTTGAACCAGAAAAATAGATTTATTTTTCAAGGATGAACACTGAATCATGAACGCAAAAACATAAACACTGAATGATTTATGTTACTGTCAAGTCCAGCTCAGGCGGAGCAGTGACTGCAAATGAACAGACTGTGCTCTTTGCAAGCAAACATCCCACATTTGCAGCAGGTGTTGCAAACCTTTCTCTTGGATTTGGTGCCGTACAACCTAACTCCTAACCCTAACCCAAGAACCTGTGTCATCCAGGGCATTCCGTGGTCCCTGTACCGCTCCAGGTTACGGGAGTAAGAGTACCCACCATCTCTATCTCCGTTACAACCTGAAGGCTCAGGGCAGCCACTTTGGAGATGAGGAAGGGCTGTGTGGAACTGCTGTGGACCTGTACGTAGTCCCGGCAGTTCCACCACAGCCTCTTCCCCCCCTTTGTGTCTCTGAACTTGATAGCTGGAATAAAGTTCAGCTGCAGTTCGATGAAACCCTTCTCCAAACACTGTCTGAGGTCCACGCCAGTGTCTTTGCCAACACCCTAGCCCGGCCAAAGGTGGAAACACTCCTTCTCCGCCAGGTCTGCACATAGAGGGTCGAGGGGCCAGGCTCCAACCAGACGCCCTGGCGGGTGATTGGACCGCATCCCGGCGAAGGGCAGCTCATCATTCCTCCTGAAGGTGTCCTGCAGGAGTACACGGACGAGAGCTGCCCCCAGGATGGGCGGCGCGGCACCGAGAGACTGGCAGAACTGGAACAGCCTGTTAATGCGAGAGACCTGCAGCCTGTCTCTGGTCCAGTTCTGCAGGGGAGGAGGGGTCTCCCCTGCACTGGCTGCATTGTGGGGGCCCAGCCCAAGGAACCCCCTCTGGTGTGTCAGGCTCTTGTCTTGCTGTGTGCAGGTGCTCAGTATCCCACTGATCTGGTGGTCAGCTGGGGATACTGGGCGACCATGCACAAGCTCTTCCAAAGCCAATTCCAGCTGGTATGCCCGCCAGCATGCGTCATACATAGCAATGCCGGAATTCTCTCGAATGGCACGATGAGTGGTGCTGACTGTTACAGGGAGCAGCCTATTGTCTTGTTATTGGCAGGCGCGTGGTCGCTATGTGCCCCATATGTTCAATTCAATGTTATTTGTTTGTCAACATTGATGAATTTCAATAAAGATTGAAGGGAAAAAAATGTTGGAGCAGGATTTGTTGTGTTGGAATGTTGGATGATGTCACAGAATCGACGTTTGACCTGATTGGAGGATTTTTCTTATGACATCATCATCCTTTTATTGTGATGGAATGTTGGATGATGTCACAGCATCGACCTTTGACCTGATGTGTCAATTGGTGGATTTTTCTTATGACATCATCATCCTTTGATCTGTTAGAATGTTGAATGATGTCACAGCCTGTCACTTATCTACATCATTGTTAGATGAGGGCATTGCGTATAGAATTAGCATTTTATGGACTGACACAGTCGCGCGGCGGATAAACGATAAAGATATCTTATTAATTCCTGGAGAGAAATTCAGGCCAGGCAGAAAAGAAAGAAAAGCATCAAAAGATTTAACAGTGAATATACAAATATTAAAAACAACTGCGAGAGTAGGGGGAAAAAAAGGACTGCAGTTCCAGTGGAAAAACAAAGGAAGACACGTTCAGATCAAGATTCAAAGAGCACTCACCATGGAAAAAAGAGAACTCCAAATGATTGCTTGTGTTAAATGTCCTCCGATACAAGCAAGTGAATTCTCTCTCCCAGAGATTGGGACTTTACTGAGACATTACAAAGCTGAGATACTATTGGGCATCCAATACAGGTCAACGTCCTTGCTGGCTGACGTTTGCAATAACCTAGTTTCCTTGGCTTGCGCATCAATCCTGGAGTACATTCGCCCTATTCTTGATAAATGGTACGACACAGCCCCAGAAATACATCGACACATTGCCTCTGAGCACTGTTTCTTCGGTATCGATGAGACTGACGTCCTGGTTAACATGAAAAACGTCCTTCCAAAGGTTTTCATCGTCAGACGCTTGACAGATTTCAAATGTGAGAGCTTAAAAGAGTTCAGTCGCTTGATTGCCAAAGAGGTGACGGCAAGAATTAACTACCGTGTAGCCCTGAAAATGAACTCCTCAAAGTCTCACCTGAAACGTAATTATGACTGTAACTGTATCAATTTTGAAACTCTTCATGCCATGATTGGTCGACTCACTAAAATACTTGCTTGTATTCTCCATGACAATTGTAACTGCGATTCAGTGCCCAGGAAACCAGGGGACATAAGCACTGCAATGTTACATGAAACCCTGCCAGACGCACCACGCGTGTTGGCTGTGGAGGGGATGTGCGATGTTACCTATCGTTGTTCGAACAAAGATGTGATCAGAAGACTAACAGAAATCCCTCGAGCAGACCATGACGCCAATGTATCTGAGGAGGACTTCTGGTTTGAAGACAGGAATGGCTCAGCATTAACTGACAGTGATGAGACTTGGGACTCAAGCTGGACCACAGATGAAATCTATTCCGATTTGGAGGATGGTGGCGATGCACCAAACATTGCGAATGAGGAGCAAATTCACAGAGACAATGGTGCTGTGGGCTGGATCTGGCCAATATCAGCTGAACATGATCAAACAGCAGCTCTAAACAGGCTTCGGCTGCAGTCGGTCAGTCCAGCCTCAGCACCTGAACCGTCTAATACCTTCAGTGCCGATGCAGCTGATCCCGCTTGCGCCCCTGTTGACGTGACGAGTGAAACCGAGTATGCGACGGTTATGATCACATTAATGGACTTGCTATCGCATGTTTTAAAGACATGCGGGAAAACGTTAGTTACAAAGGATTTATTCAAGGCTTTGAGGACACTGATACATGAGGTAGTGAAAGGGATCAATATCGATCAGATCCGGACGACCTCAAATAACAGCGTCATCAAGAGCATGTACAACTCTCTGTTGGAGGAATGCAGCTCTCCAGACGAAGTTCTGAAAGCCTTGACGCCACAGGATAGTCCTGTTGACAGCGCCGTTATCAAGAGTTTGAGGATTCACCTTACAAAGCCTGCAGAGCCGAAGAAAAGCGCGTTTTCCAGGTTCTTTTCATATTTAGGCAAGACGATAAGGAAACCATTCCTCTCATGTCTTTGCTCTCAATCTATCCAATGAGTTGAGACAGACGTCTGGCATCTACAAATATTTTCTCCTCTCTCTTCTCTAAGCCCTCTCCTCTCCATCTTTTTTCTAAACTCTCTCCTCTCCATCTCTTCTCTAAGCCCTCTGCTCTCCATCTTTTTTCTAAACTCTCCTCTCTCTCCTATAAGACCTCTCCTCTCCATCTCTTTTCTAAACTCTCTCTTCTCTAAACTATCTGCTCTTCATCCCTTCTCTCCTCTCAATCTCTTTTCTAAACTCTCCTCTCTCTCTTCTCCAAGTTCTCTGCTCTCCATCTTTTTCTAAACTCTCTATCGCTTCTCTAAGCCCTCTCCTCCATCTCTTTTCTAAACTCTCTCCACTCTCTTCTCTAAACACTCCTCTGTCTCTTATCGAAGCTCTCTCCTCTCCACCTCTTATCTAAACTCTCTCCTATTTATCCCTTTTCTAACATCTCTTCTCTCTATCTCTCCTATAAGCTCTCTCCTCTCCACCTCTTCTCTAAACTCTCCTCTCTGTGGTGATAGGTGCAGCCTCCAGCCACCAGAGGGCGGCTACACTGGTAAAAGGGGTTTGGCACAGTGAGGATGTAGATAGTCACGTTGCTGAGCTCAGACAGGATTGTGTTTGTACAAGGCATCGATGCAGGAATAAAGTTGGTTCATCATTGAAACAACACATGGTGCCAGGAGTGGTCTAAAGACTCGCCATAGAAAGCGTGAAACCCCCTGACGCAGTGAATTGGACTGGAAATGTTGACTGTGAATGGAGGACATGACATTCAAGCAATGCATGGATAAAGACAAGTATGACACAGTCGTCCAGAAGTTTGATGAGCACTGCTCACCGAAGAAAAATGAGACTTTGGAACGGTATGTGTTTCGTGCACGCATTCAACAGCCTGGTGAGAGTTTTGATGCATTCTTGACGGACTTAAAATTGAAAGCTAAAACGTGCAACTTTGGCGTCCTGCAAGATTCATTAATCCGGGACCTAGTTGTGTTTGGGACCAGTGACAAAAAAGTGAGAGAGCGGTTGCTAAGAGAGCCAAGGCTAATCTAATCAGCAACCGGGACATCAGCGCCGTGAAGATTAAGCCATTCATCCATCCAGAGGCCAGCTCCCTTAAAGCCTACAATGGACAGCCCATCACCACCAAAGGCAAATGCAAACTTAAAGTGAGTGTTAAAGGAAAGGAACACAATCTCACGTTTAACGTTGTTCCAGAGAACTCACTATTGACTCAATAATGACTCACTATTAGGTGATGAGGCATGTGAAAAGCTGGGCCTTGTCGAAAGAGTTTACTGCATTAACATAAATCCACATGACAATGTAGAGACAATAGTGGACCAGTATCCTGACATATTCAAGGGGTTTGGTGTCCTGCCTTTCACTTACAGGATCCAGCTGAAAGAGGATGCACAACCTGTCGTCCATGCTCCCAGGAGGGTTCCAGCGCCGCTGAGAGATAACCTGAAGCAAGAATTATTCGATTCGAATTCGATGGTGTGTCTAAAAAAGCAGTCCGGAGACCTACGCATCTGGATCCTAAAGATCTGAATGCCAACATTAAAAGAGAATATTATCAAGTGAGATGGCTGGGGCAAAATTCTTCAGCAAGTTGGACAAGCAAGTTCATACCAAATCTGTCCTCAAAAACAGTGCATCTGCGACAGCTGTTACAAGGGAGTTCAAGTGGAGTGATGACCATGAAGAGGAATGGGCTCAACTTAAAACCACTCTCACAACTGAACCAGTGTTGGTGTTCTTCGACCCGTCCAGAGAGACAAAGATATCCACTGATTCATCAAAGAATAGGATTGGAGCGGCGCTTCTGACAATCGGATGGAGAAGATTGGAGGCCGGCTGCATATGCCTCAAGGACGATGACCTCAGCTGAATGTCGATATGCACAAATTGAAATAGAGTGCTTGAGACTAGTCATTTCCCCCCCTGCCATTAGACAATATTTAAAAACTGTAGTATTTTCTATGCACAGGTAACATTTATTTTGAATTCAAATTATTCAATTAAGAAATAAACAAATGAAGAAACGATCACAGCATATATTTTATTTAAGTGAACACTGAATTTATATAAAGCCAAATCTATCCTGTCAAAGAAAATGAAAAATAAAAAAAAGTGCTCTCCACCATAAAAATTTGTTGGGTAAACAAGCAAAAGGGTAGATAGACAGACAGTAATGTTACAAGCTAACACCAAAGTGCAAATGATCAGTGGATGTGAAATATGTACAGATTTTCTTATCCTTGATAATAGTTTCCATACTAAAATCAGAATGACAAAACACCTTGTCTGAGCTGAATTCTCTTCAACAGCATTTTGATGGAAGTGGACAGTGCGATATCACACACAAACCTACCATCAAGTTTGTGGTAAAAGTCGCACCACATTGGCATTAAGATTAAGTTTAATTCAGGAGGTATCAACTTAATAATTTCTCTCAACGATGGTGAATTAATTCTTTATTAAAACTAAAAAGTGGTAATGTCAGGACCGCCATTCCAACGGGTCGCTGTTCCGAATGTGGTTTGACTTCCCTCGCGGCTTGACACGATCGCGCCCCGGGGACAGGCAATGTAGACAGGAGTTGGTTAAGTTTAGTCAAATAATCAGGTAGAGGCCAAGATGGTCTCTAATAAGCAGCTTCTCCAGGAGTCGAGCCCTGATCTTCCACGTTGGGGTTGGATGCTCTAACCACTGTACTACCAAAGCACGCTATGATGTGTGTGCCCAGTGTGTGAGTTTATTAAGAATTAAGGTTGGCATTCCAACTGATCCGACACATTAAAGTAAACGTTCAGAGTGGCGACCCTTCGGAATGGCACCCTGGAACCGGGCTTCCCGGGGGGGTCCTGTGGTGCACCCAAAAGGGGCTTGTTGTGCTGCCTCTGCCTTATTTCAGTCTGGACCAATATTTGCTGTGTCAACAATCTGTACTTCCAGTTAAGTGGAGAAGTGTTAGTGTTCATATCCAACAAGTCACTGTAAAGTCAACATCTTGCCTTACAAAATAAAGTTTGCGCACGGTACAATGTCTCCTGGACATGCTCAGAATAAATGACTACACAGTACACACCCTTTAAAAAGTAAGATTTTAATCAATATATTAACACAAGCATAGATGTGTAGGCCGTTGTTAATTACCAGCCTTAGACACCAGTATCAAACTTTTTAATATGGTCTAGTAGTTTTACAGATTGTTTATTGTTCATTTTAGATTGTAAAACGTAATTTCTCTGTATATTACAGCTTTTTTGAGTTTCCTTTTGTATCTCGATTTATTTTCAATAACAATTGAATGAAGGGGTAGACTATTCCAATATGATACGGCTCTATACTGGAAGACTGTATTCTCACGCGCATGCCATTGGTTCTAGGCTGTGGTAAATTGAAATGACAGCTTAACCTGTATTATAGTGATGTCTATTACATATTAGATCTGGGAACTAATCCTTACTAAGAAATTTCTTCACCATTGTGTTTAAATCACATGTTAAAATGTTGAAATTCAACTCCTGTAGGAAACCCCCTAAAAAACTGTTCAAAGCTGCGGTACGCAGAACCGGATTTTCAAAAATCCATTCAGCATCCAGGTACGGTGCTTAATTTGTCCCAGATCGTGTCGGAACAGTATCTAATCCCTCACCAGTCTGGACCAATATTTGCTGTGTCAACAATCTGTACTTCCAGTTAAGTGGAGAAGTGTTAGTGTTCATATCCAACAAGTCACTGTAAAGTCAACATCTTGCCTTACAAAATAAAGTTTGCGCACGGTACAATGTCTCCTGGACAGGCTCAGAATAAATGACTACACAGTACACACCCTTTAAAAAGTAAGATTTTAATCAATATATTAACACAAGCACAATTTGCAAAATCTTGACAAGGCTAAATTTTATAAAACATTTGTTTAAAGCAGAAGTAAGTGATATATTTGTGTTAATATAAGTCTTAAATAGTTATATCTTCCGACAGCAATCACTTACATAGAGTGTTTGGACCAAAACACGGGTCTGTCAGTCACTCTGCTCTGCTCTGAGCCGAGGAGAAAACATTTATCGTATCCTACAGTTTTTATCCAATGAGGAGAGAGAACGGCATGCAGGGCTGTGTGTGCAGCCAAGGAACGCCGTGAATGTGGCGACGTAGGGACGAGGACTGTTATGGTGCGTTCAAGGAAACTCGTATTTTTCCGACCGTGAAGTGGTACCAGTTCGATCTGGTACGAGTTCACCGGTCGGAAGTTACGAGTGGCTGTTATAGTGACTTTCACCGGTAAAACAGGTCGGAGAAACACGAGTGGGTTGCCTGGAACGCTACAAAGTCGTAAGTTGTGACTTGAAGCTGTAATTTACGATTTCAAAAGCCTGCCTGGAACGCAGCATTAGCGAAAACGACCGGACCACTTACTTCTGCTTTAACTCAGAAAATGAAATAAGGCTAATAATATTACTTCAAAATCTTTAGTTTTACTTCATTTAGTTGAAGCAAAAGTGAATACACCACAAAACAAAATCTGCTAGAACTGGTATTTTGTATGACCTGACATGATTTTTAAGGATAACATCGGGTCTTCCAGCATGGAATGATTTGATATTAAGATTAGTGATACCGGCAGTCAGACGAGTGTCTAGGGACCATCTGCAAATTGCAAAACAAGAGCAAGACGCTGCAACAAAACTTCAAAATTATAAAGTACAGAGACTCTCAAATCACTACACACATCAACAGTCTCCTCATATTCATACTGCTCCGTCCAAATCTTGCGAGATTTGCACTGAGAGTGCAGTGCAGGGAGCTTCCTCTATAAACAAGCTTGAGATTGATTTAATTTTTTCGGAACAATTTCTCATTTTGGGGTTTCACAATGGCATGCCCAAGTAAACAAATTAATAAAAAAAATAAATAGACTTATCGCAATATAAAAGTGTTATGGCTGGACTTATGCAGCCACTAGTCCATTAGTGACATTACCACTTTTTAGTTTTAATAAAGAATGAATCAAACACACCAGCAACTGCAACAACAATTCTTTTTTATTATCATTATTTTTCTCTTATCTTATATTATTTTTCTGCAAGTTATAATTTCTTGATTAACCATTGATTTGATTGATTGGTTGATTGCCCACTAAATCAGGAAATTATGGTAGTGATTTAAAGTGCACACGAAGAGAATGGCAAGCAATAGAAGAAAAATGACACATTTGTCTTATTTTTGTTTACAAAGCTACAATGAAGTTCGACATTTAGTCATCTCACCACTTAAAGAAAAACCTTTTTCCAGTTAGCACAAGGATGCAACTTTTCTTGACAGCATTCAATCACACAAGTTTGCTAATAGTTATTATATTGTTGGATTATTAAAGAAAGAAAAAAAACATAACCTCTTCCATAATCATTCTCTCTAAGTGTTTTTAATTGCACTGACATCTTTCAATTATGTCCTCTATCAGCACTCTGCCGATGATCTTGAAGTCCAGTGCTTTCCAATTGATCACGTTTCCTGGAGTGAAGCTTTCCTCGTTCATGTAGTTGTGGATCTCACAGGGGGAAAGGACGTAGTCCCACATGTGGACATCAGTCATCATGCCAACGAAAGACTGCTTAGCATCAAACCTGCCACCATGGGAATCCTGGTCCTGTAAAGAGCACATAAAGTTTTATTTTATAAGAATTATTCAAATATACTGTATATGTGATCTTATTTAAAAAGCTGTACCTGTCCTAGCGTAATAATAGCAGTTCCTGTGATGCTGGATCCAGAGAAGATGAATTTCCGTGCCAAAGGTTGTCCATCAACCCACACTTGAACCAGGCCAGAGGCAGAGTCCCATGTGGTGCAGATAGAGTGCCATGTGTTAATCTTGTAGTCCAGTCCCTCATATTCTGCCGTTTTATCCATGACATGGGGCCTAATCCCCTGATTTTTCTGAGCCCAGAATATCATGAAGCTATTGATTATCTTGGGTGTGGCCATAGAGAAAAAAGCGTAGTCTCTTTTGAGGTCTGTAAAGGACCTGTGAGCATTACAGAAATGTCATTATACATTAAACTTTTCACAATTAGAGATACTCTTTTGTGCATTTTCACATTTTACACTACCTGTGACAGACGGTTACAGCACTGAAGGTCTGCTGTGGCGGATTCAGCCTCACGTGGGATTGTGAGGTTTCTTCTGGGAACGTGAACATTTTACCTGACAGATCTGAAAAGAGAGGCATTATGTTTTTTGCTATGTATTTAATCATTTTCCTCTCCACTGTCAAAAGAAATTGCAAAAAAACCAAAAACATTACAACATGACAACTGCAAATCCAATGAAAAAGATAGACATACTGTTGGCTGATTAATATTGTTGTGTTCTTGGGGTGGTGGGTTTCGATGGTGACTCCGAGCCGTATAGTTGATTTAAAGATCTTCATTTATTTACAAATAGCAGACATCTCTCAAGCACAAAACACCGGTGACTTCTTCAGCCAGCTGATCGACTCTGACAACCGTTACCATGGAGACTCTTTATACACAACGGTACAACGTTCTAATGTCACCATAGCAACTTCAAACAAGTTAAACTTTATGTGAACCACTGTTAATAAAATTAATACATATAATAATAAATATTATATTTCCATACACCACACTCCTCCCCGGTAACTTGAAACCCCTTTTCATTCATTGTATTAACACTCTATAGCATAAACATTCTTAACACAAAAAACAATGAAAGAAATAAATATGGTTCACTTCAATTCATAACATTACAAGTTTTAACATTGGTACACAGTTTCACCAGACAATAAAATCAATAAACAAATAAAAACATTTCAGTGAGGCTTTTGTTTCTGAGGCCTCACTGAGCTGTGTTCTTATCTCAAGACCAAGTTGGTCTATAGAGAATGTGAAGTTACGTCATGCCGTTGGACGTTGGCCGCCATCTTTGGAGGATCGCGGATGTAAACACTTACTCGCCCCCCCTGAAAAAAGTTCCCAAAGTCGCTTAAAAGTAATGATGGTGGGACAGTACTGCTGCATAAAAAATGCCACAGCAGTATATGCACTAATACGAAAAACGAGATAGTTCACAATGTCTGGATAAGTCAGTGGAGGGAGTAAATCTGGGTCTTAATAAGTTGTAGTGTTTCTGTTTACCTTTGTTTCTCATTAAATTTGAATTTATCATGATACGTTCCTCCTTCCTTTCCCTTCCTCTTCTCCGTTTCTTTTTTGTTTTCTTTTTTTGTCCGTCTTCCTCATCTCTTTTTCTTTCTCTTTTACTTTTTGCTCGTTTTCCTCCGTTTTTCCCACTCTGTTTACCTTTGCGTTCCTCCAAAGATGGCGCCGACGTCCCACAACGGCAAAGCGGCGTGACGTCAGCTTCACATTCTCTATAGCGGTCTGGAGGCTTTCTGTTCCGCTGAGGCCTTCCTGTGATGGCAGAATGAACAGTCTCCTCGTGCTCAATGTCCATAGTCCACTCAGAGGTGTTCCACTCTGAGGTATCTGGCTGTGGACTCTCCACTGTGTTTGCTGCTATCATCTGGTTCACATGTTTCTTACACTCATGCATGTCATTTGTTTCAACAAGGTAAGTTACAGGGCTCAAAACCTTCTTTACTTTTCCTGGTACCCATTTATCTCTCTCTCCTCCCCGGTAATCTCTGACTCGGACTGCTTGCCCGACCTGAAAGGAGCGTAAACGCTTTCCTGTCCCCCTGTTCACCTTACAGTCCTGTCTGTCCTGCATGTCTGCTGAGAAGCTGGGCTTCATGAGTGACCAACGTGTGCGTACTTGTCGTTTCAAAAACAACTCTGCTGGCGTTTTTTGTGTAGCTGCATGTGGTGTGTTCCTATAAATAAACAAAAAATTGTCAACATCATGCTGTAATGACCTTCCTGACCCTTTTTGTTTACTCAGAGACTGTTTTAGATTTTGAACCAGCCTCTCTGCTGCTCCATTGGATGCTGGGTGGTATGGAGCTGACTTGATATGCTTCACTTCGTTCTTCTGTAAGAACGTTTCAAACTCTCTTGAGACCAGCTGCGGTCCATTGTCTGAAACTAACTCCTCTGCCAGCCCGTAAGCTGCAAACATCCCCCTGACTGCCTCAACAGTAGCTGTAGCTGTGGTGTTTGTCATCACCTTAACCTCTGGCCAGCGCGAGTATGCATCTGTGACTACAAGGAAATTGTCCTTTCCTTTCTGAGCAAAGTCTATGTGTATGCGCTGCCATGGTCTCTCTGGCCATTTCCAGGCATGTGTTGGTGCAGTAGGTGGCATAGATTTGTTTGACTGGCACACCTGACAGTCTTTTACCAGGCCCTCTATATCTGTGTCTAACTTAGGCCACCAAAAATGACTCCTAGCTAGCGCTTTCATTTTTACAATTCCCCAGTGGTTTTCGTGGAGCTCTCTAAAAGCAGTGTGTCTCTCAGCGTAGCTGGTATAACAGCTCGCAAACCCCACAATACACAGTCCCCCTCTACTGTGAGCTCATCTCTCCTGGTCCAGTATGGTGTGAGAGCTGTGTCTGTGACATGTTTAGGCCAACCTGTTAGTGTGAAGTGTTTTACTTTCCCCAGGACCTGATCACTAGCTGTCTCTTTTGCTATATCTTTAGCTGTGATGGGCATGACATCTATGAATGACACTCTAAACTCCTGACTGCTTTCTGGACCTCTCTCTGAGAGAGGTAGTCTTGACAACGCGTCTGCGTTACCATGCTGCTGGGCGGACTTGTACTTAATGTCGTACTGGTATGCTGCCAGTATCAACGCCCACCTCTGTAGTCTCGCTGCTGCTAGTGCTGGTACCCCTGTCTTGGGCCCTAAAATTTTCACGAGAGGCTTATGGTCTGTAACAAGCAAAAACTTGCGACCATAAAGGTAGTCGTGGAACTTCATCACCCCAAAAATGAGTCCCAACGCCTCCTTTTCAATTTGCGCATAGTTTACTTCTGTCTTTGTGAGTGTGCGTGATGCATAAGCTATTGGCCTCTCATTTCCATCAGGCATCACATGAGAAATGACTGCTCCCACCCCATAAGGAGACGCGTCACAAGCCAGGATTACTGGCAAATGCGGGTCGTAGTGTACTAACACTGAGGAGGAAGACAACTGTGTCTTGGTCCTCTCAAATGCCTGTTGACACTGTTCTGACCACACCCACTTTTTGTCCTTCTGAAGGAGCTCTGTCATAGGCTTGATAAGTGTGGAGAGGTTCTCTATGAATTTGCCATAGTAGGTCAGTAAAGCTAGGTAAGCTCTGAGCTCTGTTAAATTTTTGGGCACAGGCGCCTTTGCTATGGCGTCTGTCTTCTCCTGTACTGGGTGTATGCCCTGCTCATCTATCCTGTGACCTAGGTACGTGACACTGTTTTGGAGGAATGCACACTTTTCCCTGTTCACCTTGAACCCTCGCTCCTGCAGCCTCTGTAGTACTGCTTCCACATTATGCAGGTGTTCCTCTGTGTCCCTCCCACTGATGAGTATGTCATCTAAAAAACAAACTGTGCCTGTGAGACCTTGTAGGACCTGGTCCATAATACGCTGAAAAACAGCTGGTGCACTGGACACTCCATAAGGTAACCTGTTGACCTGATAAAGGCCCTTCTGTGTGTTAATGGTGAGATACTTTCTGGAATCTGCGTCTATCTCTACCTGCTGGTAGGCCTGGGTAAGATCTAGTTTTGTAAACTGCTTCCCGCCTGCTAGTGTAGCAAAAAGATCCTGTGTCTTTGGTAATGGATACTGATCCACTTCCACCCGCTCATTTAGACCCACTTTGTAGTCCCCACATATTCTGACTTTTCCTGTTTTCTTGGGCAGACACACTATAGGACTAGCCCACTCACTGTACTCTATTGGTGTGATGACCCCCTGTTCCTCCAGCTCTACCAGGTGCTTGTCTACAGCTTCTCTGAGTGCGTAAGGTACTGGTCTAGCCTTACAGAATTTTGGCACAGCTTTCTCTGACACATGAACAGTTGCTTGGACCCCCTTTACCAGACCCAACTTGTCACTGAACACCTCAGAGTATTTTTCACAAAGCTGCTCTACTGGGCATGCTACATGGTTTACTTGTGACCAATCCAGAGAAAGATATTTGATCCAGTTTCTCCCCATGAGAGTAGGACCATTCCCCTCTGACACAAGTAACACTGACTTCAGCATTTGATCCCCACATTTCACTGTTACATCCATTTCACCCATCACTGATATGACTTTTCCTGAGTAGTCTTTTAGCACTACTTCAGATGAACGCAGTTTAAACCTGCTGAACCGTTTTTTGTACATTTTCTGAGACATAATAGACATAGCTGCCCCGCTGTCTATTTCCATTTTAACTTTTTCACCGTTAACTCTGACCATGACATTATACGGTCTTACATACTCACTGTCATCCCTAGATATAGAAAACAGTCCAAAGTCTTTCTCAGAGCTTCTCTGCTCCCCTGACAGTGGTTGTTGCTGGCTGCTCGCAGCTGTTAACTGCAGCAGTTCTGTGTCGTCTTCCTCTCTTGTCGCTGCAGCCTGCAGCGGCTGTGTGTTGATGGTCGATTCAATGTAGCGCGTGCCTCTCGTTGCTTGGCTACAATTGTAGCGCGTTGTTTCAAAGCGCTGCTTTCCCCCGTAGGCTGGTGTTCCTCCCGCTGGCGGTGGTCTCTGACGACAGGCCCTCTCTAGGTGTCCCGATCGCTGGCAGCCCCGGCACTGGAAGTCCTTGTAGCGGCACGTCTGCGGCGTATGTCCGGTCCCCAAGCAGCGGTAACAGGGCTTGCTCTCTCCCCCGCTGGCGCTCTGGTAGTCCGGCGTCCTCTGGCTCTGCTGTTGCTTCGCCTTGGATGGCCCCTGTCGCTGTCTTGTCACCTGGTCGGTCCTCATCTGTGGCTGCTGGAATTTCATCATACTTCGGGTTGTGCACTCGAAGTTGTCGACAATGTCCAGCACTTTTGGCCAATCTAGCGCGTTACCATACGCGGCACTTAGTAGTTTTCCTCTCAAGTCCTTGTTGGCAACACCGTAAACAAGTTGGTCCCGCAGCTGTTCATTTAGCGTAGCCCCAAACTCGCATGTCTTGGCCAGTCCTTTGAGAGACGCAATATATTCAGCTAGCGACTCTCCTGCCAGCTGTGTTCTGCATCTGAAAACGTACCTCTCGCTAAGTACATTTCTCCTTGGCTGATAGAAGCCCCGTAGAGCTTTCGTTAGCTCATCCAGCGTAGCTTCACCCGGCTTCTGTGGTGCCACCAAGTCCTTCAGGAGAGCGAACGTCTTCGGACCAACGACTGCCAGAAAAACCGCTCTCTTTCGGTCATCTTCTATCTCATTGGCCTCCACAAACTGATGAAAACGCTCCTCATATGCCTCGAAGCTCTCGATAGCTTCATCAAAGCATAAGCCTGACTCGGTGCTAAACATAGCCATGACAGCTTTCGTTAGTTGCCGTTAACGTTTTCCACCGGCTTCTTCTGTCCGTTCGTTTTGAAACGTTAACGTTTATCAACTGCTAAACTCAGTTGGTCACCGTCGTATTTTAAGGTAAATATAATTACCAAAAAATAATCATCCTCGTCGCCATTGTTGTGTTCTTGGGGTGGTGGGTTTCGATGGTGACTCCGAGCCGTATAGTTGATTTAAAGATCTTCATTTATTTACAAATAGCAGACATCTCTCAAGCACAAAACACCGGTGACTTCTTCAGCCAGCTGATCGACTCTGACAACCGTTACCATGGAGACTCTTTATACACAACGGTACAACGTTCTAATGTCACCATAGCAACTTCAAACAAGTTAAACTTTATGTGAACCACTGTTAATAAAATTAATACATATAATAATAAATATTATATTTCCATACACCACAAATATTGTTCTGATTCTCCATTTACACTTGTGCTTATTGTTTTGTCCAGTTTTGCACAGCTCAATAAATAATTCAGGTTTATTGCAAATAGAACACGTTTTTGGTATATATATATTTTAAAAATGGAATGAGCATCACCATGTCAATTTATTTACAGTGAATGGACATTTTTACACTCTAATTAGTGATTGTAAATTATAAATATTGGGAAACAATATGACTTTTTTTTTTAGATAGAAAAAAGGCAATAAATACCACATGCATGATCTAAAGAATTACATTTTAGCAGAATAGGGGCACAAATGAAGTCAATTTGGTGGTAAATAACAAAAGGTGACACATTTGATACTGTCCTCCATTTAACTTGAAGAATAACCCTTCTATTTTTCTTTTTTACCTTGAGGACTTGCAGCACATCCAGTCAGCATCAACAGCAAAAGTAAAAACTGCATCTGATAGGAAGATAAATGTTATGAGGAAAGTTTAATTTGATCCAGCAAAACCAGTAACTCATGATTCACTCATATTTGTGCAATAAAGTTATGCAACGAAAAATAACAATTATTGTGAATTCATCCAGTTTTCCGGATGTAGATCTTACCTTGAAGTCCGTGTGAGATTTTGGAGTGTGATGTTGAAAACAACTGTGTTTTGTCACGGAGCTAAGTGTAAAGTTCAGACATCTCTTTAAGTAACCTCCAGACATCTTCCCATTTCTCCCACTATCCTCTCGCTCCGCCTTTCTTCACCTAATCCAACCAATCACAGACTGCCATCCCCTCTCTCTTCTTCCAGTCAGTCGTTGTTGTTACTTGTGGCCAGGGGGAGTGGCCTATATATGTGTTTGTGTCTTTCTGTCTCCGCCCTGTTCTGCCTTGCTGACCTCAGGTGCTGGCAATCACCTGAGCAGGCTAAAAGGAGGCAGCAGCGGCGGTGGCAAAGTTTATTCTTGTGCACAAATGTTATTACATTTTTCAACCTGTCTTTCTTCCTCATAGTCTGTCCTGATTGAATTCCTGCTGCTTTCTCATTGCTGTCTGCATCACATTTGTCCCAAATCCCTCGCCAAATCTGCCAACAACTTCACGCTCTCATATTGACAACACCTGCCTTCAGCACTTCACTTCAGCACAACTGTCCCTACAATTATAAATCTAAGTAAAATAGCTAAATCTTTTGTAAAATATGGCATCATAACTAAGAATAAAGCAGGGTTAGTTGCTTTCATGTTTGTAGGCTAAATTGTGGATCTTAGTTTTAAAGGTCCCATATTATACTATTTTTGAACTATTTCATATGGTTCTAAGTTGTCCAACCATATTGTATTCATAGTGTATTGTCCCCAAATCAATCTGCAGCTCTGTCTCTCCAGAGCTCTGCTGAGAACGAGCCTGTGTCTGCACCTTGAAATGCAAATAAGATGTGTAAACCACGTCCACTCCACAGCTGTCACGGGGAGAGGGTGTGGTTTTCACTACAGGTACATGTGCCAATGTTGATATAGGGACAGCAGGGGTCGGCATTGATTTCCACAAAAAAAAATGTTTATGAGACTCACATCTTGTCTGAAAAAATACTAATGTTTCTTTTTTACCGTGACAGAAGGAGATAGCCATGGTAGGGCTCCTACAGCCATCAAACTGTCAAATAAAAAAAACAAGTGAAACTGAGGAGCAGCACAATCTGTACACTGTTGTAGCCTATGGACTGATGAGAAGTTACCGGAGAATATTGATACAGTTTTGCGCTGGGAGAGGAGACTTCCACGTTCAGATCAGGTTCAGATATCTCTCATTCCGTGATGAGGACCGCTGCGCTGATGAGAAACCAATCATTCCAATATTATCTGGTCCGCGCTTTCATTTTTAATGACGGGCGGCTGTTTTTCAGTCAGTGATTCAAAATGATCATCTGACGGGCGGGGGAGAGAGGCTTGCTGTGATGTCACCATGAGGGCATCAGGCATTTTGATGGGACATTATCGTCATTACCCTTGCTGGGGATTGAACCCACATCCCCTCACACCACAGCCCAGCATTTCACTCAGTGAGCTAATTATCTGGAAGTGAGACATGGTGTGTGTCTTCTCAAATACACTCAAGGCTGCAGCGTCCGGGCAGCTGTTGTTGAGGCAGATTTAAAAAATAGTCAAAATGTCAGAAATTCTAATATCTAAACAAAAATCTGTTAATACATAAATTGCATCTACACAGCATGGAAATGTTGGTGATTTGTTTGTAATTATAAGTGTTTTTCTCTCAAGAGAAAATGTGATGTTTAAAACCATCACCTTTACATTGGCTGCAGTTGATCCCATGAGAGCAGAATTCTAAATGTTCTAGAAAATTCAGTTTTTAAGATAAAATACTGATATTTTCCAAACTTCATCAACCATGACTCTATAATATTCTCAGTTTTTTTCAGAAAGATAGAAAATGTATTAAGCAGGAATTGGATGGTATATCTTTACAGTAGTGTTTAAAGATTTCATGCACTGTAGGCTCAATTTAATCCCATCGGCCACAATAGTGACCGTAAAAAACATTTCCAGTTGAAAGGCCCTAAAACCGTTACTGAATGGAATATCAACATATTTCCAAAATATACTGAAGCATGAAACCCTCCTGATCACATATGTGCAGTTTCATATGTCTAATGTAAATTGCCCCATGATCAGAGCTGATTAGGCTACTTCCTGGTTGCACCATCCGAGGAAGATGGCTGCATCAAAGCCCCAACAAAAGAGGTCAGTAAAGAAGGTTAATAAAGACAAATATTTTCGGTACACATAATCTTTAAGGTGTCTAGTATTGACAGGTGTGTTTACATTCACTCAACTATGTTCAGTATGGTCACAGAATGAGTAAAATTGTTGATGGCAACAATAGTGACCGGTGGGATAACACAGTGTAACATGGACGGCTCCAGGATTTTTTCTCTCCTGGAGCTATAGGGGGAGCTTGAACAATATGTGGGGCCACAAGACAATGGCAAACATGTTGTATGAGTGTAGAAGGAACAGACTCATTACAATCTGGTGATTATATTTCTACCACAAAAAAAAATACAGTAGATAAAGTCAGTGTTCGAATTATCATTCCAGCTTCGGGGGGGTCAGCGTTTTCGTAGCGATGGCGATGACGTCACATCATTTCAGATTTGTGTCATGCGTCATGCCCACACATAGTATAAAATTACTATTATTATTATTATTATTAGGCCTATTAAAGCTATGCATGCTCTGTGGACTGCGTGCAGCAGCAGCTGTACGGAGTCTGCTACGGTGCTGCGACTTCCTCGCTGAATCTGGCAGCTTTCCAAACCCTCTTGGCAAGTTTTTTTGTCAAGCGACCAGCGGCAAATCTAGCGACTTCTCCGGTGCTGTTACAAACGTTTCTGGTTCAGAAATTCGGACCTGAAAGCAAATTATCGCTGCTGTTTTCACCGGGCAGCCGGTGTTATGCCAAGAACTGCATGCCCGCCGAGAAATGCATGCAGGTCACGGGAGCGCGCACAGCTGAAGGGAAACTACCGTAAGGATTTCAGAAGGCGTGGAACACGCGTGTTTTAAGCGTGGGATTTCAGATAGTTCGGCTAAAACAATATTTTTGAATGTGGAAAAAGAATGTGGAGTGTCATCCACACTGTCAAGGTCGATCAAATAAAGTAAGGTGGTGCTGGAAAGACCCTTTGATTCCTATCATTCTTTGATTTGAAGTCTCATTATTCGGGGAGCATACGTCAATCCGACTGCCCCAAAGTCCGACGGCTCATTTCTCCGACTACCCATTCTACAGCGTTAAGGTTAGGTTTAGGGTAAGGTTAAGGGTATACTTAAGTCGGAATAATGGGAGGTCGGACTAATGGACGGAAAAATAAAGAAATGCATGGTCGGAGAAATGGGCAGTCGGACCGATGTATGGTCGGAGAAATGGGTAGTCGGACAGACACCACGCGCCCGCATTATTCCGCGGAACTGATTGCTGCTGCTGAATAATGCTATTTATGCCTCACTAACATTAAATGTATGAAATGAACACTGTTAAGCCAAAACAGCCCAACATATGAGCTGGTCAAACCATGTGATTCAAAGATATCCAGCCATAAAGTTACAGGGTGGATGCATTTTTCGGCAGAGCTGTACAGTGAGCTGCCGAAAAGTGCATGCACCTGTTTTTCCAGGCTAGAAGAGTAGCACATGTATGAAATTCACACTGTTAAGCCAAAACAGCCCAACATATGAGCTGGTCAAACCATGTGATTCAAAGATATCCAGCCATAAAGTTACAGGGTGGATGCATTTTTCGGCAGAGCTGTACAGTGAGCTGCCGAAAAGTGCATGCACCTGTTTTTCCAGGCTAGAAGAGTAGCACATGTATGAAATTCACACTGTTAAGCCAAAACAGCCCAACATATGAGCTGGTCAAACCATGTGATTCAAAGATATCCAGCCATAAAGTTACAGGGTGGATGCATTATTCGGCAGAGCTGTACAGTGAGCTGCCGAAAAGTGCATGCACCTGTTTTTCCAGGCTAGAAGAGTAGCACATGTATGAAATTCACACTGTTAAGCCAAAACAGCCCAACATATGAGCTGGTCAAACCATGTGATTCAAAGATATCCAGCCATAAAGTTACAGGGTGGATGCATTATTCGGCAGAGCTGTACAGTGAGCTGCCGAAAAGTGCATGCACCTGTTTTTCCAGGCTAGAAGAGTAGCACATGTATGAAATTCACACTGTTAAGCCAAAACAGCCCAACATATGAGCTGGTCAAACCATGTGATTCAAAGATATCCAGCCATAAAGTTACAGGGTGGATGCATTTTTCAGCAGAGCTGTACGGTGAGCTGCCGAAAAGTGCATGCACCTGTTTTTCCAGGCTAGAAGAGTAGCACATGTATGAAATTCACACTGTTAAGCCAAAACAGCCCAACATATGAGCTGGTCAAACCATGTGATTCAAAGATATCCAGCCATAAAGTTACAGGGTGGATGCATTTTTCGGCAGAGCTGTACGGTGAGCTGCCGAAAAGTGCATGCACCTGTTTTTCCAGGCTAGAAGAGTAGCACATGTATGAAATTCACACTGCCAAAACAGCCCAACATATGAGCTGGTCAAACCATGTGATTCAAAGATATCCAGCCATAAAGTTACAGGGTGGATGCATTTTTCGGCAGAGCTGTACAGTGAGCTGCCGAAAAGTGCATGCACCTGTTTTTCCAGGCTAGAAGAGTAGCACATGTATGAAATTCACACTGTTAAGCCAAAACAGCCCAACATATGAGCTGGTCAAACCATGTGATTCAAAGATATCCAGCCATAAAGTTACAGGGTGGATGCATTATTCGGCAGAGCTGTACAGTGAGCTGCCGAAAAGTGCATGCACCTGTTTTTCCAGGCTAGAAGAGTAGCACATGTATGAAATTCACACTGCCAAAACAGCCCAACATATGAGCTGGTCAAACCATGTGATTCAAAGATATCCAGCCATAAAGTTACAGGGTGGATGCATTTTTCGGCAGAGCTGTACGGTGAGCTGCCGAAAAGTGCATGCACCTGTTTTTCCAGGCTAGAAGAGTAGCACATGTATGAAATTCACACTGTTAAGCCAAAACAGCCCAACATATGAGCTGGTCAAACCATGTGATTCAAAGATATCCAGCCATAAAGTTACAGGGTGGATGCATTCGGCAGAGCTGTACAGTGAGCTGCCGAAAAGTGCATGCACCTGTTTTTCCAGGCTAGAAGAGTAGCACATGTATGAAATTCACACTGTTAAGCCAAAACAGCCCAACATATGAGCTGGTCAAACCATGTGATTCAAAGATATCCAGCCATAAAGTTACAGGGTGGATGCATTTATCGGCAGAGCTGTACAGTGAGCTGCCGAAAAGTGCATGCACCTGTTTTTCCAGGCTAGAAGAGTAGCACATGTATGAAATTCACACTGTTAAGCCAAAACAGCCCAACATATGAGCTGGTCAAACCATGTGATTCAAAGATATCCAGCCATAAAGTTACAGGGTGGATGCATTATTCGGCAGAGCTGTACGGTGAGCTGCCGAAAAGTGCATGCACCTGTTTTTCCAGGCTAGAAGACTAGCACATGTATGAAATTCACACTGTTAAGCCAAAACAGCCCAACATATGAGCTGGTCAAACCATGTGATTCAAAGATATCCAGCCATAAAGTTACAGGGTGGATGCATTTTTCGGCAGAGCTGTACAGTGAGCTGCCGAAAAGTGCATGCACCTGTTTTTCCAGGCTAGAAGAGTAGCACATGTATGAAATTCACACTGTTAAGCCAAAACAGCCCAACATATGAGCTGGTCAAACCATGTGATTCAAAGATATCCAGCCATAAAGTTACAGGGTGGATGCATTTTTCGGCAGAGCTGTACAGTGAGCTGCCGAAAAGTGCATGCACCTGTTTTTCCAGGCTAGAAGAGTAGCACATGTATGAAATTCACACTGTTAAGCCAAAACAGCCCAACATATGAGCTGGTCAAACCATGTGATTCAAAGATATCCAGCCATAAAGTTACAGGGTGGATGCATTTTTCGGCAGAGCTGTACAGTGAGCTGCCGAAAAGTGCATCCACCTGTTTTTCCAGGCTAGAAGAGTAGCACATGTATGAAATTCACACTGTTAAGCCAAAACAGCCCAACATATGAGCTGGTCAAACCATGTGATTCAAAGATATCCAGCCATAAAGTTACAGGGTGGATGCATTTTTCGGCAGAGCTGTACAGTGAGCTGCCGAAAAGTGCATGCACCTGTTTTTCCAGGCTAGAAGAGTAGCACATGTATGAAATTCACACTGTTAAGCCAAAACAGCCCAACATATGAGCTGGTCAAACCATGTGATTCAAAGATATCCAGCCATAAAGTTACAGGGTGGATGCATTATTCGGCAGAGCTGTACAGTGAGCTGCCGAAAAGTGCATGCACCTGTTTTTCCAGGCTAGAAGAGTAGCACATGTATGAAATTCACACTGTTAAGCCAAAACAGCCCAACATATGAGCTGGTCAAACCATGTGATTCAAAGATATCCAGCCATAAAGTTACAGGGTGGATGCATTTTTCGGCAGAGCTGTACAGTGAGCTGCCGAAAAGTGCATGCACCTGTTTTTCCAGGCTAGAAGAGTAGCACATGTATGAAATTCACACTGTTAAGCCAAAACAGCCCAACATATGAGCTGGTCAAACCATGTGATTCAAAGATATCCAGCCATAAAGTTACAGGGTGGATGCATTTTTCGGCAGAGCTGTACAGTGAGCTGCCGAAAAGTGCATGCACCTGTTTTTCCAGGCTAGAAGAGTAGCACATGTATGAAATTCACACTGTTAAGCCAAAACAGCCCAACATATGAGCTGGTCAAACCATGTGATTCAAAGATATCCAGCCATAAAGTTACAGGGTGGATGCATTATGCGGCAGAGCTGTACAGTGAGCTGCCGAAAAGTGCATGCACCTGTTTTTCCAGGCTAGAAGAGTAGCACATGTATGAAATGTAATGTAAAGTTAAACATTTTCAATATTACTGAAAACTGTTTAGTATTGTAATTGAAAATATACTACGGTATGTACTGCTTTTTAAGATTACTTTAACAATACGTTACAGTTAAGTGATTTGTTTAAAAATACATACGTAAGTCTTCACAAAATCTACTAAATACAACAAAATGTGCTTTGTGAAATTTAGAACAGAGCAGCATGTAATTGCAATGTGAAAAAAACACAAATTCTTATGTAATACACTTGGACTTTTATTTTAACATGAATTTAGAATCTCCACATTCAGACAACACCTTTTTATATGAACAAAAAATTAGACAGTTGAGCAATAAGTCATAAATTACAAAGGTTTAAGATGTGTGTTCCCTTTGTATCCTCTTGTAATCTGCTATTGTGATATGAAGTAAAAAAATTCAAAGACAAGTCAAGAGTACAGAAATTCATGTCCAAAGTCCTGACCTCAGACAGTCAAAACATGCCAGAATGAAAAATTAGAACAGTTGTATGTTCAGAAACAGAACACAAAAACTTGGCAAGAATAACAGGTATTCAGACTTTCAACTCTATAAGGGAGAGAGAAAGAGGGTGAGATTGAGAGGGAAAAATAATTAAACCAATGAGACAAGATGAGGAATTGATGTGAGGAAAGGTCAAAGGTCAGCATACTGTAAATGTGATTTGTTACATGCGTGACTTTAAGGTTATTTTTCTCAAAATTTCTACAGTAAAATGCCACCAAAATGATACCAGAAGTAGAGTGAGATGTCAGGAACAGTATGCAAAAGGATTGAGAAACACACCTATGAAGGAATTGATGTGACCTATGGTCAAAGGTCAGCATACTGTAACTGGGTTTTGATATAGGGGTGACTTTAAAATGATTTTTCTCCAAATTTCTACGGTAAAATGCCACCAAAATGATACCAGAGGTAAAGTGAGACGTCAGGAACAACATGCAAAAAGAATGAGGATGACACCTATGAAGGAATTGATGTGACCTAAGGTCAAAGGTCAGCATATTGTAACTGGATTTTGTTATAGGGGTGACTTTAATGTCATTTTTCTCCAGATTTCTACAGTAAAATGCCACCAAAATGATACCAGAGGTAGAGTGAGATGTCAGGAACAATATGCAAAAGGAATGAAGATGACACCTATGACGGAATTGATGTGACCTAAGGTCAAAGGTCACCATACTGGAACTGGATTTTGTTATAGGGGTGACTTTAATGTCATTTTTCTCCAGATTTCTACAGTAAAATGCCACCAAAATGATACCAGAGGTAGAGTGAGATGTCAGGAACAGTATGTAAAAGGAATGAGGATGACACCTATGAAGGAATTGATGTGACATAAGGTCAAAGGTCAGCATACTGTAACTGGGTTTTGATATAGGGGTGACTTTAAAATGATTTTTCTCCAGATTTCTACAGTAAAATGCCACCAAAATGATACTAGAGGTAGAGTGAGATGTCAGGAACAGTATGTAAAAGGAATGAGGATGACACCTATAAAGGAATTGATGTGACCTAAGGTCAAAGGTCAGCATATTGTAACTGGGTTTTGATATAGGGGTGACTTTAAAATGATTTTTCTCCAAATTTCTACAGTAAAATGCCACCAAAATGATACCAGAGGTAGAGTGAGATGTCAGGAACAGTATGCAAAAGGAATGAGAAACACACCTATGAAGGAATTGATGTGACCTAAGGTCAAAGGTCAGCATACTGTAACTGGGTTGTGTTATAGGGGTGATTTTAAAATGATTTTTCTCCAGATTTCTACAGTAAAATGCCACCAAAATGATACCAGAGGTAGAGTGAGATGTCAGGAACAGTATGTAAAAGGAATGAGGATGACACCTATAAAGGAATTGATGTGACATAAGGTCAAAGGTCAGCATACTGGAACTGGGTTGTGTTATAGGGGTGATTTTTAAATGATTTTTCTCCAGATTTCTACAGTAAAATGCCACCAAAATCATATCAGAAGTAGAGTGAGACCCCAGGAACAACATGCAAAAGAGATGAGGAACACACCTATAAAGGAATTGATGTGACCTAAGGTCAAAGGTCAGCATACTGTAACTGGGTTTTGTTATATGGGTGACTTTAAGGTTATTTTTCTCCAAATTTTTACAGTAAAATGCCACCAAAATGATACCAGAAGTAGTGTGAGATGTCAGGAACAGTATGCAAAAGAAATGAGGAACACACTTATGATGGAATTTATGTGACTTAAGGTCAAAGGTCAGTATACTGTAACTGAGTTTTGTTATAAGGGTCATTTTATCTTTCTCCACATTTGTACAGTAAAGTAAAATAAATAAATGAAAAAAATGTTGATGAAAGGTGATATTTCTCCCAATTACGGCAGTGAAATATGACTAAAAAGTTGATTCAAAAGATGATTCATCTTGGAAAAGATTTTCCTCCACCATTCTCCAGTAAAAGCACATAGGCTTTATGTATCTTTCAGGACCTTCCCCTTGCTCGAGAACCGTGCCTACCGTATTTACTATAGCGCGCGCGCAACGAAAATCAAACAGTGGCTCACTTTACCACTATCTCGCAAACGGCGGCTCACTTTACCGCGGTCTTTTGTGCTACCAGGTCCTCATCTTCAGGCACGTGCACACATAGGGCCCTATGGGTGCTTGAGCCCCTGCCCTTTTTTGCCTCGTCTTAAAAAGTGCCCTCTGCCTGTGTGTGTGTGTTTTTTTTTTTTTTTTTTAACAACATTAATAAATTCCTGTCAGGGATGTAAGTAAAAAAAAAAAAAAAAAAACTCCACGTTTTCTTGTAATACCGGGTTGTTTGAGCCTGTCGCTTCCGCCAGAGAGAGAGAGAGGGCGAGTGAGTGAGTAAGTGAGAGGAGAGAGAGCCAACTGCGCCCCATGGATAACTGAGGAGACGTGACAGTGGAGCAACTTGAACCTGTGAGTTATGGTCTAGTCGCAGTCCACTTATTCAGCATTTAATATGGGTAATATTTCAGAAAAACGCTGTATTATTCTATTATTCAATGTGTCAGCTTCTGTTTTTGCCGGACGTCGGAGCACGGCGCATCAATTGAGCACGGCACATCAATTCCGCACAGAGCAGAGCAGATCGTCTCTTGTCTTCCAAGCCTATGATAATGTGAATTAACTCATTATGACAATAATTTGTTGACACAAAAGAAATGGCAATCACTTTTACCTACAAAGGACACACAGCTAAGTAGTTAGCTTCCTATTAGCAAATTAAATTTTACATTAATTTCCATATTGTGTAAAGGACCAAAAAAGAATGTCCTGCCCTTTTCTGACTTTGAGCCCCTGCCCCTCTATAATCATGTGCACGTCCCTGCTCATCTTGATTTTAAAGTTTTCAACGGACCGGCCCAACCAGCCCGACCGCAGGCGTCAGTTCGAGACGCATTCAGTCCGAAAACATAACTCGGTCAGGTCAGGTTGTGCCTCGGCCTCGCTCTCTCCCTCGCGGATCGACAACTCCCCGTCCTACTGTGCTGTGATCACAGTCTTGAGCAACCGTCCAATCGACACGCAGATAAGCATCGCGCATACCAATATTAATATTAATATTAAGCCTATTGATAAGTGCCAAAGCTCTGAGTGGCGTGAGAGCGTGAGGCAGGACCTAAAAGCGTGTCACACGCCAGATGCGTGAGAGTTAGCAACCCTGCCAAAATTCATCCCTCTTAGTTGGTGGTTTGCGTTTGCTAGCCGCTCGTTGTCGTCGCAAGTGGTGAGTGGTGACCGAAGCCGGTATTATACGCAACCTGACGCAACTCAACTCCAGCACTACCACAGACATAGCCTGTTTGGCACGTCGCGTGCACCTCCGCGCATGGGTATTAGACAGCTCCTTGACTTGGCCAGTGATTGAATTCTAAATATGATATTGTGAGCTTAGAAAACATTGTAATACCATTGTAATGATTATTGTAACAAATATAATATATCTATACTTTGATAATTGTATTTAATTTATTTTAACATTTTAGGCTTTCGGGGGGTATCAGGGGTTAATTGGGGGGTTTTGACCCCCCCAAACCCCCCCATAATTCGAACCCTGGATACAGTGCTGCAATGATGAATATCACTGGAGCAGACTAGCTAGCCTTACCCTAACACACAGGTATCCATGGTGACGATAAACAAAAGACGCCCCTCCCCTCAGCCCCTGTCCCCTCACACACACACACACACACACACACAGGGGTAGACTGAGCACAGTTGAGACACTTTTTTCTTCTCCATTTTTGAACAGATATTGCACAAAAACTATACACTGAAAATAAGTGATTTTTCATAAGCTGATTAATTTGTTTATATACTAAGTTATTATTGATGAATATCATTTAGTATTTGTTTATTTTTTCCCACAATCAGGTCATAAACATGAGCTGCATTTTGAGTGTAGCTAACTCTCCACTCTGCTCTTCCTTTTAGTTTAACTTTGAATGAAATCCTTTGTATGTTGGACCTTGTGGACCGTCCAGACAAGGCATGCAGCATTGCAGTTGTCCCTCAGAGTGAGAAAGATGCTGTCCTCAGTGACTGTGATAGTGATGGGTCAGACATGGACTATGAGGGTGAGACAGGACATCTGCCTGCTAGGCTGCTAAATGCAAGTGCTGTACTTATGCAAAGAGATGATGACACAGATCTTATCAGTGATGACAACTCCCTCCTCACCACTACCCCACTGCCATCCCCTGTTGATTCTGAAGAGCCAACTATCAATTCTAAGGTCCAGACAGACGAGCCAAGGACCAAGTTGCAAGTGGTCAAAAATAAAAACCGAACCTTCAAACGATCGAAGAGGCCTCTCACGTCAGATATTCCAAAACACACAGTATATAGCCCAAATGCTGCAGAATGTGTTAAACAAAGCTGCCCCAGCCCAATGGATGTTTTCCTGCTAATGTATCCACCCACCCTAAGAGAGCTCACCCTTGAAATGTCCAACCTCTACTGCACCCAGACCAAGGGTAAGCAACTGAGTCTAACAATGGATGAGCTTTTAACATTCTATGGAATATTGATCGCATCGGGGTACAGCTCTGTCCCAAGAAGACACATGTACTGGTCACTTGACAATGATGTACACAATGAGAGCATTTCTGATGCAATGCGAAGAAACCGCTTTGATGAAATAATGGCATCAGTGCATGTGGTTGATAACACTCAAATCAATGATGATCCATTTTTTAAAGTCAGGCCCATCTTTGCTGAGCTCAATCAGTCATACAAAATCATGCCATTTCAGAAATGGCTGTCAGTGGATGAGAGTATGATCCCATACTATGGCCGACATGGATGCAAGCAATTCATAAAAGGTAAACCTATCCGCTTTGGTTACAAGCTATGGAGCCTTGCCTCATCCAGTGGTTACATGTATCACATGGAGCCATAATTATGTGGTTCCCACACTCTCCTCCCAGAGACAGGGTTAGGTCAGGGACCCAGTGTTGTTCTTGGCCTTGCAGAGCAGGCTGAGGTGCCTCAAGGTTGCAAATTCTTCCATGACAACCTCTTCACGTCGCTTGCACTCCTTGATGAAATGACAAAACGAGGGTACGGGAGCTGTGGAACAATGAGGCAAAATCGTCTGTTTGATATCCCATTCACATCGCAGAAGGAATTCATGAAGTTCCCCCGGGGAACCTCTGAGGTCCTGACTGAGGGAGAGAAGTTGCTGGTCCGTTGGAAAGACAACAACATTGTCACAGTGGGGACAAACATGGAAGACAAATACAGTGAGACCTCTGTAAAGAGATGGAACAAACAGCAACATGCCTTTGACCAAGTCAAACAACCAAAATGCATCGACCTATACAATGAGCACATGGGCGGTGTTGACCTCCACGATCTACAGGTTTCAAGATACCATGTCTCAATCAGGTCCAAGAAATGGTGGTGGCCCATCTTTGCATGGTCCCTCAGCAGCGCAGTCACAAACAGCCATCTCTTTTACAGAGATGTCATGGGAGGGACCATTGACTTGCTCACCTTCTCACGAATAGTGGCACAGTCTCTCATGCAAAAGTTTGGCAGAAAACCACTGAGCCATGGAAGGAAGTCTCTACTGGCTGCTTCTGTAGAAAAGCAGGCAAGATATGACCAAACTTCTCACTGGCCAATCAACACGATGAACCGCTTTCAGAGATGTCGTCATTGTGACAAACGCACTACCTATGCATGTGAAAAATGCAAAGCACCACTGCACATTGAATGTTTCAAGGCCTACCATGGGCAGTAGAAAAAGAGATTAGGGTAGATAAAAAAGGGCTAGAAAAGCCAATAAGAGAGAAATAGAAAAGTTTGCAAGAAATAAGGCGTAAAACATTAGTTTAGTTTGAAGGTTGCACATGACTGCTCCACAGTTTTCAGTGAATGTTGCACTAAAATGTTACAATTACAATGTTAAAATGAATAATGCACTAAAATACTACTAGTATTAAACAAAAGTGCAAGGTCAAATGTTACAACAAAATTATTATATGAATGTTTTAATAAATGTTAGGTCAATAATGTTAATGCTGATGGACGTCTTCGTTTTTGCTTTCATTTGTCGTATTCATGTTTTTCATATGTGAAATAGTCAAATAACACACACTAGCATCTGTTAATACATGATGATACTGGTACTGCCAGTAACAAAGTTCTATATTCCAACCCACATATAATTGAGCTGGAATATGAAAAATTTGATGACTGGAAACAAGAAAAACATAAAATCAGTATACACATTATCCCACCGGTCACAATTGTGACCGACTATAAAACGTACTTTTTCCCCTATTTTTCCATGAAAATTTCCAAAAATAATGACTGACTATTGCAAAGAGTTTCTAATGGCATATGATTTGGATATTTTCATGTCTGGAAAAAACAAGTTTTGTGGAGGACAGTCTGGAGATGCTCTGAAGCAAGTTTGGTGACAATTGAGCAAAAATTGTAGGAGGAGATACATTTTAAAAGTTTTACACTTATTGAAAAAAACAGAGTGATGGACTTCATAATTTGTAATAAGTTTAAGTGGACAAAAGTTTCAGCAGTATCTAGGCTACATTGTGGTGAAGTTTCACAGCTGTAGCATCTACCGTTGGCTTGGTAGGAATTTTTAAAAATTTAAAATTTAAACGCTTATTGTGCCCCCCCTGGGAGGAGGGGGGACATGTCCTTGGAGTTGAGTGAATCTGGCATGGGACAAGTTTGGTGAGTTTTTGCTCATGGGAAGTATGACTTCCTTGGAAGAAATAAAGAAGAACGCCTAGGAATACAATAGTGTCCTTGGCAGCTTACAAAAACATTCTGCAGTGACTCTCAAACTATTTTCAGATTGTTTCTATGAATCACGAGCTCTAATAAGCACAAAGCACTACACAGAATAACAAAACACAAAAAACAACAAACAAACATGTTGTAGCGAAACAATATTTCATATCAAGTATGTTCTATGATAAGGGACACAGAGCAGTTTTCTTGAATGAAAATCCCATCTGTCGTTGAAGACTAAAATGCAAAGGGCCTTAACAACAATGGTGACAATCCCACCAGGACGGGAAAGGGTCAGTAATGAAGTTATGACGAGTCGCTCTTTGCCACAAATCATTCAACAATGTATTTCTCTGCTGGTGCACCCTAAAGCCCTGACATGAGAAATTGACAAATTAGAAATTGTGAATTCAGCTACTTCTTAATATGCCAACAGTTCATATTTTGATCCCCATCTGCAGCGTTGACTAAATATTTGCTGATTTGTTTCACAGCACCGCTTTCTGATGTGACCAGTGAGTAAAATCTCATAAGAGAAGGTGATGGACAATCTGGGAAACAAAGAAAAAAACTGCTACCCTAGTAAACATGTTAGTACCGCTCAAGTATAACTGTTACTTATATCTTTCTTATGTATATATTTTTTTTGGCTTTTCATGCCTTTATTGATAGGACAGTTCAGAGAGTGACAGGAAACGGGAGGCAGAGATGGGGGGAATGACACGCAGTATAGGGCCGTCCGACGTGGGATTCGAGGACTGCAGCAAGGACTATAGCCCCACGCGGGGCGGGTGCTCTACCTACTGACCTAAACACCACCCCTACTTATATCTTTCTTGTTTAAGCCACTAAGCCAAAAAAAAGAAAAGAATGAAAACATGAATGTTAACTTGTGGTTTTGGAGGGAGGTACATGCTATAAATATTTCTTTGTTTGTTTACCAACCCAATATTTCTCGCAGGTGATCGTATAATAAATCATATTTCCCAAAATGCCAAGCTACTCCTTCTAGAATAACTTATGACACCGCTCTGTCAAAAAACAAACTGTTGTCACTTAGTATTTACAGACAAGTCAATATTCTTCTTTTCTTTTGGTCGCCATGTTCCGCTATGCGCTGTGCATATTAAGGAAGCTCCATCTGTTCACCATGAACATAAAATACTGATAAAGGGAATGACCGACCTGCCAACCATGGCAAACTATTTTGAGTACCACTTGTGTTGTGCAGCTTTTTTTGCCGACTACTTTGCTTTGCACACAGTTACTTCCCACATTCACTATGAATTTAAAAAAACACTGCCATTGCTCTTTATATTTGTCCAGATATTTCTGTGGGACGTGGACCCTCTGCTTTTTAATTGGCTTGACATCTTCATCTGCCATAGTGGCAGGGTTGTTGCTGCAAAAGATTTTGTATTGTATTTAAACTGTAGAAATAATTCCTTCCCTCCTTGTACAGGCCTACTATATCTGATTCCTACCCTTAAAATTAGAGAAAAACAGTGAGGAAAGTAACTACATTTAGGCCTACTCATAATCTTACAGTAGCTAATTGTTTTAATGTGCCATTTTTACTGATGATCTATTTATTACTTTGCTTGGTTTTATCATGTACTGTATTGGCTGTAGTCCTATGTTGTGTTTTTACGTCAGTGTGTGAAGCCCACTGAAACAAATCCCAATCAACAATGTTGTTGACATGGCAATAAAGTATTGAAAACTTGAAACTAGCTTACTTGACTACAATCTACTTTATTCTCTCTCACAACTGAGACCAATAACATTTATTTCCTAAAAATACTTTAATCAGCCTGTGGTAAACCTCTGAAAACCTGCGGGTAAGTTAATCAGCGATCGATTTCTCCCACCGGCATGACGACGTAAGCTGGCCGGGTGTCCAGCTGTGCAGAGCGGCTGCTACCTCCGTGATGTCCCGGTCGCTGCGGAGCTTCACTTCTCAGAAAAACATCGGATTAAACTTCTAAACAGCCGTCATTTGGATAAACTGGACGTATATATGGGATCTGAACAGTTACTTTCTCACATGAAAAAATATTAAAATAGTGCGGTAGTACGCTGTTTCAGAAAGAGCGGTTGCTGCGTTTACTTTCGCCTGTGTGACGCGGAATGACTTGCAGCACTCACAGTTGTCTGCAGCTTTTTGAGTAGTTTAATGAGGCAGAGCGTACCAGCGTATTTTGATGTCAAATTGCGTACCCGCTATGCAAAACGCGTACAGGTTGGCAGGTCTGGAATGAGTGTTGTCATGATGAGCCCAGCCTGCAGGACCACAACCCAGCTGACACGGCACCTTGGGAGCAGTGGGAGAAGCAGGATGTTGTAGTGGGAGAGAGAAGCTACAAAAACTGGGTAAAGAAAAAGAAGAGGGGCACAGTAGGAGAGCTAACTGCCGTGTTCAACCAGAGGCTCAATGCCATTGCGAGACATCAGTGAAACTGGCTTCATCAGGTGAAACAGTTCAGACATAAAGGAGAACATCCATCCCAATGAAATAGTCTTACACATAGACGTTTCAGAAAACTATGCGTGTAAACTCAACACTGAGATTCAGGCCTTTAATTTTGGTGGCAATAGGCAGCAGGCCACATCGCATACTGGAGTTGCCTACTCAGTCAGTGGCGCCCAGTGCTATGCCACCATTTCCCAGTCCTTGCGTCATGATGAGAGAGCCGTGTGGGCACACATCAAGCCAGTTATTGATGATTTCCGAAGAAGACATGAAAATGCAATCGACACCCTGCATGTCCTCAGTGATGGGCCAGCAACGCAATACCGGAATCAGTCAAACTGCTTCCTCATGAGTAGCATACCCTATACATGGGGATTCAAGAGGGTTACCTGGAACTTTTCAGAGCGTTCCCATGGGAAGGGTGCGCCTGACGGTGTGGGAGGAGTGCTTAAGCGTAAGGCAGACAAGTATGTCCATGGAGGCAGTGACTTACAAACACCAAGGGATCTGTATGAGTATTTACAAAAGTCCTCCGAAAATGCCACCATCATGTGGATTGAAGAAGATGAAATGCTGCCTCCTTCAGTGCGTCCAGTGACTGGAATCAGCAGTGCACACCAAGTTCTGTCTTTTGCTCCAGGAAAGATATTTTACAGAGATCTTAGTTGTTTCTGCCAGTAGGCTATCCAGGGATGTGCACCTGTCACACGCCGCGCCAACTTGAGTTTGACCATGTCTCCCCTGATGAGCTGCCAGCTGCCAAGAAAAGTGAATGAGTATTATGAGTTTCCATTAAATACATTTTACAATAATAAATAAATAAAATACATAATTTTTTTCCTTTGACTTTTTTTTTTTTAAGTATAATTTTTTTGGCCTTTTCATGCCTTTATTTGATAGGACAATTGAGAATGTGATGTGAATGACATGCAGTAAATGGGAGGACTGTAGAGACTGGGTGACCCATCTGATGAAGTAGCCTCTGTCCAACCCACAACAAATTTCCGAGCCCAGTGAGTATGACGTATTTAGCTAAGACCCTTCCGGATGATAACATTTCATTGCAAACAAACATTTTCCTGAAAAATAAATCTCTTTCTTTCACCAAAGTGATGGTGGCTCTACTATGGAGGTGCCTCGTCTCCATCCAGCTCGCCCACTAGAGAGCCCGAAGCCCAGTCAGTATAGACCCTATTTGATGGAGCTAGTTATTGCAATCACTTGTGTCACCGATGTAACTCTCTCTCTTTGAAGCTCTTCTACTCAGGTGCTAGGAGTTTCCCCTAGATTTTTTTGTTAACGGGGTGGTATCTATGTTTTACATTGAAAATTTACATTCAGTGACTCCTCAAACCTCAAGGTAATCAATAGAACAATTTAATTAAATTAAATTACTTTAAATTACAACACAATAGAACAACATTAACAAAACAGAAACACTCAAACAAGGGCTGGGCTGTGCGGTGCTGAGCAGGACAGGTTAGGTAGAGGCTGGGAAGGGAAGGGCCTGCTTGGGCTGGACTGGGCTAGGTTTAATGGCACATTGTGCAGCTGTGGTCAGAGCACTTGATTTTCCTTGGCTTTCTGAAAAAGATTTTGAGAGCCTCCTTGTAGGGGAAGTCTTGCACTGATGGGCCACTGATCGAAATCCTCATGCACGCCTCAACATGCTCCCTCTGCAGTCTATTGCAGAGGTCTGTCTTCACCTGCAAGCAGCAAATGAAATGAAAGACATTACAATTTTTTATGGCAAACAATCAATGTAAGTGCACACTGTCCTTAATAAATTAAACTTAATTTTACATAATGAGTTGTTTGTTTTTAAATTTAGTAGTAGTCAGAAAGTAAAGGATTCTCACCCTGTTCATGGTGGAAAAATCCCTCTCACAGTTCACACTGCTGAGCGGTACAGTCAGTGCTATTGCAGCCAGCTTGCAAAGGTTGGGGTACAACGCTCCAAACTCCTCCTATTTTGAGGTGAGGTCATTCATGATGCCCAGCTGTGTCAGCTTGGTAAAGGTGTTTTTCATGACAGCTGAGTTCTCTAGATCCTCGTCAGCGAGCCTTCAACACAACATGTTTCCCATCCAGAGCTCCACAGCAGAGAGGAAAGTTCCACCTTTGTGCAAACTGCTCCGCAATGGACCTCCATGTTTCCACAGTGGGCACAGCCATGAAGTCCCCGACCAGGCAGTCCCAGATGGCACTGACAACATCAGGAACAATGACCGACACAGTTGAGATCCCCACACGGAAGCTGTTGGCAATGCTCCTTTAGGAGTCTCCTGTGGCCAGGAACCTGCAACATAGAATAGATAATGGGTCAAACTTTATTTTTCTTGAAAACCTTAAAAACAGCCCAAGGAATATCACTTAAAAATTCTCCTAACATTTAACAACATTTACACTTTATTAAATTATAGGAAACTGCAAGCTTTGTTATTAAGATTAACTGTGTAGTCTCATTCTGAAATAAGTACCATTTACAAATCTTGATAAGGAAAACTGACAACATTAACAAGTAAAGAGTTAATAAATACTGGAAAAAATGAAGTGAAAATTAAAAACGTTTATTTATGCAGGTTTACAGGTTGCTATGCATTTATCACACTGTAGGCTTCCGTACAGCGGGTAGAATTACAGTAGTAGCATACTTTATACAATTTAGCCTATAATATGTTTACATGTTCTGTATGAAACCGCAACTCACCTCAGGCAGATTGACAGGCGCTACGCAGCGGAGATGGAGCGCCTGTAGTTGGTGTCCAGGCGGGAGATCCTGGCACCGACCCGAGCTAACAGGTCCTCGAACTGGGCTCCGGTCAGCCTGAGCTGGAGGAGACAGTGGAATTCCCCCAGCTCTGTGCATCTCCGGAGGACTTCATGAACCCAGACACGGCGGCGGATGGTTCTCCGGCGTTTCTGGATTTTGTACAGCAGGTACAACGCAGCAATGGTGGTGACATCAGCCATGATCGACGTGGAAAGAGAGCAGGTATACCGGTACAAAAACGAGCGGGCAAGCGCGTCGTCTTGAGTGTCAAGCGCGATGGATGCGAACGAGCGATGGACGTGAATAGTCCACAATGATCAAGCGGCACGATACAATCGTCTGAGGCGATTTAATTTGCGTCTATCGCGTCTGGTGTGAACGCCGCTTTACGGTGTGTTCACACCAAACGCGATGGACGCGATGAACGCCACAACTTTCCATACAAAGTCAATGTAAATGGCGCGATGACACGCGATGGCGCGTCGGGCGGCGCGTTTCGGGCAATACGAGCGATGCGATGAAGCGATGACGCGTGTAACGGATACAGCTTCGGTGATGATACCCTGGCTGTGTGTAAACTGGCCTAATCCTCCGGTCAGAGAAGACGCAGCAACTTCTCTCATTCAGATGGTTTATTGTCCTCAATTTAATTCAGTTGAACAGGTAGATGCATTCTTTGTACGTATGTGTGTGTGGTTTGTGATGTCTGCAAAGACAACAATAATAAACAGTATTAATAAACTGATAATGCAGCAGCATCAATAATATAACACAATTTACAACAGACATGTGTAACGTGTCATACTGCAAATGGAAATAAAACAGCGGGAAGTAGGAGGCACTGTGGATTGCGTCAGTAAACACAACGGCCTGGTGACAAATGCAGGTCACGTGACCTGGCTTAGACTGAAATGGCTTCGCCAGCTACTGATATGAGCGAATTAGCACACTAGCCTCACAGTGATAACTTCAATAACAACGGCTTGCACTCAGCAGCAAAATAAAGGTCACAGCAGAAATAAAACCTAAATGGTGATTAACTGTCTTTGAATAGTTCAACTTTGACTCTCCAAACTGTAATTGGAAATCACTTATTTGTTTGGCAATGATAATAATAATACATGGTTTACATTCACACATAGCGACATGATCATAGGTGTGACACTATCATTCCAAATTGTGAAAATTCAGGGGTTAAAGTTTTCATCATCACCGGAAATCCGCACACTGTTATACAGTACAACAAAGTGAGGAGAAGCAGTGATAAACATGTTGGACTTTTTGAAACAACCAGGTAACTGCACTGTGTTATCAGATCAAACACACTGCGCATGCGCAAACAGTCCATCAGCTCCTAATTTGGCGTGCTTGTTTTTTCTGCTCGTTCGCCACATACTGCCCAGCTGCATGGATCTGCTTCTACCGCCGGTGCTGTCGCATCCAACATCGCGTAGGCAGAGGTGGGTAATTTAACCTCATGAACGAGCTCAAACAGCACAGTGACGCTTTGATAAAGACACCAATCAGCGTTGATCCACAATATCCTCCACCAATTTTAGCGTAGTGAGCTTAATTTAAAAACAAAACAAAAAAAAAAATGGAGGAGCAGAACAGCTGAGTTTCCTCTACTGCAGCTGATCAGCTGACATGTGGTCAAGGCGTAGCTACAGACCTGTCACAGGTGCATTTCATTTTTATAAGACTTCAAAAAGCTCTCTGTCCTCAGACAGTCCTGACCTGTATAACATCATCACAGGGACAACTCCTGGAGCTGTGTGATTGGTATTCACCTACTAGATCATTTCATCTGTGTATCAAATATTGTGTTGGTCAAGAATAAGTTACAACAAAAACAAAGTTGTGCAATAAAATGGTTCAAAAGTGATGTCCACTGGATAAAATGCACTGTCCTTCTGAGTTGATGGCCATCAGTTTTGTACTGGCCCAAGAATTAAAACAGCAGGAAGTGATGGAAAATGTGGGTATTATGAAGATTGCGTCATGTGCTGTGATTTTCAACCCCCAGGTGACAAATGTGAAAAAGTATTTCCCCCTTTTCTTACTCAAACTTGTAAACATGTAGCCCACTTATTCTCTCATGTCTTTTAAGAGATTTGCCCTCTGTTTAACTGGGAATCTGGGATAACCTATGTCTGGGATTGTATTTGGGATGGATATAACCCCCCTAGTGAGCCATGTATCTACTCAGCCAGAAATTCTAGGTCAGAACTCCCTAATTTGCATATTAAAATAACAAAAATTTTTCATCTAAATAGAGACCTAAATTGGTTTGTAACCTCTTGAATAGTTCAGAGTTTGACTCTCCAAACTGTAATTTGAAATCACTTTGATTTGTTTGGCATTTGATAATAATAATCATGGTTTAAATTCACAGTATGGCCATGATCAAAGGTGTATTCAAATAAATTTTCAGTCAGATGATTTTTTTTTGCTTTAACCCCTGAAAATTACATACCTTTATTAATGATAAAACGTGAAAGTGTTCATGGAATACATAGAAAATAGTATCAGCAAAAATCACAAATATTTTTTATAATTTTATAGCAATGTTTGTCACAATAAATAGAAAATATGTTGAAAGACCGACGGCATTGGTCTCACATTGAGTTAAGAAAATAATACACAAATGTAATTAATTTCCACAAAAGTATAATTGATCACAGTTTAGTTATGATAAATGACTTTGATAAAGTGAAAGGTATAATCAATTCTCAGTTTATATATAGTTATTTTCATGTCACACCATATGACGATTTTAGGCGCTAATAAAACAAATTGTCACGTAAATTCTGAATCCAACTGAAAATCTAAAAATAACATGAGAGTTAGTAGAACAAAAGTCAACCATTTTCATGCCTGTTATTTGAAATTTTTGAAAAAACACTTTTTTATGGTGTATATGTCACTGACCCATATATATTATATACACTATATATATAAAAGTAATCACAAAAATAAACAAGTTAAAGTAATAAGATGATAGCAAGGTTCCTGTTTGTGTGTGTCTTTCAAGTTTATCAGAACAACAACTTATAAAACCCCCGAAGGAACTTTACAACTTAAAGTAACTGTTAGAAAGTCAAGAATAAAGCTGAATCTAGCACAGTGTATGTAAAGTAAACTCAGACTCATCCTCTGGGTTTTCAGTATGTGTGGGGAAATCTTGGAGTTGAGACTGGGGTCGAGGATGGTACTGCTGGTGTTGGCCTGGATATCTGGATTGGGGATATGAATTATACTGAGGGGGGGTTGGACTTGCCTGTGGGGTAGGTAGTGGTCTTAAGCCCTCAAACATCACATCAACTAATCTCTCAGTAGACCTTGTATTCTGCTGGAGAAGTCTGCTCAGCAGGTTCTCCTCTTGCTGCTGGAGAATCCTTTCCCTCTGCTCTCGGCGCTCCTGTTGCTCCTCAGCCCATCGGTTTTGTCTGTCCTGCATTCCTTGTATCATCACCATATCCTCTTCTGACCCGGACTGCAGAGCCCGCTCATACCCACATTTAGCTTTGGGCACCTTTCTTTCTAAACGATTGTTTACACAATTGCCAGTATAACTCGTGTTCTCTAAGTGCAGAAAAATTATATAATGATGCAAGAAGCTGTGATTAAATTTTTTGTTTTTGTTTTAAATCTGGAGCATTTACTCAACCAGACAACTTCTCAGATAACAGATAATGCTTACTTTTTGTTCCTCTGAGCTGACTTCCTGCAGCATCCTCTGTTTCTGTGAGTTGAGAATCACCATCACCAGCCAGGGTGGTGCCAGGCCTCTCACCCTCATTAGGGTGAATGCTAAAAGCATTCAACCTATTGTTCTTCAAATCTTTATTAGGGTGAATGCTAAAAGCATTCAACCTATTGTTCTTCAAATCTTTATTTTTATTCTTTTCACTTCTTCCCTTTTTTGGTCTTCAATTACTTCTTCATACTTCATACCATTCAAACAATTCATATATTAAAACGTGCGGCTTCTTCAGGAGATTCCGGGTCACCTTCAACTTTTTCCATATCATTCATACTTTTCAAACTATTCAAACTTTATTGAAAAAAATTTCCCATAGGAATACATTGAAATGGTCTTCAAACTCTTCAAATCTTCTCCTTCTTTGAACTGCTACTCCTTCAACATACTTTCACCTACAGACTTCATTCTACTTTTAAAACGTTCATAAGACTTTCAAGTATTCAGGGTAAATTCAACTTTTTCATATCTTCTACCATTATTGATCAGTACCCTTCAACTGATCATGATCAATTTTTACAAAATTCAGATTTAACATGGCAGTCAATGGGACAGAAAGTTGAGAGCTTCAAATCATCCCCTTCTTTGAAATGCTACTCCTTCAACATACTTTCACCTACAGACTTCATTCTACTTTTAAAACGTTCATAAGACTTTCAAGTATTCGGGGTAAATTCAACTTTTTCATATCTTCTACGGTTATTGATCAGTACCCTTCAACTGATCATGATCAATTTTGACAAAATTCAGATTTAACATGGCAGTCAATGGGACGGAATGTTCAGAGCTAGAGTGGAGACTGGCAGTTGCTAGAGTGAGAGAGTACCTGCAAATCCTCTGAAACTTTGCTCTCTAACCTGCCGCCACGGCCACAAATTTCACTCTAGACAAATAATTTTCTCCAGGTTTGTAGACAAACTTGTCCTGTTTCTCACAGTCTGCTCAAAAACGCAGAGAGGCTAACAGAATTTAAACTAGGAGCCTCTGAGTGCAGCCTGTTCCCTCTCTTCCTCTCATTCACTGCCATTCAAAACTATGAGCTGATTTTCTGAGAAAAGCAGAAATACCTCTGTTTCTAACCTGCTCTAGAAACAACAATTTCTACTCTAGAAACACCAAAAGAACATGTACTTGTTCAGCAAGGTCTTAGGATTCGGAAAATGTAAACCTTTTTGCTCTTACCAAGTTTAAATTGACCTTAAATTGGATGTGTTTGAGGGTGTCACAGACCTGTTTCTCATCCAAGCGCAGTGAGACTTGTCATGGCAACAAGACAGTGTTCTAAATGACACACACACAGACAGGCAGGCAGGCAGGCAGACACACACACACACACACACACACACACACACACAGTGACACTCTGGTTCATAGCTAATTAATCAGCCTCTCATTAATTTCATATCTTTGAGGGGATTTTTGAAACATTTCTAATAATTTATTTGTCTTACATACATTTTAGTTTGTTCTCTTCATGGAGATTTCAGGATTTGGAGCTTCTTCATGTCCTGACTTGAGACGTTTCCATCCCCTTCAACCGTTAACATTTTACTTTGAAGGACTTGAACTTTTTCTCATTAATTCCAAAAATTCAAGGCATTTTTCAACCATGTAAGGAGTTTCACATTTTTCATTTATAAATCTATATTTTCACACTATTTTTTCCATTTGTCTTAAACAATTCTGGCATTTGCATCCACATCATTCAGCCTCCTCCTTACAAGTTCAGATATTGCTTCATCTTTATTTATATTTGTTCAACAAATGCTTTCAAGCTCTTAATAATAAATTTATTCATTTGAGACTGAAATGTTGATTGATTGATTCACACTAATCTTCAAAAATTCAAGCATTTCTCCAAACATTTTATACAAATTCAACATCCTTCTTACAAGTTCTAGGCTACTTTTTAATCTTTTCTCACATTTCAGATTTCAACCCTTCTACTGTTACATGGTCTACTTTTAGCCTTCAGATATGATGTAGTTCCACTTGCCTTTAAAGGATTGTAACTTCTATATTGTTATACTTTTACTGTCTTCATATTGTTTCATCTATCTTAGTAATGGTTCAACAAAGTTTTCAAGCCCTCAGTAACTTATTTGGGTATACTCAAACTTTTCAATTTATTCACACTATTCTTCACCAATTCAAGTAATTACCACACATTTCATACATCCTCCATTTTTCATCTTCTTCTTTTACTCTTCAAATATTGTTTCATCTATAGTAGCCTAACGTTTCAAACATGTTTTCAAGCTGTCAGTTTTAAATATATTTGAGTAGACTTCAGATTTTCTAATCTCTTCTTCACTTAATTCAGCATTGATCAACAATTTATTTAGCTGATTCAGCTTACAACAATTCATTTTTTCATACTAATCTTCAACAATTCAAGTCATATTCTCACATATTTCAGATTTCAACCCTTCAACTGCTACATGCCCTACTTTTAGCCTTCAGACATGATGTAGTTACTCTAACTTATTCTTCCCTTTAAAGGATTGTAACAACTTCTATATTATTATACTTTTAGTCTTAGTAATGGTTCAATAATGTTTTCAAGCCATCAGTAACTTATTTGAGTAGACACCCCCCGGTACGTCAGAGAAGGAACGGAGGACTCTGAAAACTCTCACAGCTCTTAGTCGACATGAGAGGGAGGAGACAATGCGTGAAATTTGAATTTTGGGTGAACTACCCCCTTTGTAAAAAAATAAAATAAAAAATAAAAAGATAATAATAGGCCTGATAATAAATAAATAAATAATTTTGATGCATTATAGGCTGATCGTTTTTGTGTAGTATCAGATTTACATTTCATTTCAATTTAATTTACAGTCATGAGGGGGGGGGGGGGGGGGGGGGGGAAAGAGAAAAAGAAGCCTGCAGCTGGCGCACTGATCATTTGATTGTTTGAGAGCAACGACAGCAGAGCAACCTGCAGCAGACCTGTATCAAAAGATCTGAGGAATATCCAACTGTCCCTGAACGTATCAACTCCAACTCCGCTACGTCACCGGGTTGAAAGGTCATTCTACTCCGGACTCCCTAGCGGTAAGTACTGCACAACGGTTCTCCCGTAGACTCTGCTGTGAAGCGGTTTTTTAAAACGTGTTATGGTCAAACAGATGTGATAATGTTTTTATTAAACTTCCATGAAAATATAATAAAAGACCTGTGAGATTACGGTGCTTGCACTGATTTCTTTTAAAGATAACGGCTGTCTACAAACAAGCTAATTGTAAATTACTAATTACATTGCCGTTAAATTAACGTACTGGGCCAGGCATAACGTTAGTTTATTCTGGTTAATGCCGACTTTGTTTTAAACTGATTGATTGTTCATTCATCATGTACAGTCACTTTGAAGGTCGATTAAATGAATGTTATTTCAAGACATGAGCTACAGTTAAGCTAATGATTGTTGTCGTTAAGCAAACGCCGTTGTTAAGGAGTCAACGGTTACGTTGCTGCTGAGAAGCCCCTGTGTGCACGAGCAAAGCAGGTTTGTGTTGTTCAGTTTGGCAGAATCACGATGTCTAAAAAGTTAATATATTAGGTTAATAGCTGTTATTTGTAGCCTGTGTTCGTAGCTATGTGTTGTTATCATCAGCTGTTTCCTCTCGCCTGTGATCGGGTGTGTGTGTGTGTGTGTAGCGGTGACTGTGGTTGTCATGGTGATGCGGCCGGTCAGTGAAGTGGACTGTAAACATAAAGTCCTCCTCCGTTTCTCCGTTCCTGTTTGCCTGTTGTCCTGATCATCAATATATTTACCACCACAACACTTAGAGTCTAAATAGTGATAGAGTAACGTGACAAAACAGCGGCGACAATTAACCCCGCTCCGCCGGCCGAGGGTGCTCTCATACGGGGAGAGACAGGAGCGTGACGTGCTGAACCCGCCGGTCGTCTCTGCTGAAGTTGGCTTCATGTTGGTAATGTTGCTATCGGGAAGCCCAGCATATTACTCTGAAATGTCCGGTCTCTGGTAAACAACCTGATCTGCGACAGGATGACGTTTTTAAAAGGATCCTGGGCTGTCATGTTTATAATGAGCATGGTTTAACATATTAACAGCAACGTCACGCTGTTTCCAAAACGACACCTACTTCAGCAGAGACGTGCCTGTCCTGGACTCACAAACAAAACCTGTATGTTTCGAGGGTATTCTGCATTAAGTAGGCCTATGAGATGTTGAGGGGCTGTAGTCTGGAGATGCTCAGTTTTAATATAGCTAGTCTACCAATTGTGATTGGCGATTAAAAAATAGCATTTAAATATGGCTGAGTGTTCAATAACAAATTAAACTGTGGTTTGACAAATTCAAACACATTATGCTTATGTTTAAAGGACCCAGGATCCTGTGGAGTAGGCTATTACACCTATCATGTGTAAGATAATTCAAAGCAAATTCAGTGTCCCAGTCAAAGGCACAGATTATATCTAATTACATTACAGATTACATGTAATCAGTAATCTGTAAGGTACATAAAATTATCATCACTTTTCTCCCCTATACAATGGCCCTGCAGATTATTAACGACATGAATCAAAAGGTGCAAGTGATGAGTTTTGTTTTATTTTATTCTTATTTTATTTTAACAACAAATGTTATGGCACTTTTGTTCATATGGCAGCGCAACATTGAAATAAAAGTGCACTTTACACTACTTTTCAATTGGATTTTTCATAATGCAATTAGCTATTTGTGATTAATCAGGGAAATCATGTGATTAATCGTTGCCCAGCCCTACAAAATAATTATTAAAATGTAAAACTCAATGAAAAATATCATAACATTTTACTCCTTTTCCCAGAGAAAGAGAAGAAGATTGTGCCATCGCACGTGATTGGTGAGTACAAGAAAATCTGAACTGAAATCAATGTTAAGATCAAGGAGACAAGGAGAAGTACTCATGTAGTGCCTCACAGAGACCAGAAAAAAACTGAACTAGAATGATTGACTTTCAAATGTAAAATGACACGTAGTCTACTGATAGTTAGTGTAAATTACACTATATTGCTGGCTATTCAACAATGGTTACACATGGAACAATTTTGCTCTGTAAATTGCATATAGTAGAAAGATTTTATGTTTCATTTAAGATGATATGATACTGCTTCTGTGCATTTTATGAATTAATAGCAGGGGCGTCACTAGGTTTATAGGACTGGGGGGGCTTAGCCCCCAGTAGATGCACAGGATGTGAGCTAATGTTGTGCGCAAGCAGAAACTTTCACAAATGTTAACACGCACGCACGCACGCACGCACGCACGCACACACACAGGGTGCATGAGACAGAGAGAGGGAGACAGAGGAACACATACATTATAACAGGAGTGCAACACAAAGGCTACATTCACACTGCAGGCCTTAATGCTCAATTTCGATTTTTTGGTGAAATCCGATTTTTTGTTTGGCTGTTCACATTACGTTTTTAAATGTGGCCTGTCTCTGGGTTGCTGTGTGAACAACTCAAGCTCCTGAAGTGACCCGCATACACAGTTGATCTGATACGTACGACTTTTGATGATATGCAGTCTGCCTGCCTGGCTCATCATCTGACAGCTCAGTGTGACGCTACAGCCAACTGAATTTATTTCTAAATCCTCCAGTTTATATTTACACATTAGCAACCAAGCTCGTCGTTCATTAGTTCATCTTCATCTTCCTCACATAGGCTACTGTTCTCCTTGCTGCACTGTCGGACCTGCATGGGTCTCTGTCACCGTTGCGCTGCAGCGCTTCACTCCCACTCTCTGCTCTGTGTCCGGAGCCCATTCGGGACCGGAGACGAGCAGAGACCCAGGTCGGACAGTGCAGCGAGGAGAACAGTTAGGCTACGTGAGCAAGAAAAAGATGTCCCTCTCTGAAGCAGAGGATGAGGTCAGCTTCACTCCAGTCTTCACATGCAGACAGTCCACACAGTTCAAAGAGTTTCCATCATATTGTTATGGGTCTTTCCAGGCGACAGAGTTTCTTTTCTTTTCAAAAAGTTCTGCAACTAGAAGGGAGACGAGGCTGTTGCCAGGCAACACAAACATTTCTTAGCTTGCTACTAGTGGCCCTTTTTCCACTGAGCTGGTTTGGAGCCAGTGCTTGAATAGCACCAGAGCAACAGGACCAGCGTTAATATACAGAGGCGTTATCGATACCGTATTAAATTTGTTTACCTGCTAATAAATATAAACACAATTGAAGCTAAGTAGTTGAGCTACGTGGCTAACAACAACATGCAGAGAATTATCGCAAATTAGACGAATCACATCAGCTACAGCTTTTAATAACTATTGTAGGCAGCAGAGAGATGGGGCAGCTCCTGAATGGGGAGCGTGGCTCTGACTTAGCTCTTGAACGCCTGGACAGCGTGATAATGTCTGTAAAAAGTCCCAGTGCTGCTATATTGTATATCATGTAATGTCTCATTCAATCAAATTGTTGTCCTCCAACTGTTGTATAACAAGGATAGTTACAGACCTAACAATATGTCCTTTTTTTAATTGTGTTTCATATTTTGCAGAAGAAGACCTGTCTTCTAGACCGTCCTGTCTCACCCCCCCATCCCCTTTATCCATCCATCCTGCTCTATCTGTTGTCTCTGCCTTCTTTCTCTCTCCCTAAGTTTCACGCTTTCAGGCTTTGGTGTGCTGCCGTGTACCAAGCCTTCAAGAAGCAAGTTTAAACTCTCATTGAAGTTGTCTTTGAAGTAGTTCTCTCTTGAACGAAAACAGCCCTCTTTGAAGTAGTTCTCTCTTGAACGAAAACAGCCCTCTTTGAAGTAGTTCTCTCTTGAACGAAAACAGCCCTCTTTGAAGTAGTTCTCTCTTGAACGAAAAGAATTTCCTCTTGAATGAAAAAGAATTTCCTCTTATACTAGCCCTAATTTCCCTTCGATACTGTCCTACATCTATACACTCTGTCTTTACCTTTAAAAAAAAAAAAAAAAAAAAAACTCTGTCTTTACCTGTTCTCTGTTGTCCTGTTCCAAATCGGGACTTTTTGAAACTGATAAAAACTGAAACAAGTAGCTTAAATTCACCAGTACCAAGAAATTTTGCCTCATTAAGAAACAGCTCTTGTTGGTTTGAATTGCAATCTGAAAGTATACATTGTCATTGAATTTGAGCAAAATCTATTTTCTCCAGTGTGTTATTTCTGTTTCAGTAAAGTAATTTCCCTATTGATCTAACGAGGCAAGTATTTTCTGAATCAGTAGAAATTGATTTAACTGGACACTGTCATCAGACTCATCAGCCCTAAAAGCACTGGAGTTTTGAAATAGAGAGGTTCCCAATTTTTTTCAGCTCCATATTGAGACTAATTCAACTTGAATTAACTTTCACATACAGTATCTGCTTTATTAAACAACAAACCTCTCATAGCATAGTCAGTGTCATTTGTTTGTTTGTATTGTGAGTATTTGTCTCCATCAACAATGCCAAGGACAAACAAGAAGTCTCAAGCTAGAAAACTCCACTGGCAACAGCAGAGGAAATCTCAGTGTGTGGCAACAAGTGAACAAGCAGAGGGTACCGGTTCTCAGAGCAGCATGGTGAGTGAGTCTACGACACTTGTTAGTGAGGCTGTAAAGCAGTTAGGACCACCTGATGGATTGTGTGTTTCCAATGCTGACATGATAAATAGGCAAAGTCACATTGATACTACATGCCCAGCAGAGGCTTCCAATGCAGACCTAGTAAAAAATCAGGTAGCTGCTTCAGAAGTGCCACAAGTTTCTAATGCTGACATTATAATGGAGCAACATCACAGTGATGCAGATTGTTCTCATGTGCACCAGGCAAACTACAAACGTAAGTATGGTGATTTAAATGTAGGACAAACACCTTGTGTAAACATTGCAAAAAGGAGACGTGGCAGTAATGCTCCATATCTAGCTGTTCCTCCTCATGCTTACAGTGATATCCTGCCGCTTCAGCCCTTTGAGGAAAGAGTCTGCGCCATCCGTAGCCAGGCTTCTATAAGATATGGTAAATACAGAAACAAACAGTGTACCTGTAACTCTCTGACGTTTCTGGCCTTTCTTTATGAGAATGAAAACATCACAACAGAAGACCTCAATAACGTTTTGGACAAAGGTAATGCAATGTACACAGAGGCCAGGAAACGGTTCCCAAACTATAGCCATTTGACTGCAGATGAGATCCCTGACCGAGTGACTGCACGCAGCCATGTGTACAATGCAAACATGACCATATGGTCACGGTATGGTACGTTAGGAGACCCTGACCCCAAAAGTGTTGATTACTTTTTGGACCTAGTGGGTGGACTGAGCTGTCTGCTGTCAGAAGTGCAGTATGCATTGCTGTTCATGGCGGGGTTGTGTATTGCACTGTTCAGAACCAGATCTGGTAGGTTTGGTTTCTTTGACCCACACAGCAGAAAAGAGGATGGTACACTTATACCGCTGGAATGCCCTTTACCTGGTAGGGCTGTCATGGTGACATTCACAAGTCTCTTGGAAGTGATTCAAAGAATCCAAATATTTCACCAGGGGATGGGAACTTCCTCCTCCTGCAACTATGAGTTGAAACCTGTGGTGTTTCCCTGTGCCAATGACAACGACACCACCCCTGATGTGCTGATTACAGCAACAATCTCCTCTGTTTTAGATGATGCTCTTCACAGTGATCCAAGTGTAAGACCAGTCACTGAGCTCTCTGACGAGATACTTTATGAACTGTGCACTGCCATGGAAGCAGAAACACAACCACTGAGCCAGCCCAGTGTAACTTCTGTCACAGCCCAAGACATCACTTCATCTGTGACACAGCAGGATCAAATCGGGTTGCCTGATCCACCAACTGAAGCTGCTCCACATGTCTCACCCAACATCTCCATTAAACTGTCCAAACGCAATAAAAACGAAAAGAGAAAACTCATGAGGAAACTAAAGCTCTCAGCAAAACAAATACAAAAAAAAGACAAAAAAACCAGACAAAGAGAGAAGTATGCTTCAAATGAAACGTACAGAGAAAAGAAGAAACTTAATGAAAAGATCAAAAACTGTAATGACTTAAACAGAAAAAAAAGACAGCAATATTTTGCCAAACGCTATCGAAACAATCCTGAAATTAAACAAAAGTACAAAGATTACATGAAGAACCGTTACATGACCAAGCCAGAAATTAAACAACAGAAACAGGAGTATATCACTAAACGATACGGACAAAATGTGACTTTTAAAGAAAACTTGAAGCTGTATCTAATGAAAAAATACAAAGAAAACTCTCAGTTCAGAGAAAGTCGAAAGTGTTACATTACAAGGCGTTACAGAAATGACCAGAAATACAGAGCACGACACAGAGAGCTGATGAAGCAAAGGATGCAAGAGAAATATCACAACAATCTTGCTTTTAAAACTATGCACAACATGAGATGTGCTGCAAAAATAAAAAGGAAATACAGACGTCTCGATAGACAAGCACTGGAGAGTGACAACAGTGTGATCGCAGAGGCCATATCTATATTCAGATCGCACATAAAGTCTGGTCCAACGTACCCTTGCACCGTGTGTCACAAGGCATCATTCCCAAACCAAGTGAAACAGTGCAAGAGGTCAACCTATGTGAAAAACCCACGTCTAGTTGCAGCATGCCTAACGGGTAAATATGTTCATGTTTGTGACGAAGTCTGCAGAAACGAACGACAGTGCACGATGCCAGATGAGAGGAGAACAGAATGGATTTGCCATACTTGCCACGCGCACCTTTTACGTGGGTCGATGCCATCTCTTGCTGTAGCCAACAACATGGAGCTTGCTGACATTCCACCTGAACTGTGTGACCTCAACATTTTGGAGAGACATCTCATCGCCAAATGCATCCCATTTGCCAAGATCATTCCTCTTCCAAAAGGCAGACAAAATTCAATACGAGGTAATGTAGTGTGTGTCCCCTCTGAAGTTCAAGAAACTGTACAAGCATTGCCCAGAGTGAGGAGTGAGTCTCAGGTTCTGAGAGTGAAACTGAAGAGAAGACTGTGTTACAGAGGTCATCAGCTGTTTCAGACTGTAACCTGGTCTAAACTGATTCGTGCTCTGCATAAACTGAAAGAGATTCACCCACAGTACAACGATGTAAGTATCAGAGATGATGCTGAACTGTGTGATCCCACACTTCCTGACGAGGAGGAGGAGGAGGAGGAAGGTGAAGCAATGAATGATGATGACTATGATGAAGACGATCTGTTGGAAATTGATGTGTTTGAGAATGAAGCGTTTCAGGAGACAGAGAACGAACCTGATGACAGGCAGAATGTTGACAATGCTGAGCAGCAGCCAACTGAGCAGAGAGCTGATGATGATGGACAAGAAGGAGACCTTCCTAATGGCGGATTTGCACTTGACTCGTGCCTTCAGCCAACTGATGTGTCGGAGGAGATATTAAGTTTTAGTGAGGGTATCTACTCTGTGGCGCCTGCAGAAAGAAACAGTCCAGTTGGTTTCTTCAAAACCCCCAGACTGGAGGCCATATCCTTTCCTACGCAGTTCCCAACAGGTCAGAACACACTGGATGAAGCTAGACTTGTTAAGCTGTCGCCCAGCGGTTATTTCAAAGCTCGACTTTTCTGTGTTGATGATCGTTTTGCCAGAGACACAAACTACTTGTTCTTTGCCCAGTTTGTGACAGAAATCCACTTGGCCACAAACAGCATGAGCATTCAGTTGAGGAAAGCAAAGCCCATGACCAGAGACGGACGCAGAATAACAGCAGACATGTTACTGGATAAACGTGAGGTGGAAAGACTTGTGAGGAATAAAGACGCAGTAAGATTTATGCAGCCACTCAGAGGAACTCCAGCCTACTGGCAAAAAACAACCAGAGATCTCTTTGCCATGATCAGACAGTTGGGAATTCCGACATTCTTCTGTACATTCTCTGCAGCTGAAATGCGCTGGCCTGAGGTCATCGAGGCAATAAAAAGACAACAAGGTGAGGCTGTTAACTTTGACGAGCTTAACTGGTCCGCAAAGTGTGAAATACTGAGGAGCAACCCCGTGACAGCCATGCGGATGTTTGATAAACGAGTAGAGGCTTTATTCAGAGACCTTCTCCTCAGCCCAGCACAGCCTTTAGGAAAAATAAAAGATTATTTCTACAGAGTAGAGTTTCAGCACAGAGGAAGCCCGCACATTCACTGCCTGCTGTGGATAGAAGGAGCTCCAACATTGGACTCTGATGGGGACAAAACGGTGTGTGAATTCATCTCAAAGTACGTCACAGCTCAGCTCCCTGACCCACGCAAACAACCTGAACTGCACAGAAAAGTGAAGGCAGTACAGATGCACAGCAGAAACCACTCTCGCACATGCTTCAGAAGCTTTGGCTCTGCTTGCAGATTTGGATTTCCGAAACAACCCTGCAAAGAGACAATGATCACCAGACCTTTTGAAAGTGACACTGACATTTCCGAAGAAGTGGAAAAGGCCAAAAAGAAACTCCAACCGCTGAACGCGATCCTGCACGACCCTGACATTGCCGACCTGACTTTAGAGCAGCTCCTGGCTCGCTATGAACTGACAGTCAGTGAATATAATAAATGCATGAGCTTGATTGCCACATCCTGCTCGGTGACACTGAAACGTGACCCCAAGGACTGCTGGGTAAACGGGTATAATCCGTGCCTTCTCAAATCGTGGGACGGCAACATTGACGTGGCCTTTGTACTCAACGGTTACAGCTGTGTTCTTTACCTAACCAGCTACATCACCAAGCAAGAGTCCAAAATGTCAGACTATCTGAAAACAGTCATTGAGAACTCCAACAAGGAACACGTCAACGAATGCGACGAAATGAGAGAGGTCATGCAGGCATATTCGAAAAAGAGAGAGATCTCAGCCCAAGAAGCGGTCGCAAGAGCATGTGGACTCAAACTGAAAAAATGTTCAAGAAGTGTTGTATTCCTACCAACTGATGACAACCCAGTTAGAATGAGCCGCCCAATGTCAGCCCTGGAAGACGCAATACCCGGTACAGGAAATGGTATTTGGTTAAGCTCAGTCACGGATAAGTATAAAAACAGACCTGAGACACAAGAGTTTGAGGAGATGTGTCTGGCTGATTTTGCAGCAACATGCAGACTTGTTTATGGCAAACAAGCAAAAGGCAAAAATGTTCTTCGCTTGCTGAATGACTCGGGATTTGTTCAAAGGCGAAAAAACGACAAGCCCGCTGTGATCAGATTTTACCGCCCCTCGAAGGAAAAAAGCCCCGAACAGCACTATGGAGCACTACTGAAGCTGTACCTTCCCTACAGATCAGATGCAGAACTGAAAAGGCCATACTTGCCAACGTACCAGTCTTTTTACGAAAGTGGCATCGCACGTCTGCCTGGCCGTGAGCATGGTGAGCTAGTTAAGTACATCGTGAAACGAAACAAAGACAAATACGAGAAAAACAGTGAAGAGATTGAGCAAGCTGTGGAAGAGTACGAACAGAACAGAGGAGTGATTAATGAATGGAACAACCTGGCACCCGAGTCTGAACTTGTGAGGATGGAGTGCATTGATGAACTGGAGCCAGATCACGATAATGTACAGGAAAATGTCCCAGACTACAGTCGCCAGGTTAACGCTGTAACAGAAGCCAGAGCCATCAGAGAGCCCCCTGCAATGGATCCTGCCGTGTTACGTCGAATGTATCAGAACCTGAACCAGAAACAAGCCTGTGCCTTCTATTTAATCAGAGACTGGTGCATTAAGCGTGTTTGTCGCCTAAATCCAGAGCCGCTGTTCATCTATATCAATGGTGGAGCTGGAGCAGGAAAGTCACATCTGATCAAATGCATCCACGCAGAGGCGTCAAAGATACTGTGCAAAGTGCCCAGACATGCAGACGACAGTGACATATCAAGCCCCACTGTGCTGTTGACTGCTTTCACTGGAACCGCAGCATTTAACATCTGTGGAACAACTCTGCACTCTCTGCTGAAGCTCCCCAGAAGTCTGAAACCTCCTTTCGTGGGACTGGGTAACACACTGGATGAAGTCAGAGCAGAACTGCTCAATGCGGAAATTTTGATAATTGATGAAGTCTCAATGGTTTCAAAGGCTCTCTTTGCATACGTTGATGTCAGACTGAAACAGATCAAAGGCAGCCAGAAACCTTTTGGAGGAATGTCAGTCATCGCTGTTGGAGACTTCTATCAGCTACCACCGGTGCGACAGTCTAAACCTCTGTGTGTACACGACCCAGAAAACATTGACCTGTGGCAGGAAAACTTTAACATGATCACGCTCACTGAGATAATGCGTCAGAAGGATGATGTCGCCTTTGCAGAGATGCTGAACCGGATTCGTGTGAAAGACAAGTCAGAAGAGTTGTCTGAATCAGACAGAGCTTTGTTATCACAAACCATCAGTGAACCAGATCAGTGTCCAACTGATGCCCTGCACATCTTTGCCACCAACAAACAGGTAGGTGCTCACAATACTGAAATACTGAGGAAAAATTACTCCAACGTCATCAATATTGATGCAGACGACTACAAAAAGGATCCAAGGGATGGCAAAATGACACGACAACAACAACCATTCAAAGGAGGTACAAGTGAGCTACCAGACACACTCCAAGTTGCCGAAGGCGTACGTGTCATGCTGACTAGAAACCTGGATGTTTCCAAAGGACTGGTGAACGGTTCGTTTGCTACTCTTATCAAAGTGGTAACCTCTGAACAACATGTCAAAAAGCTTGGCCTCCAAATGGATGATGGAACAGCATCAGGGTCAGCTGACAACCTTGTTTACATCGAGAGATCAGAAGAGCAGCTGAAACAGAAAGGAGCAGTACGCAGACAGTTTCCCATCAAGCTGGCTTTTGCATGCACCATTCACAAGGTTCAAGGTATGACAAGACATTCAGCTGTTGTCTCGCTGAAACACATCTTTGAGCCTGGCATGGCTTATGTGGCATTGAGCAGAGTCACCTCTCTAAGTGGATTGCACCTGCTGGATATGGATGAGGGCAAAATCTACGCCAACACCGAAATCACTGAAGCGCTCGAGGCCATGAGACAAGTGAACTTGGACTCTATGATGCCACTTCTTGCACTCAGAGAGACGCTGAGCCGACCTGACACTCTGACCATTGTTCACCACAACACAGAGGGACTTCCAGCTCACATCAATGACATCAAGAGCCATCACGAGCTGTGTCTTGCGGATGTTTTGTGTCTCACAGAAACCCACCTGCAGGGCTCCTTTGTTGCCGACAGCCTTCACCTTCAAGGCTACAACATGTTCAGACGCAACAGACACCTGTCCTACACCAATGTTCCCCAGATGGCCAACAGAGCTGGTGGTGGAGTTGCCATGTATGTCAGAAATCATATTCAAGTGCAAGAGAAGCGCTACGTACATAATGTAACTGACCTAGAGTTTGTGGCTCTGAAGATTGAAGCACCAGTGAGAGCACTAATTGCAGCCGTGTACAGACCACCAGACTACTGTGTCAAGTCATTCCTGAAGAACCTGAGGAGCTTTGTGGAATCACTGGAGATCATGGCTATTCAACCCATCATTGTCTGTGGTGATTTCAACGAGAATCTTCTGTCTGAAGGAAAAAAGCCAATACTGGAGATGTTTCAGTCCAGAGGGTTTCAACAACTCATCACTGATCCAACCACAGAGAAGAACACACTGTTGGACATGGTTTTCATCTCTCAACCTCAGCAGTGTCTCCATTCCGGTGTGCTGAAGACCTACCACAGCTATCATGACCCCATTTACTGTGTATTGTCTTTTAACAGTTCATGAAACAGTGCAGTAAGTCCTACAGGTAAAGTAAAACACAAGTGACTCATTTGATAAAATTGTATTTTCTTCATGTTGTTATCACCACGTACATTCTTCAGTTTGCAATCAATAGAAAAATTCTTAAAGCGTCAATAATATTATGTAATAAATAAATAATTGACCATTACAGTCACACATAAAAAAATATATATATATATCCAGTATGTTTTGGCTTGTGCATTTACCAGGGAGGGTTTTGGGTTTTGGGTTGGTAAATGCACAAGCCAGAAGAGTTTCAGGAACTGGGGACAGCCAGTGTTTACAATTCCAGTACTGCATGTGTCTCTGCTGAAGCTCCCCAGAAGTCAGAAACCTGCTTTTGTGGGACTTTTCATCATGTTGTTATCACCATGTACATTCTTCAGTTTGCAATCAATAGAAAAATCCTTAAAGTATCATCTTGTCTAAAAAATGAATAAATAATTAACCATTACAATTATAATAATAATAATAAAAAAATAGTATGTATGGCTTGTGCATTTACCAGGGAGGGTTTTGGGTTTTGGGTTGGTAAATGCACAAGCCAGAAGAGTTTCAGGAACTGGGGACAGCCAGTGTTTACAATACCAGTGCTGCATGTCTAACAGACACTGAAAAATAAACAATAAAATAAATTAATGTAAATAAATAATATTCATCAATGAATATAATATTTCCTATCTGTTAAATTATTAAAAACATCAATACACATTTATATGCAACTGCTGAAAGTACATGTTCTCTGTGTTATGTGAGCTGGGATGGTCACCACCCCTGCTGAAGGGCAGGTGGCCTGACCAGACACCATTAACTCTGTGTGCTTTCTGAGCCCTACTCAAAGTTCCCCTCTCCAAGCTTTACCACACAACTTCCACAACTGTGAGGATCAGCTGGGAACGGCCAGGACACGGTGGCTGTCAGTCTGCCATTGTCCAGGCACTGCAGCATCATCCTGTCAACAGTGGATCCACAACAACTGGGTTCCACAGAGTTCTTCTTCCTGCCTGCCCTGGCTGCTCTTCACTGAAGAGAATGAGACTGTCGTGGTGCTGCTGCTTGCTGAAGGTACGACAGACAATATGTGATTTATAGACTACAAGTTCTGCATAGTTTTATAACACAAAAATGTACAACATCTTTCTCTTTTCTTTTATCAGGAGCACCTACTTCCACCTCATCATCATTCAGCCACATCTGACCAGAAACAACAGCGTCATCAAAACTGTCTGTCTGCAGAGCCCCCACTGCTGGACCGCACATACACAAGGGATCCTGCTGCCAGCTTCTATGCCTGTTCACACCAGAGCCAAAGGTATTGCTTTGTTGTTTCATCATTAAAGAACTTGGATGACACTGTTGACAATGTAGGTTTACAACATCATGTCCACTGCCTTCTCCTTTCTGGTCTACCCCCACTCTGATCACCGCACTTGACAGTAGAGACCGACAGGGCTGGACAGCTTTCAGGACCTTGTGATCTGTGTGACGGAGCACTGAGGGTGACAGGCTGATGATTCTCTGGCAGGTGATTACCTAAGGTAAATGATAATCAGTAAATGATAATCAGTTTGCAGGGAAGTGTGGAACATGTGTCATGTTCTTCATCTTCCAAAACACTTTTCTGTTTTGTCTTGTCAGGTTCACCTACCTAATTCGTCTGTTGATCATCTGGCAAGTGATGAGGTGCACTGCTGCACGGACACACAGCTCAGAACCACCAAGCCATCGTGCTGTCACTGACCACACATGACAGCACCATCCAATCTGTGCAGCAAGCAGCAAATGGCCATGTCATATTTGAACCTGGGCCACTGCAATCAGGACTGGTTTTATTCTTGGCTGTCACAACATCTATCACACGTCTGCCCGTCCTGGGTGAGGGATCCCTCCTCTGTTGCTCACCCTGAGGTTCCTCCCGTTTTTTTCCCTTGTAAAGGGTTTTCTTGGGAGTTTTTCCTCAGTCGATGTGAGGGTCTAAGGGCAGAGTGTTGTAATGCTGCTGTGTCAAGCACTTGGAGACAACGTTTTTTTAGAAATGCAATACACAATTGAACCTCCTTTCCTGCAAGTGCTGTAATAAAGGCAGATTCTAACTAAACCAACGACAGTCATTCTTATGTTTACTTAGTATTTTTTGCTGATATATTTCACATTACTGAAGAAAGGTGTTGTGTTTGAACAATTACATTAATGAAATCTATTTCTACTGCTTTTAGACCTCAGACACATCTTTTACACATTTGTTAAACAATTCAGGTGTTTTTACACCAAGTAATTTAAATCAACCTCCTGCTCACATGTTCTCCCTCTCACATATTGCTTCATCCATATTAATAATGGTTCAACTATATTTTTACAATTTTTATGTTTTGAAAATGTTTTGAGAACACTTCAGTTTTTCAATTTCTCCATACACATCCCACACACACACACACAGTGGTGCTTTTGCAAAACCTCCCGCAGTAGCAACAAGATGCAAGCAGTAGCAGCGGCGAGGGCATCAGAGCAGTGGCGATAGCAGCAGAAAGTGGCAGCAGTAATAGAGCCAGGAATGAGCAGGTAAGATCAGGGACAGCATGTGAGTGATCAGCTTATTGTGATTTTAAGCTGTCAGGTCTCAGTGCTTTCTGCAACTGACTTCAACTCTTCAGACTCTTCAACTGTTACATTTGGTAATCCAGAATTTTCTAACATGTTCCTGTTTTTTCAACATTTTTGCCTTTGACACATTTTATTTTTACTATTATCTAAAACAGCTCAACTACTTTTTCACCATGTCATGGGATTCAGCCTCCAGCTTTCATGTTATATGTTTCTTCTTGAGATATTTAATCTATATTAGTAATAGTTCAAATATGTTTCTAAGCTGTCAGTTAAACTTATTTGAGGAGACTCAAGCTTTTCAATTAATTCATACTATTCTTCACAATTCAAGTAATTTTCCCCCCTTTCATACATCCTCCATCTTCAATCTTATACTTTTATTCTTAAGATGTGCTTTTTCATCTATACTAGTAATCTTTCAACAGTGTTTTCAAGCTGTCAGTGTTATCAGCCTTTCAATTTAATCATACTTATCTTCAATAATTCAAGTTGAAATCATCTATTACCTGTTATTAAGCCAGGATTTTCCTCAAACCTTTTAACATGTTTTATTTTTACCCTTCAGACGTGAAGTTGTTTTTAGTTATTCTGCTTGTTATTCTGCTCTTTAAAAAATGTTTTAAATCTTCAACAATTTAAGTAATTTCCAACCATTTCAAACTCTTCATATTTTTTCATCTCTTCAAGATTGCTTCTTCAGTTTCTTCACCTAATTCAGCATTGTTTCAACAATTCATTCAGCTCATTCAGCTTACAGCTTGAAGCATTCACCCGTATTTCCTTCTTGGAAATGCATTTTCTAGTTATTATTCTTTTCACTTCTTCCCTTTTTTGGTCTTCAATAACTTCTTCATACTTCATACCATTCAAACAATTCATATATTAAAACGTGCGGCTTCATCAGGAGATTCCGGGTCACCTTCAACTTTTTCAATATCATTCATACTTTTCAAACTATTCAAACTTTATTGAAAAAATTTTCCCATAGGAATACATTGAAACGGTCTTCAAACTCTTCAAATCTTCTCCTTCTTTGAACTGCTACTCCTTCAACATACTTTCACCTACAGACTTCATTCTACTTTTAAAACGTTCAGAAGACTTTCAAGTATTCAGGGTAAATTCAACTTTTTCATATCTTCTACCATTATTGATCAGTACCCTTCAACTGATCATGATCAATTTTGACAAAATTCAGATTTAACATGACAGTCAATGGGACAGAAAGTTGACGGCTTCAAATCATCCCCTTCTTTGAAATGCTACTCCTTCAACATACTTTCACCTACAGACTTCATTCTACTTTTAAAATGTTCATAAGACTTTCAAGTATTCGGGGTAAATTCAACTTTTTCATTTCTTCTACGGTTATTGATCAGTACCCTTCAACTGATCATGATCAATTTTGACAAAATTCAGATTTAACATGGCAGTCAATGGGACGGAATGTTCAGAGCTAGAGTGGAGACTGGCAGTTGCTAGAGTGAGAGACTGTCTGAAAATCCTCTGACACTTTGCTCTCTAACCTGCCGCCACGGCCACAAATTTCACTCTAGACAAATAATTTTCTCCAGGTTTGTAGACATACTTGTCCTGTTTCTCACAGTGTGCTCAAAAACGCAGAGATGCTAAGAGAATTTAAACTAGGAGCCTCTGAGTGCAGCCTGTTCCCTCCCCTCCTCTCATTCACTCTCATTGGAAAATAGGAGCTGATTTTCTGATAAAATCAGAAATGCCTCTGTTTCTAACCTGCTCTAGAAACAACAATTTCTACTCTAGAAACACCAAAAGAACAAGTCCTTGTTCAGCAAGGTCTTAGGATTTGGAAAATGTAAAGCTTTTTGCTCTTACCAAGTTTAAATTAACCTTAAATTGGATGTGTTTGAGGGTGTCAAAGACCTGTTTCTCATCCAAGCAGTGAGACTTGTCATGGCAACAAGACAGTGTTCTAAATGACACACACACACACAAACAGGCAGGCAGACACACACAAACACACAAACACACACACAGTCTGGTTTACAGCTAATTAATCAGCCTCTCATTAATTTCATATCTTTGAGGGGATTTTTTAAACATCTCTAATAATTTATTTTTCTCACACACATTATAGTTTGTTCTCTTCATGGAGATTTCAGGATTTGGAGCTTCTTCATGTCCTGACTTGAGACGTTTCCATCCCCTTACACCATTAACATTTTCCTTTGAAGGACTTAAAACCTTTTCTCATTAATTCCAACAATTCAAGCCATTTTTCAACCAGTATAGCTTACAAGCTTACACCAATCTTCAAAAATTCAAGAAATCTTCCAAACATTTCATACAAATTCAGCATCAGTCAGTTGTAAATACATTTGAGTAGACCTCAGACTTTAAATTTTTCCATACTAACCTTCAACAATTCAAGTAGGCTAAGTAACAACCATTTCATAATCTTCATATTACTTACATTACATACTTTTCCATCTCTTCTTCACTTAATTCAGCATTGTTTCAACAATTCACCCAGCTGATTCAGCTTACAACAATTCATTTTTTCATACTAATCTTCAACAATTCAAGTCTGACATATTTCCGATTTCAACCCTTCTACTGTTACATGCTCTACTTTTAGCCTTCAGACATGATGTAGTTACTCTAACTTATTCTTCCCTTTAAAGGATTGTAACAACTTCTATATTATTATACTCATAGTCTTTACATATTATTTCATCTATATTAGTATTGGTTCAATAATGTTTACAAGCCATCAGTAACTTACTTGAGTAGACACTATTTTTTTGAACAATTCTGGTATTTGAATCCATTCCATATCACTCAGCCTACTACTTTTAAGTTGTAGGCTACTCATCAGCTTTGCTTCATCTTTATATTTTTTCAACAAATGCTTTCAAGCTGTTAACAATATATTTATTCAGTAGACTGACTTTTTTTTCCTCTGAAAACTCTCACAGCTCTTAGTAATAATGAGGGAAATTTGAATTTTGGGTGAACTATCCCCTTAGTAAAAATAAAATAAAAATAATAATAAGCCTGATAATAAATAAATAATTTTGATTAGTATTAGGCTATTCGTTTTTGTGTAGTATCAGATTTACATTTTTTCAATTTAATTTACAGTCATGAGGGGGGGGAAAATAAAGAGAAAAAGAAGCCTGCAGCTGGCGCACTGATCATTTGATTGTTTGAGAGCAACGACAGCAGAGCAACCTGCAGCAGACCTGTATCAAAAGATCTGAGGAATATCCAATTGTCCCTGAACGTATCAAACAACTCCAACTCCACTACGTCACCGGGTTGAAAGGTCATTCTACTCCCGGACTCCCTAGCGGTAAGTACTGCACCACGGTTCTCCCGTAGACTCTGTTGTGAAGCGGTTTTTTAAAACGTGTTATGGTCAAACAGATGTGATAATGTTTTTATTAAACTTCCATGAAAATATAATAAAAGACCTGTGAGATTACGGTGCTTGCACTGATTTCTTTTAAAGATAACGGCTGTCTACAAACAAGCTAATTGTAAATTAACGTTACTAATTACATTGCCGTTAAATTAACGTACTGGGCCAGGCATAACGTTAGTTTATTCTGGTTAATGCCGACTTTGTTTTAAACCGATTGATTGTTCATTCATCATGTACAGTCACTTTGAAGGTCGATTAAATTAATGTTATTTCAAGACATGAGCTACAGTTAAGCTAATGATTGTTGTCGTTAAGCAAACGCCGTTGTTAAGGAGTCAACGGTTATGTTGCTGCTGAGAAGCCCCTGTGTGCACAAGCAAAGCAGGTTTGTGTTGTTCAGTTTGGCAGAATCACGATGTCTAAAAAGTTAATATATTAGGCTAATAGTTGTTATTTGTAGCCTGTGTTCGTAGCTATGTGTTGTTATCATCAGCTGTTTCCTCTCGCCTGTGATCGGGTGTGTGTGTGTGTGGTAGCGGTGACTGTGGTTGTCATGGTGATGCGGCCGGTCAGTGAAGTGGACTGTAAACATAAAGTCCTCCTCCGTTTCTCCGTTCCTGTTTGCCTGTTGTCCTGATCATCAATATGTTTACCACCACAACACTTAGAGTCTAAATAGTGATAGAGTAACGTGACAAAACAGCGGCGACAATTAACCCCGCTCCGCCGGCCGACAGTGCTCTCATACGGGGAGAGACAGGAGAGACGTGCTGAACTCGCCGGTCGTCTCTGCTGAAGTTGGCTTCATGTTGGTAATGTTGCTATCGGGAAGCCCAGCATATTACTCTGAAATGTAAACCACCTGATCTGCGACAGGATGACGTTTTTAAAAGGATCCTGGGCTGTCATGTTTATTATGAGCATGGTTTAACATATTAACAGCAACGTCACGCTGTTTCCAAAACGACACCTACTTCAGCAGAGACGTGAGTTTTACAGTGGCTCCTGTTGTTTTCAAAATATCATCATTCTGCCTGTCCTGGACTCACAAACAAAACCTATAGTATATTTTCGTGGGTACTCTGCATTAAGTAGGCCTATGAGATGTTGAGGGGTTGTAGTCTGGAGATGCTCAGTTTTAATATAGCTAGTCTACCAATTGTGATTGGCGATTAAAAAAAAGCATTTAAATATGGCTGAGTGTTCAATAACAAATTAAACTGTGGTTTGTCAAATTCAAACACATTATGCTTATGTTTAAAGGACCCAGGATCCTGTGGAGTAGGCTATTACACCTATCATGTGTAAGATAATTCAAAGCAAATTCAGTGTCCCAGTCAAAGGCACAGATTACATCTAATTACATTACAGATTACATTTCAGGACATGTAATCATAAGGTACATAAAATTGTCATCACTTTTCTCCCCTATACAATGGCCCTGCAGATTATTAACGACATGAATCAAAAGGTGGTAAAGTGATGAGTTTTGTTTTATTTTATTCTTATTTTATTTTAACAACAAATGTTATGGCACTTTTGTTCATATGGCAGCGCAACATTGAAATAAAAGTGCACTTTACACTACTTTTCAATTGGATTTTTCATAATGCAATTATTCGTGATTAATCAGGGAAATCATGTGATTAATCGTTGCCCAGCCCTACAAAATAATTATTAAAATGTAAAACTCAATGAAAAATATCATAACATTTTACTTCTTTTCCCAGAGAAAGAGAAGAAGATTGTGCGATTGCATGTGATTGGTGAGTACAAGAAAATCTGAACTGAAATTAATGTTAAGATCAAGGAGACAAGGAGAAGTCCTCATGTAGTGCCTCACAGAGACCAGAAAAAAACTGAACTAGAATGATTGACTTTCAAATGTAAAATGACACGTAGTCTACTGATAGTTAGTGTAAATTACACTATATTGCTGGCTATTCAACAATGGTTACACATGGAACAATTTTGCTCTGTAAATTGCATATAGTAGAAAGATTTTATGTTTCAGATGAGATGATACTGCTTCTGTGCATTTTATGAATTAATAGCAGGGGTGTCACTAGGTTTATAGGACTGGGGGGGCTTAGCCCCCAGTAGATGCACAGGATGTGAGCTAATGTAGTGCGCAAGCAGAAACTTTCACAAATGTTAACACGCACGCACACACACACACACACACACACACACACACACACACACAGGGTGCATGAGACAGAGAGAGGGAGACAGAGGAACACATACATTATAACAGGAGTGCAACACAAAGGCTACATTCACACCGCAGGCCTTAATGCTCTATTTCGATTTTTTGGTGAAATCCGATTTTTTGTTTGGCTGTTCACATTACGTTTTTAAATGTGGCCTGTCTCTGGGTTGCTGTGTGAACAACTCAAGCTCCTGAAGTGACCCGCATACACAGTTGATCTGATACGTACGACTTTTGATGATATGCAGTCTGCCTGCCTGGCTCATCATCTGACAGCTCAGTGTGACGCTACAGCCAACTGAATTTATTTCTAAATCCTCCAGTTCATATTTACACATTAGCAACCAAGCTCATCGTTCATTAGTTCATTTTCATCTTCCTCACATAGGCTACTGTTCTCCTTGCTGCACTGTCAGACCTGCATGGGTCTCTGTCACCGTTGCGCTGCAGCGCTTCACTCCCACTCTCTGCTCTGTGTCCGGAGCCCATTCGGGACCGGAGACGGAGCAGAGACCCAGGTCGGACAGTGCAGCAAGGAGAACAGTTAGGCTACGTGAGCAAGAAAAAGATGTCCCTCTCTGAAGCAGAGGATGAGGTCAGCTTCACTCCAGTCTTCACATGCAGACAGTCCACACAGTTCAAAGAGTTTCCAATCATATCGTTATGGGTCTTTCCAGGCGACAGAGTTTCTTTTCTTTTCAAAAAGTTCTGCAACTAGAAGGGAGACGAGGCTGTTGCCAGGCAACACAAACATTTCTTAGCTTGCTACTAGTGGCCCTTTTTCCACTGAGCTGGTTTGGAGCCAGTGCTTGAATAGCACCAGAGCAACAGGACCAGCGTTAATATACAGAGAAGTTATCGATACCGTATTAAATTTGTTTACCTGCTAATAAATATAAACACAGTTGAAGCTAAGTAGCTGAGCTACGTGGCTAACAACAACATGCAGAGAATTATCGCAAATTAGACGGATCACATCAGCTCCAGCTTTGTAGGCAGCAGAGAGATGGGACAGCTCCTGAATGGGGAGTGTGGCTCTGACTTAGCTCCTGAACGCCTGAACAGCGTGATAATGTCTGCCAGTGCTGTTATATTGTATAATGTCTCTCGTCCAAATTGTTGTCATCCAACTGTTGTATTTAAGGATTGTTACAGACCTAACAATTTGTCCTTTTTTTATTGTGTTTCATATTTTGCAGAACAAGACCTGCCTTCCAGAACGTCCTGTTTTGTCCCTCTCACCACCCCCATCCCCTTTATCCATCCATCCTGCTCTGTCTGTTGTCTCTGCCTTCTTTCTCTCTCCCTAAGTTTCACTCTATTGGCTTGCTGTGCAGCTGTACCAAGCCGCCAAGAACAAACTGAAGTACATAAGCTCTTGAAACAAGCTCTTGATATAAGCTCCTGTGAAACAAGCTCTTGATACATCAGCTCCTGTGAAACAAGCTCTTGATACATCAGCTCCTGTGAAACAAGCTCTTGATACATCAGCTCCTGTGAAACAAGCTCTTGATACATCAGCTCCTGTGAAACAAGCTCTTCTTGAAACAAGCTCTTGAAACACGTTCTACCTTGGGTGAGATAATATCTCATTCAAGGTAGGCATTTTGAAATTGTAACTATTTACAGTTATAACTGACCAGTCCCAAGTGGTTTCCCTCAATAAGAAACAGCTGTTATTGGTCAATTGCAATTTGAAAGTATACCTTGCATTTGAATTCAAGCAAAATTTAGCTTTTAAATTGAAGAAATTTCCCCACTGATCTAAAGAGGCATTTTTTCTGACAAAGTATTATCTGAATAATTTGAATGTGATTTAACTGGACACTGTCATCTGGCTCATCAGTCCTAAAATCTCTAGAGTGTTGGAACAGTTCCAAAGAGGTTCCCTAATTTTTCTGCTCCATATTGAGACTGAATTTCAATTTATATTAATTTGAATCAACTTTTCAATCACACCCAGTCTCTGCTTTATTAAGCAACAAACCTCTCATAGCATAGTCTGTGTCATTGTTTGTCTGTATTGTGAGTATTTGTCTCCATCAACAATGCCCAAGAAAAACAAGAAGTCTCAAGCTAGAAAACTCCACTGGCAACAGCAGAGGGAATCTCAGTGTGCGGCACAAAGTGAACAAGCAGAGGGTACCAGTTCTCAGAGCAGCATGGTGAGTGAGTCTACGACACTTGAAAGCAACACTGTAAAGGGAGGAGCACCTGATGGATTGTGTGTTTCCAATGCTGACATGATAAATAGACAAAGTCACATTGATGCTACGTGCCCAGCAGAGGCTTCCAATGCAGACTTAGTAAAAAAACAGGTAGCTGCTTTAGAAGTGCCACAAGTTTCTAATGCTGACATTATAATGGAGCAACATCACAGTGATGCAGATTGTTCTCATGTGCACCAGGCAAACTACAAACGTAAGTATGGTGATTTACATGTAGGACAAACACCTTGTGTAAACATTGCAAAAAGGAGACGTGGCAGTAATGCTCCATATCTAGCTGTTCCTCCTCATGCTTACAGTGATATCCTGCCGCTTCAGCTCGGTGAGGAAAGAGTCTGCGCCATCCGTAGCCAGGCTTCTATAAGATATGGTAAATACAGAAACAAACAGTGTACCTGTAACTCTCTGACGTTTCTGGCCTTTCTTTATGAGAATGAAAACATCACAACAGAAGACCTCAATAACGTTTTGGACAAAGGTAATGCAATGTACACAGAGGCCAGGAAACGGTTCCCAAACTATAGCCATTTGACTGCAGATGAGATCCCTGACCGAGTGACTGCACGCAGCCATGTGTACAATGCAAACATGACCATATGGTCACGGTATGGTACGTTAGGAGACCCTGACCCCAAAAGTGTTGATTACTTTTTGGACCTAATGGGTGGACTGAGCTGTCTACTGTCAGAAGTGCAGTATGCATTGCTGTTCATGTCGGGGTTGTGTATTGCACTGTTCAGAACCAGATCTGGTAGGTTTGGTTTCTTTGACCCACACAACAGAAAAGAGGATGGTACACATATACCGCTGGAATGCCCTTTACCTGGTAGGGCTGTCATGGTGACATTCACAAGTCTCTTGGAAGTGATTCAAAGAATCCAAATATTTCACCAGGGGATGGGAACTTCCTCCTCCTGCAACTATGAGTTGAAACCTGTGGTGTTTCCCTGTGCCAATGACAACGACGCCACCCCTGATGTGCTGATTACAGCAAATGCTCCTGCTGCAACAATCTCCTCTGTTTTAGATGATGCTCTTCACAGTGATCCAAGTGTAAGTCCAGTCACTGAGCTCTCTGATGAGATACTGTGTGAACTGTGCACTGCCATGGAAACAGAAGCACAACCATTGAGCCAACCCTGTGTAACTTCTGTCACAGCCCAAGACATCAATTCATCTGTGACACAACAGGATCAAATTGGGTTGCCTGATCCACCAACTGAAGCTGCTCCACATGTCTCATCCGACATCTCCATTAAACTGTCCAAACGCAATAAAAACGAAAAGAGAAAACTCCTGAGGAAACTTATGCTCTCAGCAAAACAAACACCAAAAAGAGACAAAAAGACCAGACAAAGGGAGAAGTATGCTTCAAATGAAACATACAGAGAAAAGAAGAAACTTTATGAAAAAAACAAAAACAGAAAAGAAAGACAGCAATATTTCACCAAACGCTATCGAAACAATGCTGAAATTAAACAAAAGTGCAAAGATTACATGAAGAACCGTTATCTAACCAATCCTGAAATTAAAAAACAGAAACAGGAGTATATCACTAAACAATACAGGGAGAATGTGACTTTTAAAGAAAAACAGAAGCTCTATCTGACCAAAAATTACAAAGAAAACTCCCAGTTCAGAGAACGGCAGCGGTCTTACATTACAAGGCGTTACAGTAATGACCAGAAATACAGAGCACGACACAGAGAGCTGATGAAGCAAAGGATGCGAGATAAATATCACAACAATCTTGCTTTTAAAACTATGCACAACATGAGATGTGCTGCGAAAATAAAAAGGAAATACAGACGTCTCGATAGACAAGCACTGGAGAGTGACAACAGTGTGATCGCAGAGGCCATATCTATATTCAGATCGCACATAAAGTCTGGTCCAACGTACCCTTGCACCGTGTGTCACAAGGCATCATTCCCAAACCAAGTGAAACAGTGCAAGAGGTCAACCTATGTGAAAAACCCACGTCTAGTTGCAGCATGCCTAACGGGTAAATATGTTCATGTTTGTGACGAAGTCTGCAGAAACGAACGACAGTGCACGATGCCAGATGAGAGGAGAACAGAATGGATTTGCCATACTTGCCATGCGCACCTTTTACGTGGGTCGATGCCATCTCTTGCTGTAGCCAACAACATGGAGCTTGCTGACATTCCACCTGAACTGTGTGACCTCAACATTTTGGAGAGACATCTCATCGCCAAATGCATCCCATTTGCCAAGATCATTCCTCTTCCAAAAGGCAGACAAAATTCAATACGAGGTAATGTAGTGTGTGTCCCCTCTGAAGTTCAAGAAACTGTACAAGCATTGCCCAGAGTGAGGAGTGAGTCTCAGGTTCTGAGAGTGAAACTGAAGAGAAGACTGTGTTACAGAGGTCATCAGCTGTTTCAGACTGTAACCTGGTCTAAACTGATTCGCGCTCTGCATAAACTGAAAGAGATTCACCCACAGTACAACGATGTAAGTATCAGAGATGATGCTGAACTGTGTGATCCCACACTTCCTGACGAGGAGGAGGAGGAGGAGGAGGAAGGTGAAATAATGAATGATGATGACTATGATGAAGGCGATCTGTTGGAAATTGATGTGTTTGAGAATGAAGCGTTTCAGGAGACAGAGAACGAACCTGATGACAGGCAGAATGTTGACAATGCTGAGCAGCAGCCAACTGAGCAGAGAGCTGATGATGATGGACAAGAAGGAGACCTTCCTAATGGCGGATTTGCACTTGACTCGTGCCTTCAGCCAACTGATGTGTCGGAGGAGATATTAAGTTTTAGTGAGGGTATCTACTCTGTGGCGCCTGCAGAAAGAAACAGTCCAGTTGGTTTCTTCAAAACCCCCAGACTGGAGGCCATATCCTTTCCTACGCAGTTCCCAACAGGTCAGAACACACTGGATGAAAATAGACTTGTTAAGCTGTCGCCCAGCGGTTATTTCAAAGCTCGGCTTTTCTGTGTTGATGACCGTTTTGCCAGAGACACAAACTACTTGTTCTTTGCCCAGTTTGTGACAGAAATCCACTTGGCCACAAACAGCATGAGCATTCAGTTGAGGAAAGCAAAGCCTATGACCAGAGACGGACGCAGAATAACATCAGACATGTTACTGGATAAACGTGAGGTGGAAAGACTTGTGAGGAATAAAGATGCAGTAAGATTCATGCAGCCACTCAGAGGAACTCCAGCCTACTGGCAAAAAACAACCAGAGATCTCTTTGCCATGATCAGACAGTTGGGAATTCCGACATTCTTCTGTACATTCTCTGCAGCTGAAATGCGCTGGCCTGAGGTCATCGAAGCAATAAAAAGACAACAAGGTGAGGCTGTTAACTTTGACGAGCTTAACTGGTCCGCAAAGTGTGAAATACTGAGGAGCAACCCCGTGACAGCCATGCGGATGTTTGATAAACGAGTAGAGGCTTTATTCAGAGACCTTCTCCTCAGCCCGGCACAGCCTTTAGGAAAAATAAAAGATTATTTCTACAGAGTAGAGTTTCAGCACAGAGGAAGCCCGCACATTCACTGCCTGCTGTGGATAGAAGGAGCTCCAACATTGGACTCTGATGGGGACAAAACGGTGTGTGAATTCATCTCAAAGTACGTCACAGCTCAGCTCCCTGACCCACGCAAACAACCTGAACTGCACAGAAAAGTGAAGGCAGTACAGATGCACAGCAGAAACCACTCTCGCACATGCTTCAGAAGCTTTGGCTCTGCTTGCAGATTTGGATTTCCGAAACAACCCTGCAAAGAGACAATGATCACCAGACCTTTTGAAAGTGACACTGACATTTCCGAAGAAGTGGAAAAGGCCAAAAAGAAACTCCAACCGCTGAACGCGATCCTGCACGACCCTGACATTGCCGACCTGACTTTAGAGCAGCTCCTGGCTCGCTATGAACTGACAGTCAGTGAATATAATAAATGCATGAGCTTGATTGCCACATCCTGCTCGGTGACACTGAAACGTGACCCCAAGGACTGCTGGGTAAACGGGTATAATCCGTGCCTTCTCAAATCGTGGGACGCGAACATTGACGTGGCCTTTGTCCTCAACGGTTACAGCTGTGTTCTTTATTTAACCAGCTACATCACTAAGCAAGAGTCCAAAATGTCAGACTATCTGAAAACAGTCATTGAGAACTCCAACAAGGAACACGTCAACGAATGCGACGAAATGAGAGAGGTCATGCAGGCATATTCGAAAAAGAGAGAGATCTCAGCCCAAGAAGCGGTCGCAAGAGCATGTGGACTCAAACTGAAAAAATGTTCAAGAGGTGTTGTATTCCTACCAACTGATGACAACCCAGTTAGAATGAGCCGCCCAATGTCAGCCCTGGAAGACGCAATACCCGGCTCTGGTAGTATTTGGTTAAGCTCAGTCACCGATAAGTATAAAAACAGACCTGAGACACAAGAGTTTGAGGAGATGTGTCTGGCTGATTTTGCAGCAACATGCAGACTTGTTTATGGCAAACAAGCAAAAGGCAAAAATGTTCTTCGCTTGCTGAATGACTCGGGATTTGTTCAAAGGCGAAAAAACGACAAGCCCGCTGTGATCAGATTTTACCGACCCTCGAAGGAAAAAAGTCCCGAACAGCACTATGGAGCACTACTGAAGCTGTACCTTCCCTACAGATCAGATGCAGAACTGAAAAGGCCATACTTACCAACGTACCAGTCATTCTACGAAAGTGGCATCGCACATCAGCCTGGCCGTGAGCACGGTGAGCTAGTGAAGTACATCGTGAAACGAAACAAAGACAAATACGAGAAAAACAGTGAAGAGATTGAGCAAGCTGTGGAAGAGTACGAACAGAACAGAGGATTGATTGATGAATGGAACAACCTGGCACCCGAGTCTGAACTTGTGAGGATGGAGTGCATTGATGAACTGGAGCCTGATCGAGATAATGTACAAGAAAATGTCCCAGACTACAGTCGCCAGGTTAACGCTGTAACAGAAGCCAGAGCCATCAGAGAGCCCCCTGCAATGGATCCTGCCGTGTTACGTCAAATGTATCAGAACCTGAACCAGAAACAAGCCTGTGCCTTCTATTTAATCAGAGACTGGTGCATTAAGCGTGTTTGTCGCCTAAATCCAGAGCCACTGTTCATCTATATCAATGGTGGAGCTGGAGCAGGAAAGTCACATCTGATCAAATGCATCCACGCAGAGGCGTCAAAGATACTGTGCAAAGTGCCCAGACATGCAGACGACAGTGACATATCAAGCCCCACTGTGCTGTTGACTGCTTTCACTGGAACCGCAGCATTTAACATCTGTGGAACAACTCTGCACTCTCTGCTGAAGCTCCCCAGAAGTCTGAAACCTCCTTTTGTGGGACTGGGTAACACACTGGATGAAGTCAGAGCAGAACTGCTCAATGCGGAAATTTTGATAATTGATGAAGTCTCGATGGTTTCAAAGGCTCTCTTTGCATACGTTGATGTCAGACTGAAACAGATCAAAGGCAGCCAGAAACCTTTTGGAGGAATGTCAGTCATCGCTGTTGGAGACTTCTATCAGCTACCACCGGTGCGACAGTCTAAACCTCTGTGTGTACACGACCCAGAAAACATTGACCTGTGGCAGGAAAACTTTAACATGATCACGCTCACTGAGATCATGCGTCAGAAGGATGATGTCGCCTTTGCAGAGATGCTGAACCGGATTCGTGTGAAAGACAAGTCAGAAGAGTTGTCTGAATCAGACAGAGCTTTGTTATCACAGACCATCAGTGAACCAGATCAGTGTCCAACTGATGCCCTGCACATCTTTGCCACCAACAAACAGGTAGGTGCTCACAATACTGAAATACTGAGGAGAAATTACTACAACGTCATCAATATTGATGCAGACGACTACAAAAAGGATCCAAGGGATGGCAAAATGACACGACAACAACAACCATTCAAAGGAGGTACAAGTGAGCTACCAGACACACTCCAAGTTGCCGAAGGCGTACGTGTCATGCTGACTAGAAACCTGGATGTTTCCAAAGGACTGGTGAACGGTTCGTTTGCTACTCTTATCAAAGTGGTAACCTCTGAACAACATGTCAAGAAGCTTGGACTCCAAATGGATGATGGAACAGCATCAGGATCAGCTGACAACCTTGTTTACATCGAGAGATCAGAAGAGCAGCTGAAACAGAAAGGAGCAGTACGCAGACAGTTTCCCATCAAGCTGGCTTTTGCATGCACCATTCACAAGGTTCAAGGTATGACAAGACAGTCAGCTGTTGTCTCCCTGAAAAACATCTTTGAGCCTGGCATGGCTTATGTGGCATTGAGCAGAGTCACCTCTCTAAGTGGATTGCACCTGCTGGATATGGATGAGGGCAAAATCTACGCCAACACTGAAATCACTGAAGCGCTCGAGGCCATGAGACAAGTGAACTTGGACTCTATGATGCCACTTCTTGCACTCAGAGAGACGCTGAGCCGACCTGACACTCTGACCATTGTTCACCACAACACAGAGGGACTTCCAGCTCACATCAATGACATCAAGAGCCATCACGAGCTGTGTCTTGCGGATGTTTTGTGTCTCACAGAAACCCACCTGCAGGGCTCCTTTGTTGCCGACAGCCTTCACCTTCAAGGCTACAACATGTTCAGACGCAACAGACACCTGTCCTACACCAATGTTCCCCAGATGGCCAACAGAGCTGGTGGTGGAGTTGCCATGTATGTCAGAAATCATATTCAAGTGCAAGAGAAGCGCTACGTACATAATGTAACTGACCTAGAGTTTGTGGCTCTGAAGATTGAAGCACCAGTGAGAGCACTAATTGCAGCCGTGTACAGACCACCAGACTACTGTGTCAAGTCATTCCTGAAGAACCTGAGGAGCTTTGTGGAATCACTGGAGATCATGGCTATTCAACCCATCATTGTCTGTGGTGATTTCAACGAGAATCTTCTGTCTGAAGGAAAAAAGCCAATACTGGAGATGTTTCAGTCCAGAGGGTTTCAACAACTCATCACTGATCCAACCACAGAGAAGAACACACTGTTGGACATGGTTTTCATCTCTCAACCTCAGCAGTGTCTCCATTCCGGTGTGCTGAAGACCTACCACAGCTATCATGACCCCATTTACTGTGTATTGTCTTTTAACAGTTCATGAAACAGTGCGGTAAGTCCTACAGGTAAAGTAAAACACAAGTGACTCATTTGATAAAATTGTATTTTCTTCATGTTGTTATCACCACGTACATTCTTCAGTTTGCAATCAATAGAAAAATTCTTAAAGCGTCAATAATATTATGTAATAAATAAATAATTGACCATTACAGTCACACACACACAAAAAAAAAAAAATGTATATATATATCCAGTATGTTTTGGCTTGTGCATTTACCAGGGAGGGTTTTGGGTTTTGGGTTGGTAAATGCACAAGCCAGAAGAGTTTCAGGAACTGGGGACAGCCAGTGTTTACAATTCCAGTACTGCATGTGTCTCTGCTGAAGCTCCCCAGAAGTCAGAAACCTGCTTTTGTGGGACTTTTCATCATGTTGTTATCACCATGTACATTCTTCAGTTTGCAATCAATAGAAAAATCCTTAAAGTATCATCTTGTCTAAAAAATGAATAAATAATTAACCATTACAATTATAATAATAATAATAAAAAAATATATATATAGTATGTATGGCTTGTGCATTTACCAGGGAGGGTTTTGGGTTTTGGGTTGGTAAATGCACAAGCCAGAAGAGTTTCAGGAACTGGGGACAGCCAGTGTTTACAATACCAGTGCTGCATGTCTAACAGACACTGAAAAATAAACAATAAAATAAATTAATGTAAATAAATAATATTTATCAATGAATATAATATTTCCTATCTGTTAAATTATTAAAAACATAAATACACATTTATATGCAACTGCTGAAAGTACATGTTCTCTGTGTTATGTGAGCTGGGATGGTCACCACCCCTGCTGAAGGGCAGGTGGCCTGACCAGACACCATTAACTCTGTGTGCTTTCTGAGCCCTACTCAAAGTTCCCCTCTCCAAGCTTTACCACACAACTTCCACAACTTTGAGGATCAGCTGGGAACGGCCAGGACACGGTGGCTGTCAGTCTGCCATTGTCCAGGCACTGCAGCATCATCCTGTCAACAGTGGATCCACAACAACTGGGTTCCACAGAGTTCTTCTTCCTGCCTGCCCTGGCTGCTCTTCACTGAAGAGAATGAGACTGTCGTGGTGCTGCTGGTTGCTGAAGGTACGACAGACAATATGTGATTTATAGACTACAAGTTCTGCATAGTTTTATAACACAAAAATGTACAACATCTTTCTCTTTTCTTTTATCAGGAGCACCTACTTCCACCTCATCATCATTCAGCCACATCTGACCAGAAACAACAGCATCATCAAAACTGTCTGTCTGCAGAGCCCCCACTGCTGGACCGCACATACACAAGGGATCCTGCTGCCAGCTTCTATGCCTGTTCACACCAGAGCCAAAGGTATTGCTTTGTTGTTTCATCATTAAAGAACTTGGATGACACTGTTGACAATGTAGGTTTACAACATCATGTCCACTGCCTTCTCCTTTCTGGTCTACCCCCACTCTGATCACCGCACTTGACAGTAGAGACCGACAGGGCTGGACAGCTTTCAGGACCTTGTGATCTGTGTGACGGAGCACTGAGGGTGACAGGCTGATGATTCTCTGGCAGGTGATTACCTAAGGTAAATGATAATCAGTAAATGATAATCAGTTTGCAGGGAAGTGTGGAACATGTGTCATGTTCTTCATCTTCCAAAACACTTTTCTGTTTTGTCTTGTCAGGTTCACCTACCTAATTCGTCTGTTGATCATCTGGCAAGTGATGAGGTGCACTGCTGCACGGACACACAGCTCAGAACCACCAAGCCATCGTGCTGTCACTGACCACACATGACAGCACCATCCAATCTGTGCAGCAAGCAGCAAATGGCCATGTCATATTTGAACCTGGGCCACTGCAATCAGGACTGGTTTTATTCTTGGCTGTCACAACATCTATCACACGTCTGCCCGTCCTGGGTGAGGGATCCCTCCTCTGTTGCTCACCCTGAGGTTCCTCCCGTTTTTTTCCCTTGTAAAGGGTTTTCTTGGGAGTTTTTCCTCAGTCGATGTGAGGGTCTAAGGGCAGAGTGTTGTAATGCTGCTGTGTCAAGCACTTGGAGACAACATTTTTTAGAAATGCAATACACAATTGAACCTCCTTTCCTGCAAGTGCTGTAATAAAGGCAGATTCTAACTAAACCAACGACAGTCATTCTTATGTTTACTTAGTATTTTTTGCTGATATATTTCACATTACTGAAGAAAGGTGTTGTGTTTGAACAATTACATTAATGAAATCTATTTCTACTGCTTTTAGACCTCAGACACATCTTTTACACGTTTGTTAAACAATTCAAGTGTTTTTACACCAAGTCATTTAAATCAACCTCCTGCTCACATGTTCTCCCTCTCACATATTGCTTCATCCATATTAATAATGGTTCAACTATGTTTTTACAGTTCTTAGTTTTGAAAAATATTTGAGAACACTTTTTCAATTTCTTAATACACATCCCACACACACACACACACAGTGGTGCTTTTGCAAAACCTCCCGCAGTAGCAACAAGATGCAAGCAGTAGCAGCGGCGAGGGCATCAGAGCAGTGGCGATAGCAGCAAAAAGTGGCAGCAGTAATATAGCCAGGAATGAGTAGGTAAGATCAGGGACAGCATGTAAGTGATCAGCTTATTGTGATTTTAAGCTGTCAGGTCTCAGTGCTTTCTGGAACTGACTTCAACTCTTCAGACTCTTCAACTGTTACATTTGGTAATCCAGAATTTTCTAACATGTTCCTGTTTTTTCAACATTTTTACCTTGGTCACATTTTTCTTTACTATTATCTAAAACAGCTCAACTATTTTTTCACCATGTCATGGGATTCAGCCTCCAGCTTTCATGTTATATGTTTCTTCTTGAGATATTTAATCTATATTAGTAATAGTTCAAATATGTTTCTAAGATGTCAGTTAAACTTATTTGAGTATACTCAAGCTTTTCAATTAATTCATACTATTCTTAACAATTCAAGTAATTTTCCCCCCTTTCATACATCCTCCATCTTCAATCTTATACTTTTATTCTTAAGATATTTTTCTAGTCTAATCTATACTAGTAATCTTTCAACAATGTTTTCAAGCTGTCAGTGTTATATACATTACCAGTAGACTTCAGCCTTTCAATTTAATCATACTAATCTTCAATTATTCAAGTTGAAATCATCTATTACCCGTTATTAAGCCAGGATTTTCCTCAAACCTTTTAACATGTTTTATTTTTACCCTTCAGACATGATGTAGTTGTTAGTTATTCTGCTCGTTATTCTGCTCTTTAAAAAATGTTATAAATCTTCAACAATTTAAGTAATTTCCAACCATTTCAAACTCTTCATATTTTTTCATCTCTTCAAGATTGCTTCTTCAGTTTCTTCACCTAATTCAGCATTGTTTCAACAATTCATTCAGCTCATTCAGCTTACAGCTTGAAGCATTCACCCGTATTTCCTTCTTGGAAATGCATTTTCTAGTTATGTTAAGTTCTTCAACCGTAAAAAATAGTTTCCGAACTGGCAGACCGTCGGAATGGCGGTCGCCCCCCCATTTCCCCCCATCAGAGTTTTCACTCGATAATAATAGTTATTAAGTGATATGCAAGATAAACAAAAACTCTGATTGTATTTCCATGAAGTAATTGTTGTTGGTTGAGCTGCAGAACTCCGCTGCACTCGGTGATCCGACTCGTCAGGGCTTTCCCACCAACAAGCGGCTCCAGGAGGAAAAGTAGGTGAGTTGGTGCTAAAGAAAACAGGCAAAGCTAGCAGATGTTTGACAGCTCGTACTACGTGCTGGGACCCTGTATGCACTATTGATGAAATTTGATGCAGTTCTGAGTGTCAGTGCCCGATCCGTACCCGGAACACAATCCAGGGTTCCTGCAGCTTAAGTTAAGTAAAATTTAACACTTCTTAAGACTTTTTTAATGCCATTTGAAATGAAATTTAAGACCAACTTCACAATAAACGCGAATGAAAACATGGGTTTTACCAGCGCCGTAACGTAACCGTGCGGGGCCCCCCCACGGCCGTCCACCGCGGATGATGGCGGCGAATCGGCGCTGTCATACAGTAAGTTATCATGATGTGAACCTGTTGCGGTCATGGTTGCGGTGTTAAAAAAAATAAAAATAAAAATAAAAAAGGCCGTTGATTCAGTGGAAACCCGGCTTAACCGGCGGGGGCGGGGCCCCCACGGCATGCGGGGTCTGCGGGGGTATACTTTACGGCCCAGGGCTTTACCCACTTTCCTACATGGTCCAAGGTGAAGTGACTGCAACATGAATGATGGGGGGAGGGGGAGAGATTCTAAATTTTACCTGCGAATGTTTTTATTTTCCAAGTGTAGCCTACAATTGTGGTATTCGTACTGTAATTTGTCTTGATTTTGAACGGAACGGTACCACCACATAAAATATTTATTCAGAAAACGCTCCATTTCTTCACTCATGTTTAATTTTACTGTAGAGTAACTGTATCATCTCACAATTGTGAGATTTTCATATTGTTTCATCCCTCGTATTACAATACCTCAATAACAAGCTTATGATATTCACTGCAGTATTGTAAGACATATCATGATATCAAACTCTCACTGTCAGGGCCGTTGTATAGGGGAGAAAGGTGATGATAATTCCAGGGGCCCAGCGCCTAGTACTAGGGCCCACAAAAAAACCCAGTAGTCTAATCTTTGTATGACTGAATTATTCTGCATAAAACCCTGACTAATACTCAGTAACGCTGTATTAGCATCGAAACAAAGTAGGCTAAATAAAAAATGATAATACATCCATAGTCTAAGAAAAAAAGTGGAAAAGTCAGGGGGCAGGGGCCCAATTTAGTATTCTTTCAGGGGGCCCAGAATTCCTAGCAACAGCCCTGCTCACTGTATGAGCACAGTAGCTCTTTCCACTAACGTTAGCCAATTCACAAGTCAACAACAACAACAACCACATACACCCCGGCTCACCTCGCTCCTTGTCCCTCTCTAACTTTAAATAAATGAATCTGCCGTGACACAACACAACAGTCGTTGTTGTTATTTTAACAGTGTGAGAAGTTTGACGATCTCCGCGACATGTACGCGGTTGGTCGGTGTGTCTCACGTGCGTTTCGTCTCGCTCTCAGTAGAAGCTGCAGCTACTGTTGTTGTTGCTCCATGTAGCGCTAAACATCAGATAGCAACAGGCTAGCTGCTTGGAAGTCAGCAGTGAAACACAACGCAGCCAGCCACACACACTCACTAAACAATCAGCTGACACGGTGACACACAGACGATTGTCTCTCACACTCATTTCATATCGGGCCCACGTGTCGTTACGATACCCATTCTTTTTTTTTTAATCCAGTGACGGATTTCCAACCCTAATTTGTCAATCCTCCATATAGTCCAGTCATTTTATGAGAAAAGGTTAAACAAATTGCAACAGAAGCAAACTCAATTGATTTTGTATCCTCAACATGTCCCAAGTGAGGGAAAAAAAGCCCCGAAGAATCCCATTAGGGGAAAGTTTTGAAAAACACCCAAATATATCCCATTTATACGCATATAAAAAAATTTTTTCACGTGAATAGGGTAAAATTTTTAACCTTTAGATATCTCCATGAAAATTACTGAGTTGATTACTTACATTAAGACAAACAAAAAATGTATTACAAGTTTTTTGAAATTATTTGTTAACATGATCAAATTTGCATAAATTTGCATAAAATCCACCGTTTTGATGGCACATGTATATATGAAGTTGCTGTGGTGGTACCAGCATGAAAATTGGAATGAGTTGACTCCATCGGTCAACCAACAAGAAATCACTTTAAATTTCAAGATGACTGCAATTTTTCAAGGTAGCCACATCCTTAGTAGAGCAGGTATGAGCAAACAGTGCATAATCCAATTACGTATGGCTAATTTGCATATATGGGCCATTCTACAAAATTGGTGCAAACTGCTGTCCCCAAACAAAAAAACTAATTTAAAAAGCATTTAAGTATGCACATTTTAAATGTTTACTAAGATCCTTCAATTATCTATTGAAACCCAAAATAATATTTAAAATATCATTTTCCTAAATATATTTTAAATCATCATTTATAGGGTACTTTACATTGGGAGGTGGCTGTCCCCAACACCATCTCCTAAATTTCAATTCATGAAAATGATACTAAAATGATATTTATAAATTTTTCTTTTGGTGTTTTTATAAAGATCTTTTTGATTTTTTTTAAAGTGAAGTGTAAAAAAGTACATTGATTTTATATATTTTTTGTAAATCATGAAAATGTATGTAAAAAATGTTGTCCCTCATTTTCTTGTCATTACCGAAACACTGTAGGTGTTAGTCCATAGGCTGAGACTGATTTAAGCCACACCTCTAATTTTTTTATCAGGAAGCATTCCTTTGTCCCTCTCATGTTGTGGCTGCATGGTGAGTAGCTAAAGTTATCTAAAATTGTCACTACCGAAACAGTCACTACCGAAACATGTGGTCACATTTCGGTAGTGACACGATGTGCTGATTATCATCTTTAAGCTAGTGACAAAATTGTCACTACTGAAACAGTCACTACCGAAACATGTGGAACACTTAAGCCTTTATTTGGGGAATATAAAGACAATTTTAACATAGTTAGGCAACTAAAAAGTATTTTATTATAAATTTCATGTCAGTTAAAGGTTGCATGGCATGAAAAATTCACTTATTACGTTTTTTTTTAATAGTAATATGTGTCCTGCTAGCCTGTCTATGGTCCTTTAAGTCAGTGGTTCCCAACCTTTTTTGGCTCGTGACCCCATTTTGACTCCACACATTTTTCTACAATTACTAGACATTTCAGGCGACCCCATTTGAATTCCAGGCGACCCCACCTGGGGTCTCGACCCCAAGGTTGAGAAACACTGCTTTAAGTCAGTCTTTAAGTCTAATGTTCCATTAGTTCCATTAGTCAGGCTCAGACTGACACTTGTTTTTGCCACTGCTTACTAATTACTGATGTCTTAAAATGTGTCAGTAATATTCATTTCTGTGGTTAACTTATACAGGGAGAGAGACAATATGCCAGATCAGAGGAGCAGAGCAAAAACAGGAGCAGAGAGACTGAGGGAGTACAGAAAAAGGTTGAGGGATGACCCTGTGAAGTACGAAGAGTACTTAAAAAAGGAAAGAGAAAGAAATAACAAACGAAGGGAAGAAGGAAAGTTGAAGAGTGTCACTGAGTTATCTGCAAGGGGGCAAAGAAGGCAAAGAAGGAAATGGAGGACAAGACAGAGAGTACACAGGACAATGAAAAGACAGAAAGAAGTAGCTGTTTGCAGGGACACACCACCTAGCACTTCCAGTGAGAGTGAGGGGAAAAGAGGAACCAAAAGAAAAACAAAAAGCAAATATAGAAAATTAAAGGAATTAGAAGAGAAGATAGAAGAAATGCAGAGAAAGAAAGAAAAATATAAAAAGCGATGTCAAAGATTAAGGCAGAAGATGACCTCAGAAAAGTCTGAATCTCCAAGATCAAAAACACAGATGGATGCACAGAAGTACAGATTTCCTCAACATGTGACAAAGACCCTACTTTTACACAACACACTCATGCATCAAATTAAAGAGAAATACAAGTCTGCGAGTTACAAAGACAAACAATCATTCAGGAGATTTCTCACAACCGGGCTACTGAGGAAGTACAAACTTGTCTCTACAATGAGAAAATGTGTTGGTGTCTCCCACAAAGTGTTCAACAAGAGTGAAAACCACCCATGTCTTACCCATCAGAAAAATTATAAGCAAAAAAACATGGACATAGTCAAAACATTTCTAAGTCGAGATGACAATAGTCGGATATCTGCAGGAAAGAAGGAAACAATCACAAGATTTAAAACAAAGAAACAGAAGAGGTTTCTGTCCGACACAATGTTGAATTTGTACAAGAAACTGATGCTGGAGATGCCTCATCTGAAGCTATCCTATTCACTTTTCTGTAGGATCAAGCCATTTTGGATTGTGGCTCCAAACATCAGTAACAGGGAGACATGTGTCTGCAAAGTGCATGACAATGCCAAAATGAAAGCAGAGAGGCTCAAGCAGCTTGGCATCATAAACTCACAGAGTTTAAACGAAGTGGCAGAGGAGTTGTGCTGTGACACACAGGTTAAGGCTTGTATGTACAGAGAATGTATCTCATGCAAGAACAAGTCGCTCACACATACCAAAAAGACCTCAGGAGCAGGGGTCACATGGTGGTACCAGTGGCTCACAAAAAAAGAAGACTATGAAAAAGAAAAGGATGGGAAAAAAGAGACGATCACAGTGACAAAAACCGTTAAACAGAGATGTGAGGGTAGCACAGAGCACCTCCTGGAAGATTTTGAAAAAGACATGAAAGACAAAGTGTGCAAGCACCTCTTCAACATCCAACATCAATACACACAGCTACAATCTTTGCACAGATCTCTGAAGGAAGATGAGGCTATTCTTCACATTGACTATGCAGAAAATTGGCAGTGCAAATATGCAAAGGAGGTACAGCAAGTCCATTTTGGAGCATCTCACAGACAGACAACTCTACACAATGCTGTTTTGTACACCACAGAAAATACTCTGACATTCTGTACCCTGTCACCTTCAATGAAACATGATCCTGCTGCCATTTGGGCTGAACTTGAACCAGTTCTTCAGTTCCTGAGGGTGAACCATCCAAAAGTTCAAAAACTCTTCTTCATTAGCGATGGGCCAACCATGCAGTATAGAGGCAAGAAGAACTTTTACTTAATGAGCACCATTCCTTTCCAAATGGGTTTTACTGCTGTGAACTGGAATTTCCTGGAAGCTGGTCATGGTAAAGGACCAGCTGATGGTGTTGGAGCCACCATAAAGAGAACAGCAGATTCACAAGTAGCCAGAGGTACTGACATACCAACAGCAAAAGCACTGTATGACACACTCCTTCCTCTCACCAAAGTCAAACTCCTGTATGTGGATCAAGAGCAAATTTCAGCAGTAAGTGCTCACCTGCCAGAGAAGCTGCCCACCATCAAAGGCACACTCTGCATCCATCAGGTGGTTTGCAATGTGCCAGGCACCATCCATTATCGAGTGCTGAGTTGCTTTTGCAACAGAGAGGCAATATGCCCATGTTTTGAGCCTGTGTCCACAAACATCGCACCACCGACACAGCCTGTAACTGCTGAACCACAAGCTCAATCAAGCTCTGGATGTCAAGAGAATCTGCGTCCAGTTGACGACATCACAGACAACCTTGTTGGCAAGTGGTGTGTGGTCACCTATGAAAATGATCCATATCCTGGGATTATTGAGGATGTGGATGAAGGTGAGATATTTTCATTTTCATTTATAATATACAAACAGTTTAATTCTCCCATAAACTATTTTCCATTCTAATATTCCATAACACTTGAATAAGCTTGTGTAACATAACCTTGCCCTTTATTTGTCTTCAGGTGCAGTGGAGGTAAAAGTAATGCACAACATTGGACGAAACAGATTTTTTTGGCCACTAACTGAGGACAGGATCTGGTACACAGCAGACAAGATCGTCACCCTAATCTGTCCACCTCAACAGGTCACGAGCAGGCATGTCCAAATACACCCACCAATGTACAAGGCTGTGTGTGAAAAGTTAGACTGCTGAAGAGACTTCTGTGTGTCACACACACACACACACACACACACACACACACACACACACACACACACACACACACACACACACACACACACACACACACACACACACACACACACACACACACACACACACACACACACACACACACACACACACACTTCGGCAAAGCAAGTTAAAACCCGAAGGGAAGGAGATTGTTTTGGTTAAATTTTTTCTCCTGCAGTTATAATATATCCATCTCAGTTTTCAGATGTAGTTTTGCAACAGAGGAAATGTTAAGAGCTGGATAAGGCAAGACAAGGAGAGTGCTGCATGAGTGTGGTCCTCTTACTGTAATTATATCATCAGCACACACTCATTTCTATGTTCATGTTCTGTAGACTTTTGTGAAGCAGATGTTCTCATATTTTTAACCTGTGATACACACTCAATCGGAGAGGACAGGCTGATGAAATACAAACTGTGGCTTTATCCTGTTTAAGAAGGAGCAGTGGAGACTGGTGGCTCAGTGATCTAGAACAGAAGTCTCACTGTGGGGTTATTGTTTTGTTGACTTTTGTTTTAGTAATGAAATCCAACTTTGTGCTTATAGAACCAGATGACATGAAAACATGTAGGTATGTATGTGGATGTGTGCATGCATGCATGAGTGTATGCATGTTTGTATGTGGATGTGTGGATGTGTCTGCATGTGTGTATGTTGATGTGTGCATGCGCATGCATGCATGCATGCGTGTTACAGTAGATATGTGTGCATGCATGTCAGCTCTACAAAGCTTTTCTGTGTCTATGTTGCTGTTCATAATAAATCAAAGTGATTCTTAAACAGTTTATATTGTGAGATCTTTTCTTTATTAGGTAGAAAAATCAACATGTTATGTTTTCTCACTTGCAGTCTCCTCAAGACCGAAACTATCAATACCTCTTCAGTGTGATGTAATCTGAAATTCAAGCACTGTTATGTCATTTTCAGATATCTAATGTCAGATGTGTGTCTGATATACACATGTTTAACATTTATGACTTATTAGTTATTTTTATTACGTAACATAAAATGATCACAGTCTTATTCAGCTGTGACAAACAAGGTATTGTGGTCACTACCGAAACAGTATTGTCACTACCGAAACTGTGCCGTCACTACCGAAACATGGGATGTTTTGTCAAAAATAAAGTATATTGAATTATCAACTAAGATATTGTGATGGTGTTTGGTTCAGTGGGTATTAAAACTAATAAATCCTTAAGTCTGTAATCATTATAATCAACTTTACGCCCTTTACAAAGAAAAATTGGATCAAAAATCCAATGACTGTGATAAATCACGCTTAAACACTTTATTGAAATTATATACTTTTTAATTTACCTGTGAATTTTGAAAAATACAATTTCAGAAAAATATATTTACAAGGTAGATGTAAACTAAATTTCAATAGATCAATGCAACCCTTCATTTCATGTGATATTTCATTGTGTTTCGGTAGTGACAAATTTTGGGGGAGGAAAAATATTTCAAAACTGTCTGAAAATACAAAATGAGAATTAACTGTACAACTACTAGAAATGTGTACCTTGGATATTATACTACTAACATACATGAAAAGTTTTGGGGAAAAGACACATTTATTTCAAGATGTTTCCAACTCTGACTTTGCACCAATTCTGTAGAATGGCCCATATACCAACACCAACCTGATCTAAACATTGGGTATAGCAGGTGAAAATGTCTTGTTCAGTCTTGTTAACATATTACAGTTAAAAAACTTAATATTAAGGTCTGAATGGAACCCATTTAGGCTATCAGGTGTTGTATGTGTGCAAATTAGCCATACGTAATTGGATTATGCACTGTTTGCTCATACCTGCTCTACTAAGGATGTGGCTACCTCGAAAAATTGCAGTCATCTTAAAATTTAAAGTGATTTCTTGTTGGTTGACTGATGGAGTCAACTCATTCCAATTTTCATGCTGGTACCACCACAGCAACTTCATATATACATCTGCCATCAAAACGGTGGATTTTATGCAAATTCATGCAAATTTATGCAAATTTGATCATGTTAACAAATAATTTCAAAAAACTTGTAATACATTTTTTGTTTGTCTTAATGTAAATAATCAACTCAGTAATTTTCATGGAGATATCTAAAGGTTAAAAATTTTACCCTATTCACGTGAAAAAAAATTTTTATATGCGTATAAATGGGATATAATTGGGTGTTTTTCAAAACTTTCCCCTAATGGGATTCTTCGGGGCTTCAGATTTTAATTTAAGACTTTTTAAGGACCCGCGGGAACCCTGCAATCCGTCCCAGACGCTTACTGCGCATGCGTGCTTTTCTACGGCAGCCTGAAGGCAGCAGACCATGACAGAGCATGACCGCGGATATATGCATGAAAACAGAGACGTTTTTTGGGAAAAACACAAGCACGTCGTCACGAATTTCCCTCTGTTCTATTTCTGATTAAATTAAATTTAATGTAGACCGACAAGTTAATTCTAAAACATTTATTTATTGATGTAAATGTGGTGATTTCTGCACATACAGTCAGCGCTGCTCTTTTGATTGACCAGAACACACTTGAAGCTTTGCTTTTCATTTACACAAACTAATCAATGAGACCTTTTTTTTTTTTTTAATGAGACCATAAATTAATCTGCTCGCTTTCCACCGGCGTGACGACGTAAGATGACCGGTCGATCCCCTCAGCCGGCCGGCTGCTGCCTCTGAGATGAGCCGAGCAGCGAGCTAACGTTAGCTCCCAGTGGCTGCTCCCAGGTCGCTCTGCACTTCTCCCAAAACGCCGGAGCAAACTTCCAAACAAACGTCAGTCGGATAAACTGACCAAAGATAGGACTCTAAACTTCTCGCATCAAAGAAATATTTAAAATCAATAAAGTGACGTTTTAACGACACTACAGTGGACTTTTAATGGGACTTTTTTAGCATTCGCGGTGTCTGCCGGCGTCTGTCTGCTGCCTTCAGGCTGCCGTAGAATGGCACGCATGCGCAGTAAGCGTGTGGGACGGATTGTGTTCCGGGTACGGGTCGGGCACTGACACTGACACACTGCTGTGTGTGGCGACAGTGGGTCTTTGCTGAAGTTGGTAGAACTTGAGAATCTAGCAGTCGGGTAAATTGATCTCTCGAGGGGGGGTCTGACTCGGTGTTACAGTGTGTTTGACCATGGTTTACACTTAGACCGGCACTGAGCCAGTGGCTCATTGCAGAGGTGGTGGTAACTTTTAATGGGCCTCTGGTTGTTTCAGCACCATGGTCAACGTCACACATTTTTTAATGACCACAGACTTACTGTCACCATGACAAGTACAAATTGGCTATTTCTGAACCACAGTTGATGCTAAGGAGGACCTAGTCACACAAAATGAATTCAGACAACACACAAGTGACACTTGGCTGTCTCCCTCGGCTGTTGTTACAAATCCGCAGTGTGCCAGAGAGCCTCACCCCCTGACTGGCAGTAGAGGCAACACACTTTGTACATCGGGACCAGTCATCTCTGAAGTCCTTAAGAACACTCTTAACTGGGAAATGTCATTAAGCCTATACTGCATGTAAAATTGTAAAATTCTATATGAAGTGATGAAATAACTTATTGTCTTGTTGTTTCCAGGCCAGGAAAATTGAAAAAAGTGTTGAGGACATTGTTGCTGTCATAGACAAGCTTCATGCCTCAACAATAAAAGAGTGTGATCAGGAAATGTTTTGGGGTAAATTCCAAGCCAAACAGAGCAAGGCTCAGGAATGGCTATCGCAGACATAAAAAGGTAAAGGTTTCTTATTCATCACGTTGACATTCATAAAAGACTGTGGCTAAGAATCATTTTCATATGGTTGACTTTATCCCTACGGAAGAGAACCTACTTCAACTGATCAGTGTTGCATGTGAATTATTTCTTAGAAAGCACCATGAGGACTGACATCTTTTTGTCTCTCTAGCAAACTGTGCCGGCTGGCACCAGTGCAGATGAACCTGCAGTCTCATCTGAGGACAGCAGTGAGGACACTGCCGTCCCTCCTGCTTCAGTACCATATGTGTCCACGACTCCTGCACAGGTAAAACAAAAGCTTGTTTGGAGAGTAGCACAGATAGAAAGTGACTAACAGTTGGTCTTACAATGCACCTAAAGCAACTTGGTCTATTAAATTATTATTGTAAGGGCCGGGACTCAATTTAAAAAATAATAATCTAATCAATTAGAGGCTTTGTAATTAATGAATTGAAATTACTCACATTTTTAATTGCATATAAATATTTGGTCTGAAATATTTGACCTATTTGACCTGGATTTTAGTGTACCATTGAATAATGACTGAATACATAAGTTTTATTAACAAGTTAATTAATCTTAATTAATGTGTTAAAGTCCCCGCCCTAATTATTGTAGGGTTAAGGTTATATTATCAAAGTGGGTTAGGGTTAGGGTTATCAAAGTGAATTAGAATCGATATTCAAGAATAATTAATTCTTTCTAATTGTTTTGGTGTTATTTGCAATTTTTTTGTGTCTTTTCTGATGACAACACATCAGACAAGTTCTTAAAACATCCACTGCCACCACCACCTTGTTTCTTTTTCATTGACCGAAAAGACTGGACAAAGCTAAGGAAGAAACAGCGTCGTTATCAATTCCAAACCCTCAATTGGACCCCAGTGATATCTAAAGGCATTAGATCCATACATCCGTTGTGTAGCTTTGGCTTCAAAAGACACCGAGTCAGAGCAATTGGCTCTACGACAGCTGGTCCTGTCTTGGTCTGTTCAGGCTACTGCCTTTTTGATGACTGCCCGGTAGAGGTTGAAATAGTTATCCCAGAGGAGTCATCCTTAAAGGCCCTGGTCACATTTAGAGCTTGTTTTGTGTGCCAACGGTTGGACCAGGTCAAAAGACGGCCGGTGCGAGGCAATGAGAGAGATGCCCTGTCACAGACCTAAATACAAAAATGCCCAGGAGTGTCTTCCTGGACAGTATTGGAAAGCTGGATGACACTGTCATGGCACTAGTTGCAAGGACCAAGTCCCCGCAACTGGTGTCATGAAAACATTGGCATGGAGCGAGAAGAGGAAAATGAGGCGACACAAAAACGAGGTCCTCAGCCTACTGAGGATGCTGGAAGAAGAGGAGGATGACCCTGACGAGAAGGTAATACAGAATATCAGCTTACACCCAAAAGGTGTAACGCTGTTTTCTGCAAAAACACTCAGGATTTTGTTTCAGAGGTGTAAAAAAGACATTGTGTATATTGATGCTACAGGGAGCATTGTGCTGAAGAGTAAAGGCCAGACAGCACCCTTTTATGTGTATGAGGTTGTGGTCCGGCATCCCTGTAGCCACCTATGTCACATGTGACCACACAACAACATCTGTGTCTTATTTTTTGGGGTCACTGGTCACTGAACTTATCAGACAGCATGGCCCAAAAGCCAAAACCAGACCGGTCACGCTGATCTGTGATGGTTCAGTGGTCCTTCTCCAGTCACTGTCAATGAGTTGTGTGATGAGTAAGTCTACAGGAGCTACTCACCAGGTACTTCATGATAGTGAGTGGTCAGGCAAAGGAGGATGCCATCACTCTTCCAATCCTCCATAGATGCCTGAGCCATGTCATGAAGAATGCAAAAGAACTTTGCAAAAAATGTTTTTTGTAATATGCATAAGAATTCAGACATAGCTGCTATAAAATCTCTAATACTGATTTTGCAATTTTCCTTTGTAGTGCCTCCGAACATTACAAGTTTGCCATGCATGTTTTTGGATGCATGACCCAGGCATCCACTCTGAAAGAACTGGATGAACTTGTCATCAGCACCTATGTGGTGTTCTCCAGTTCCCACTGTGGTGTAACTGTTTAGAACTATTAAGTCCTTAGTATGACATCATCGGTGCACCGTAGCCTAGGAGACAGGTAGCCAGGGAGATGAGTTAGTTTTACAGATGTTAGGTAAATAAACATTCACGCTAAACGTACAGCTGGACTCATGTAGTTATTTAAAGGGACAACGAGGAGTTTTGGAGAAGCGAAGTGTTTTCACGCTGCCTCCGCGCGCACCGTAGAATTCCTCCACCGGCGCAAGACGGACTCATGTTTTCATTCATCAAGGATTAAAGTCAGAGGTTCAAAGAGGTTCAGTTACCGTCGTAGTTCCAACCATAACGCCGCCCGAATCGCCGTTATTCTCATTTGCGTCCGCGAAACCGAAAGCAATAAGTGCTGGTCGGCTCGACCAGCATTTCCGCCACCACTAATAATAACAAAATAATGATAGAGACAAAACGATATATTGATCGAAAATGGAGCCATTAACAAGTGCGGGTAGCGTAGATTCATCCACATTAACGTGAGACTGTTTTATAACCGAATAGAAACTCCTCGTTGGCCCTTTAATAACATGACAATGGTGTCAGAAGTCCTATAGTTGGCGTGGAGAGAAGAAGCCCGACGAAAGAGAAAAAAAAAAGTATTGTTTGTTTACACCTGCTAAGGAAAGAAAGTGAAAGACAAGATGAGCCACGGAGGAGACGCTAACGGTAGTAGCCGGGACATTTACAAGGGCGTACGTGATGGATTTCAAAGTTTCTTCGTGGTCAAGAAAAATGTTATCTACGAGCGTGCTAAGTTCAACATGCGCAAACAGAGAGAAGGAGAGCCAGTGGATTCGTTCGTCACTGCATTATATGCGCTAGCTGAAAACTGCAACTATGGAGTGCTACATGACGAGCTAATCAGAGACAGACTCGTCGTTGGACTGTTGGACAAGGGGCTGTCAGAACGCATGCAGGTGGATGCAGAATTCACCTTGGACAAAGCTGTCAGGATGGCACGTCAAAGTGAGGAAGTGAAAAAGCAGCAAGCTTCTCTGCGAGGTGACACCAGAGCTCAGGCAAGTGATGCTAAATCTGTGGATAGAGTCAGAGTGCATAGCAAGCCTGCTAAAAACAAAGCTCAGCATGCTAATAAGCCACACAATGCCCAGTACAGCAAAGTCCTCACAGTCGCAGTGAAATAAATGTGGCAGTTCTCCATCACATCCATCAAGAGATTGTCCTGCAAAAGAAGTTAAATGTCTTACATGTGGCAGAAAGGGACATTACAGCCGTGTGTGCAGGGCACCAAGCTGTACATGAGGTTGAAGAAGAAGAAGAGGATGCTATCTTCCTTGGCAGCATCACGACAGATGGAAATCCCTGGATGGTCAACATAGGCATCCATGACAGAAATGTGACACAGGTGCTGACGTCACAGTCCTGCCACACACTGTATTCCTGGAGATATACAGAGAGCCTAAGCGGAAGCAGGAAGTAGCGCGGCCATGGGACCTCAACTCTGAAAAACGTTCCATTCAAATGAACGAGAGTGAGATTTTTATTTCGACATCTGATTGAATTGCGCCGTGAGAAAAAAATATGACCTCTACCTGTTTAAAACATCACGTTTCATCCGAAAAAATCCACAGTTTATCGTAAAACGGCAACAGAAGAATGTATTTTGTGTGAAGGCGGCTCTACGGACTACAGATCTGGGGTCTCATTTATAAACCTTGCGTACGCTCAAAAAGTGGCGTACGTGACATTTTATGCCAAGTTTGTGATCTATAAAAAGCAAACTTGACGGGAGAATGTGCGCAGCTCTAAGCAAACTCTGACCCAGGCGTACGTATGGTTTGGAGGAAAAGGAGAATTGGCGACACAGACGGTGTGGTGGTGAACTGAAGTCAGACTGAAGAAATGTAGAGTGAGAAGAATGATTACGTTTTTATTATCGGCGCTGCTTCACACATTTAATTTCAACCCGTATGTTAGATGTTGCCATGGTGATTTAATTCAATAGCGTTATTTTGCATCGGACTGGTTTTTCAGGAAAAAAAACTTCATACAATTTAACTTGAGATTCAAAATCAAAATTTCTTCTCTATATTTAATCATCACCATCTCTCCGTCATATTGTCCACTCAGAGCGCAGGAGGAGAGGACGGCGCTGCTGCATGGAATAAACACAGTGTAAATAACTTTATGTTCCTGTGATACTGTGTGAACATATGATCCAGAGTCAATTAAATCTCAAAGCCTGGAATTTAAAAAAATCCAGTAATCGTTCGCACAATTGTTATATTCTGTATTCTTGTTATCAAAAGAAGTGTAAAGTTTGATCATCCCTCAGAATGTAGGAAGTGATTTAAAAGTTTTATGGATCGGTCTAATGACTGTAAATGTATGAATACAGCGGTGAGCCCCGTGCGTAATTCTGCACCGCGGCACCGCTGGAGGAGAAAGGAGGGAGAGGGAGACCATGATGAAGGTTAATAACTCCTTTCAGTTTAGAACTGTTGTCATTGTTTTAACTACAGTAGGCTACAGTATGTGCCGAACCGGGTCCAGCGCTTGTGAGGCAGCGCACTGAAACTCTGCCGCTGACGCCGTTAACAGCTGCAGCAACGTGTCACGGTGCCACTTCCACACCTGCAGCCAATTCACAACAGCGGCAGATCAAGAGCACGTCAGGCTCATTCACATGTAGATCGCATTCATGTGGTGGTTTGCATTGATCATCTACGGTTAAAACAGGGCGTGGACAGGGCGGAACGTAGCCTCGTAAACCAGCCTCCCCCGGAAATGCATTCAATTCATTTCTCAGGGGGAGTCTGGCCTCATCTCCGTTGTAACCGTTTCGCCGAAACACTCCGCCTACCGAGCCAATCAGTCCCTGATTGGCCAACGTGCTGTGATTGACACAGCAGTTGGCCAATCACGGACCGAAGAATAACAGCGATAACGTCTTTTCCTCCCAGAAACTCAACAAGCGCCGACTCTTGCTCTAGTTTAAGTTCTGTAATTGATGGTATTTCATTTAGAACTTCCCTTACTGCTGTTTTTACGCCGCTGTTTGACGCTCCGCCATGTTTGTTGTAGGTGAGTCCAGTCCATGTAGTGATGTTTTCAGGCCCTGATTGGCCAACGTGCTGTGTCAATCACAGCGGCGACGCTGATTGGCGCGGTAGACGGCCGATTTCTGGCGAAACGGTTTCAACGGGGATGAGGCCAGACTCTCCCTGTGAAATGAATTGAATGCATTTCCGGGGGAGGCTGGTTTACGAGGCTAGGCGGAACGTGAAGCTGATTCAGCGGAACTCTGTGATTTATAAAGGGAAGTTTGCTTAGGAGTTTGCGTGCGCAGGGTTTTATAAATCTGAATATTTCTTGGCGCACGCAAAACTTGGCTTATGGACGTACGTACACTTTTAGTAACGATCCCACACACAGTTTTATAAATGAGACCCCTGGTGTCCCACAAAAAATACGTCACCAACTGACACGGTAAACGGCGGCATTTGGTGTGTGACGTCACCTACGCGACTTGTAGTCTTTCTGGTTACAGATTCTTCAGAATTTTATTCTACAATAGTTTTACGATAAACTGCGGATTTTTTCGGATGAAACGTGATGTTTTAAACAGGTAGAGGTCATATTTTTTTCTCATGGCGCAATTCAATCAGATGACGATATAAAAATCTCACTCTCGTTCATTTGAATGGACCGTTTTTTAGAGTTGAGGTCCCATGGTGACCGTTACTTCCTGCTTCCGCTTAGGCTCTCTATAAGAACAATCCACCAATGCTCAGAAAATCAACAAAGCCACTCCTGGGACCTGGGAGGAGTCCACTTGATGTTGTTCGCCATCTGCACACTGCCTTGCTGGGAAGATCTGTGAGCTGTAGACTGGGGCTGGTAACATGCCTAGACAGTGTCACTATGGAGACATTAAAGCAAGCTTACCCGAAACTGTGCAGCGGACTCATAGACGGATTATCATGACCACGGGCCCTGGACACAAACTCGCCACGGGCCCCTGTCTACACACGCAAACAGTGCGCGCGGAACGGCGGCTTCCCATTACGCACATAACACCGGGCAACACACAACCACACAAAAATAACTGTAATTTTAGGTCTGTTTTATTTGGCACCTGCCACGTACAGCACAATAAACATAATGAGAGAGACAGCAAGCGCACAGCCAGTCCTCGCAGTATTATATAGTAATACACACCTTAATTAAAACATAGGCAACTATATGACACAAATCGTTAAAGTAGGCGGCAACATGTATCAACATCAAGTAAAGAGCCACAGCTCGGACCACACAAAACCACAGTGAGACTCACCTAAAATATAGGCTTTTTCCGGGCTTTCTTTGAGGAGAAGTCCTTTATCAGATCATCAAAGTTCATGTCTCGAACGAGTTCGGACTCTATAGCCATGAGTGATAAGCTGTTCAGGCGTCTCTGCATCATTTTTGTCCTTAGTTCATTTTTTATTCTGGCCATTTGAGAGAATGACCTTTCTCCCTCGCAGTTTGTCACAGGAAGCATCAGATACTGTCTCATGGCAATGTACACATTAGGAAATGTTGACTGTAATCCACAATCAAGTATTGTTTTCAGACATTTCGGTGGAGGCACATTCTGTCCGTCTGATCTGATGAAAGCTCTGAAGTGAATCAGTTCATTTCCAAGATTGCTGTCCAGGTCAGCGGGATAGGCAGAGGCAAGTGAGTTCGCTTTGTTTATTAACTCACAGTCAGGTGTGTTTTCCGGCATGAAAAGAACACCAAACAGATCACACAGGTGCTTGTATGCATCGATTCTGTGGCTGAGACAGCTGACTAACTTATCGATAGCCACATTGAATGTTTCTATTTGGAATTTTCTTTTCCCATCAAATGCCGCATCGTTTTCTGCGCTGTCATCCTCAAACCGTTTGCGCTTCCTGGTGCGCTGGTGGTCATATGTGTACGTCTGGCACAAGCCTGGCACAGCTAATGCTTCCCTTTCAAAGTCTGTGAAAAGACCTCTCTGTACTAATACAAAATCACGCAGAGATTTAAGAAGGCGCACAGCTGTCATGAGGTCTATGTCGGCTTTTTGGAGCTGTAAACTTGTTAGTTGGAAACGAGCAAGAATTGTATTCCAGAAATTAGCCATAAACGCAGTTTCCAGTTTATTTAATTTTACAGCAAGTGTCCTGGCCTCACTTCGGGTGTCTCTTTTTTCAGTTTCATCTTCAGCTATGCTCTCTAATGCCTCCCTTATTTTAACATAGTTTTGCCAAAGAGCTTTAGTCGAGTCAGCTCGGCAGCTCCACCGAGTGTTTGACGGTGATTTTAATGTTAAGTCTATGTGAATATCAGAGTTCCGAAAAACTCGCTCCCACCTGTGAGTGGAGGCTGCGCAAAATGTGTACAAGGATTGTAATAAATCAAAATACTGCCCCACTTCTAGACTGCTTCCCTCTATGCTGTTCACACCCACTAAATTTAGAGAATGCGCAGCACAAGGCACGTAGTGGATTAATGGGTTTTTTTTGCTTCAAATGTGCCTGCAGTCCATTGTACCGGCCCGACATGTTGCTGGCATTATCGAATGACTGGCCTCTACAGTTAGATAAATCCAGCCCAAGATTCTCCACCATGGCAGTCACACAATCTGCTAGACTTTGGCCTGTATGGCTCTGAATTGGCTCAAATGCCAGGAAACGCTCAACTATGTTTCCTTGCTTGCTAACAAATCTGAAGATAAATGTTAACTGATCAACACGAGAGAGGTCGGGAGTGGAATCTACAATGACAGAGAAATACTTTGCATCACGGAGCTCTTCTGCAATTACTTGCCTGGTTTTTGACATGTCCAGTTGATGGTGAATAGACCAACCATTCATGTGGTGCTAGTTGACCATTTGGCAGGCGACTGCACATCATGTCATTAGTTAATGAACAAACCCGACCACCTAGTCCACAGTCTCTTGTCGATGCAGGATATTTCCTTCGTCTGTTGTGAAATGAAGAGGGCCCTCTTTCAATGAGAACACTCTTTACTTTGCCACTGGATATATTTCCCCACAGCGCAGGATCAGTAACAGTTTCACACCAAGAGTCTTCATCATCATCACTCTGCTGTACCGCACTCTCAGGTTCGTTCCCGGCCGCCAACATCTCATCCACTGGCGATGTGACAGGACTTGGCTCGGTCTGACGAACTGTCTCGGCCGCCTCCGCCAGGCTGCTGCCCGTAATGCTAGTGCTAGCATTGTCCGCTGCAGTTGTGGTACTGACACCGCTGCTGTCAGTACTATCACCTTGCCTCACTTTTCTGGTGAAAAATGTTGAGATGGACGGAATTTGCTGCAACAAAGAGGCATCTTTGGCTTCTTTTTCTTTTCTTTGCTTTCTTTTAGCTGCTCCACTCAACGCTCGATTCTCCATTTTGAAAACATATTTGACCTCCAGCGTGCGTTGCGTGCGTTCGTAGGCTGCGTCATTGTGTCATCACACATTTAATCTTATAATTTCTCAAAAATTCAAATTATTTTATTATCATATTACATTTTCAAAACCATATCCATTCCAATATATATATTTATATTTTTATTTTACTTAGCCTAAAAATAAAAATAAAAACTCTTAAGGCCGAGGGCCCCCATTGGCTCTGGGGCCCTGGGCACACGCCCACTTTGCCCATGCGGTAATCCGTCTATGAGCGGACTTAGAATTGTGCCAGCCATATGCCATAAAGCTGAAACCAGGGGCTCAACCGTTCTCACTCAAAACACCAAGGAGGATCCCATTGCCACTGATGGACAAAGTCAAGCAGGAACTGTCACGCATGGAAGACCTCGGGGTGATATGCAGAGTTGAGGAGCCTACAGACTGGTGTGCTGGCATTGTGGTGGTGCCAAAGAAGACGGGTGCTGTGCGCATATGTGTTGATCTCACCAAACTGAACAGGTCAGTGTGTCGAAAGAAGTTTATCCTGCCATCAGTGGAGGAAACACTTGGAATGCTTGCTGGAGCCAGAATTTTTAGTAAGCTGGATGCAAATATGGGGTTCTGGCAAATTCGCCTGACAGAAGATTCAGCAAAACTGACAACTTTCATCACACCCTTTGTGACTTTCATCACACCCCAGAGTGCCTCCCCGATGTCCACGTCTGGTGCTCTCAGGCACTCGCTGAGGGGGAACAGCCTCTGGATTCGCACCGCATTTCTGCAGTCCCCATGATAATGGAGTTGGCCGCATTCCAGTCTCCAAGGCCCAGGAACCCCCGCGAGTGGGTGAGGCTTTTCTCCTGCCCCGCAGAGGTTCCCAGGACCTTGGAGAGCTGGGCGTCTGAAGGAGCCAGAGTACGACCGTACACAAGCTCCTCCAGAGCGCACTCAGCTTGGAAGGTCTCCCAGGAGGCCTTGAACCCCCCCCCCCCCCCCCAGTCCTCTTCCCTCCTTGAAGTTCCTTTCAAGGGTCCCCAGGAGGTGTCCCATTGTGCCCTTGAGGACCGTCATGAAACCATCGTCGTCACCCTCAGCCACAAATGGCACGACCATTGCATCTGTTTCCATGACGGTCTTCAGGGCATCGACGTTGAACACCACCGTGGGTATATTTCTTCAAGCGGCTTCCCTTTGGCATAGCATCAGCTCCTGAACACTTTCAGAACAGAATGGTGACAGAGGTCACAGAAGGGCTCGAGGGCGTGGTGTGCCACATAGATGATGTGCTGGTGTGGGGGCTGCATGCTGCAAAAGGCAGGCATCACCCTAAACAGTGAGAAATGTGAGCTGTCATAGTCAGAGGTGAGCTTCCTAGGTCATGTAGTCTCCGCCAGTGGCATCAGCCCAGACCCAGGCAAGACAGTGGCTGTGAAGAGGATGAAAGAACCGACAACAGTGAGTGAATTAAGATCCTTTTTCCGGATGGTGAACCAGCTGGGCAAGTTTATCCCACAGCTGGCTGAGAGAGACAAACCTCTGCGTGATCTCCTGTCGAAAAAGAACTGCTGGATGTGGGGCGTTGAGCAGGCCAAAGCTTTTCAAGATCTGAAGGATGCACTGACGTTTCCACCTGTGCTTGCCATGTATGATCCCAACAGAGAATGCAAGGTCTCAGTGGACGCATCGTCATACAGGCTAGGAGGAGTGTAAAGGCCCCCACATACCCGGGCGTACTGTGAGCAGCGCGGACTCTGTGCGCACTGTCCGCGGACATTTGAGCTTTCATAGTCGGGCGTACGGCGTCACAATTAAAACAGGTTGATATGAAGATTTCCCGCTGAGCAGTCTATTGTGTGACACCGAGTACGCGGAGTACGTGCGGTCGTAAATATTGAGCTTTGCGCGGACGGGTCTGGCGGACGTCCGCTTTGGGTACGCATTGAGTACGCCTCCAGTACGCACAGACACATGTACGCCCGAGTATGTGGGGGCCTTTACTGCAAAAATGGAACGAGGAGTGGAGGCCAATAGCCTACATGTCGCGGTCTCTCACACCGACGGAGCAGAGATACGCACAAGTGGAAAAGGAGGCATTGGGACTGACCTGGGCCTGTGAGAGGTTCCGCAACTTTCTGATTGGAAAACACTTCCAGCTGGAAACCGGAGTGTGATATTTGGGGGGACATGCTCAATGTGCATCGGGGGTTTATAGGACAGTTAAACAGATACATTTACTTTGCAGTGCCAGCCTGTAATCTGTTCCCATTATTTCCCAGCATCACCTCTAAGTGCCGCTAAAGGAACAATAGCTGTAGAAAAGTGCGTACGCCAGCCATGGAGTTGGTGTGGGCCACCGCACTTTTCCACGGTCATTTCACTTTTGATACATCTGAACGTTGGCGTGGAAAATTACATACGCCGCTTTTTTGTGCGTACGCAACATTGATACATGAGGCCCCTGGTGAGGTGCTTTTATGTAGAGTCACCGTGGCTTGCCTCGGATGTGTCCCTGTCACTTGCTGTGGAGAGTGCAGTCTCATTCCAGGTTCTGGGTCGGGTTGGGCCAGGCAGTGGTGTCTAGTGGGATGTCTCTTTGTCGGTCCATGCCAGTCGTAGATGGTACCTTCTGCGTAATCCTTCGTGTCCCGCTCATATTTCTGCAGTTTGTAGGCTTTGAGTTCTTTCTGGAACGATGCCAGGGACTGTGATATTTTTGAGTTCATATTTTCGAACTTGTCTTGGTTGCTCATGCTTTTCAGTTCTGTCTCGAGGCGTGCACATTCAGTGTTCACTTTTTCTTTCTCGCCTTTCGTTTTTTCAATTAATAGTAGCATGAGATCACAGGAACATTTATTTAGAATCTGTTCACATTTTTTCATAAACTCTTTGTCATCAAGACCAAAAGAGGGTGCTTTGTTCACGCGAAGCCCGCAAGGGATTCGCTTCTCTCTCCAATATTCTGATAGCATTATAGAATGCCATAAGAGTCTTGTTTCTTTCTTTTTATTATCTTCCAGTTTTTTGGAGAGAGAGGAAACACATGGCTCTGAAGCTTGAAGTGAGTCTTCTAGCAGCGAGTGTGGTAGAATAATACTTGCACCTTGTTCGTCTGTGTAGGACAATGTCTCCGACCTGGTATTTGTGGATGAACTGATTTTCTCCAAGGAGGTCATGTTGTCCTAGATGGATTTAAGAGTGTAGCGAGCAGTGGAGGAAAGGCAGTCTCGATGCCAGGCAAATGAACAAAAGAAGGGAGATCCTCTGCGCTTCAGCTTGACCAACTGTATAGACCGGTGCGTCTCAGGACTGGAGACAAGTGTGTCGTGGAGACAGAGGGAAGACACTGGGGCACGCGGTCGGTTTTAAGAGAATTTAATAAGGTGCGGCTGCTGACATTTCGACCTGATGTCTTCTTCAGAGTAAACGGAGAATACTGTGACAGGGATTTTAATCCCGTGCCTGCCCAAAGAAACAGCCTATTTTCGTGGCCTAAAAGAGGTTTTACCTGAAAAAAAAACCCCCACAGTTCCATTGTTCGCTACAATATAATTTTTTCCAGCCCTTCAAAGTGCAGGAAAAACACAGTTTTTATTTGGGTCCATTCACAACAATGTATGTTGTAAATCTCTGGGCAGGGCTATGGGCTGGCGTTGCTAATGGGAGGAGTGCAGAGAGTCTTCTACTACAATTAAAGTACTTAGGGGCTATTTGTAGATCATACAACCACACTTTTTTTTAAAAAATGCTATTTTCCCTTTAAACACATCCTTGTCATTGTATCCTTTTCATTCTCAGGTACTGTACTCTCTCCTAAGATGTTGCCCTCCCAGACTGGTCCCTGCAAGACACGCAGCCTGTTCTTGGATCTAGGCCCTAGCATCAAAGTCGAGGATGGCATTCTCACTCGTGCCAAACAGTCAGCTCTTGTGCTGCACACTTGCCCAAGAAGCTGGTGCAGATGGATCACTGACACTATTTGAGGCAGCGAAGGTCGTCCTGGATCAGGTGCGGCCGTTTTTATCAAAGCCAACATTCCTATGGTGAGTGAGAAACGTGCCTCCCACAAGATCGTGGACTTAAATGCAAACAAAAAACTGCGGAAAATCTCCAAGGCTAAGCGCACCAGTGAAGCAACTGTAAAGCAGCTTGAAAAAATGGATCTCAGACTAGATGCGACATTTCCTCTGTGGCCTCCAAATGTTGAGAATCTATTAAATGAACCAGAAGATCTTGCTTTCTTTAAGAGTATGAAGACAGAGTGGCCACATTTGGAGTCCTAGACAAAAAGCTGCAGCTCAAGGTGAAACGATGAAAGGAACGTCAAGCAGCCACAGCAGACAGGCAGTCCAGGCAGTTTCCAGCTTGATGTTGGAAAGTAATGAGGAGCCAGAGAAGGATACTAACACAGTCTGTCCACCTTCTGAAGACAAACCATCCCTCAAGTGTAAGAACGTGTCGTGTCACTGGCTACGAGGTTGAAGTTGTCACCAATGCAACAAGCTGCCTTCACACGTGGCCTGGTGGCAGAGTCAGGCGGTGATTGAGTGATCAGTGAGGAACAACACAAGCAGGGCCACAGCCAAGGCATCAGCCTGGCCCAGGACAACAGCCTGAGACAGAAGGGAGGAAAAGTAAATCCTGTCAACCAATGAAAGAACCATGTGGAATCAAATGTAAAAGAAAGTGTAAAGACCACATTTCAGATGAAAGACGGAGGGACATATGGAGTCAATTCTGGAAGATGACATTATGCCGAAACAAGATCATGGATGTTTTACTCGATAACCCCACTACCAACCAAAAGAGTGACAACTGGCCTAGAAGGTCGCCATGGCCGTACATTCATATACAGACTGCAAGACGACAAGGGAAAACCAACACGCGTCTGTAAGATCTTTTTTCTCTCCACATTGGGCTACCACCCAAAAAACGACAGCCTTGTCATTTCAATGATGGGAAAATCTACCACCAAACCATTGGTTCCACCCCCAGACCAGAGAGGAAGGCAGGCTGAAGCCAACAAGCTGGAAGTGAAGACCATATTGAGTCCTTCCATCCTTGCATTAGCCACTATAGACGGGAGCATGCCTCCCGAGTGACATTACAATAAAAATCATGCATTCAGATTGTCTGGATAAAGGAAACACCTGCTCATATGAAGCCTACAGAAAGATTGGAAAACAGAAGAAAATAAGCTTCGCCAAACTTGGGGAGGAGGACTGTTTAGAGCATGCTGAACATGTGAAAGGCCACACAGGAGAAAATGCACACGCAGATTGCCCTGGAGAGCCGCCTCAGCTACCAAGCAGATGGAGAAAGGGACTGGCCAGACGACACATCAGTTAGGAGTGTGGACCTCCAGAAGGTCATAATGCTGCCATGCATGCCAGGAGTCAAGTCCTCCCTATGGCATACCATGAGACATTTGCTTCAGTAGGAAAGAAAAAAAACACCATCTCTGTCTTGTGGCACGAGGGGACAGCAGTGCGAAGTTCAGCTGAAATAACATCAGCATACGTCACAGCATTCTGGGTGGACAATTGCAGTGCGTAAAATAAAAACTGGTGCCTGCTACTCTCGCTCGTCACTCTTGTCAACAGTGACATCACTTCACTGGAGGAAATCACCCTGAATGTACTCCAGTGAAGCAGGGACACACTTTTCACAGTAACTGCAAAATAGGGGTAAAAGGTCAAATCAAATATGAAAATGAATATGTAGAAAGAACAAGCTAATACAAAGTAACAAAACTGCCGCATGTCCAATAATCTACCTACAACTACTTAATTTTTCTCTGCTCGGAACTCTGTGCAGTTACTGCCTTTTGTAGTGTTGTTCAAATTCTCCGCGATTAATTTCATCCACTACGTAGTGGATGACAAAACACCCACAATGCACCGCGAAATTGAGTGAACAAGCGATGTACACTACTTTCTACTCCCATATCCCACAATGCAATGCGGTCGTGTTTTGCCAGAGAAGAGAAGAAGAGGAAGCTAATTAGCATGTTAGCTACGATTTATTTAGGCAATTTACAAAAAAGATCCTCGGACGTATTTTCCTTCGCTCCATTTGCCTCGCCGAGGAGCAGGAGTTGGGCAGAAGCATCTGAACATTAACAGGCAGCATTAAATCAATGTAATAAAGAAACTGTAGTAGAATATGGGGTAATTTAGGTTGCCTTTTTACATCTGGCCAGGGACAACGGATGGAAACTAGCCCTGTTGGCTAACTCTGGCCCACTTACAGTTTCTCTATGTTGACACTGTTGATTAGTGGTGCACTGTCCCTCTGAAATAAACTAATAAAAAAAAAACAAGCTAACGAGCTAAGCTAATAGCCAAAGAGCCGCTAACAGCTCACGATCGGGACACACAGCAGCAGTTAAAGTGATATTCCAGCGTAAGTTTAACCCATGGTCTAATGCACCGTAACACCAAGTTAGACCCCCCCTCAAGAGATGAAGTCCGCTAACCGCTAGCTTCTCTAGTTGTAGCAACTTTTAGCGGATCCACTATCCACCGACCAAACAGCCACTGCAGCCACAAATAATGCTCAGAACAGCACCAAACGTCATCAACAGTACAAACAGAGTCCCAGCTCATAATACGAGGCATCAAACAGCTGTTAGCTTAGCCTGGTTCCTATTGAAACGAGACGAAAACAACTCACCCGCTCTGCTCCAGTTATACGTTATGCTGCAACTTTCCGTGTCCAGCACAGAGTCCAGGCACTGACAACCCAGACCGAAGCCGACAGGCAGCACACACATCTGGTGTCAGCGGCCACAGACAGTCACTGACCACCAGACTGGTCAGTTGATTTCCCCAGCTCCAGCATTTAGACTCCACCGGCTCTCTCCCTCTGTCACTTTTGCCTCCATTTCCAGGACATAGCCCCCACCGCAGTAGCTCCTCTTTCACTCTTCTCCTCCATTTCCTTCAGCTTGTCTTCAGTAAACTCGGTCTCAAACTGATAGTGGTGTCCATCGAAATGAAACTCTGAACCCTGTTTGTACTGTTGATAACGTTTGGTGCTGCTCTGAGCATTATTTGTGGCTGTTTTATCCGTTGCGCGTGGATCCGTATAGTGCGCTGTTTTGTTATGGTGCGGTCCCTGTCGCTACCCGATCTGCGATGCTACCCGATTTGTAACAGCCACGTACGGCAACTCCACTTGGACAAACTTAGTTGAATTGACTTAGGTCTTATGATCACTGCCCTATCTCTGTGCCCTATGTGCGTCGCCAGAGACGGTTTATCTTTTTATTTTTTAAAAACAAACTTTATTAGCAATGTAAATTGAGGGTTCGTTGTGGTGGTGTGGATCTTAATGCTCAGAAAACAGGAACAGAGGCGGACTTTACTCTCGCCGGCCTCATCACCGTGACAACCACAAACAATCACAACTACCACAAAACTCACTGAATAAACGAGTTTGCCGCGGCGTGTTGTGACGGACGTCCGCGGTTTTACTTTAAAGAAATCATTTTCACAGTATCATATTGTAAATTTACAGAACTTTAAGCAGACTTCGACCTCCGCTTGTACGCAAATCGGGCAGTGCCCAAATGAAGTTTGTCCAAGTGGAGTTGCCGTAGGCAGCCGTCCAAGATGGCGGCCGGTCTGCGCATGCGCAGATCAGTTTTGTTACAGATCGGGTAGAGTTGCAGATCGGGTAGCGACAGTCCCTGCTAAAGTTGCTACAACTAGAGAAGCTAGCGGTTAGCGGACTTCATCTCTTGAGGGGGAGTCTAACTCGGTGTTACGGTGCGTTAGACCATGGGTTAAACTTACGCCGGAATATCGCTTTTACCAAACCAAACTTCAGATATTTCAACACTTTACTGTCTGAGAAGCACAACCACACAGAATCACACCCTCAAATGTTCCCGCAAGTGTCCGGTTTTTCTTATTTTATTTTTTGTGTCTAGTTTGTTTCATACGGCCATGGTTTGTTTACATGGTCCTCAGCGCGTCTGCTTCCGTCACAGCAACACCTGGTGCATCAGCTGACGCAACCACGTTCAGAAAATTACCGTGCAGTGTCCGAATTCTCCTCCTGTTGTTACCTAGCCTACATCGTGTACATGATTTAGTGCATACATGATGTAGTGGATAGGGAGTGAGTGAAGGAGTGGATGATTTCGAACACAGCCTTGCTCTCTGAACTCAGGGTAAACTTTGATGTTAAAATCAAAGGACAGACATGATGGACAGAAAGATTAATCCATTTATAGTTTACAGATTATTTACATTCTTTGCGTAGAAAAACTAAACAGACTGATTTTTACACTAAAAACAAATGTTTCTTTTTGCTATAAACTTGTAATAAAACACAACAATACTAAAATCTGACCATAAAAAGTTGTGCAACATGATGAATTAAGCATTAGCACCATTGTGTAAGTACTGTCTGATGTCTCCAGACTGCTGTAGCATCATTCACATTGTCGGTAGATTATAAAAATGGTCAGATTTACTATCTACACAATGAGACACACTTTGTTTATCACACAGTTTGTCACATGACCCAACCACATGATAGCCTACTATATGTTAAAACTATATAAACAGTCCAGTCGGTGCCGTGTGCAATGACCTGCTGTGTATGGACACAGTTAGTGGTACAGGTTAATACAATAAAAATGGCTCCAATATAAATCACCGCAGTGGCATGTGCAATGACATCATAGACATTAGAACATGTTTAACAGCTGCAGCAGCATGGTTTGTATTCTTGTACCAAATAAAAGAGTTTGACTCGTACTACATTGAGTACACGTTTGAACTGAGGGGAGTAGACTGTGTAGTAGTGCATATGGTGTTCCAGTTATTGCTCCGTGGGGACGACCTCCAGGAGGATCTGTAGAGTTCTGTTGAATGAAACTGAGGACAGAGAGAAGAACAAAATGTATGATTATGTGTGGTGATAACAAATACTGCATTTTTTCTCTGTTACAGTATTTTTTTTTAGTTTGAACTAGACTGAGAGGAGGACATGAGGGCTATTTCAATGCTCCTCTGCCACGGTGACAAAACATCTAAACATTTTGACTTGCAGTGCTCACACAATGCCAAAGGGACGATGCAGTCACTATAAGAGAAGGAAATTTAGTTTCGACATGTGAGTGAACTGTTTTGAGAGAGAGATGTGCTTTTGCATGTGATCTATGGTGTTGTGCTGAACTGTAAGACTGTTGCCAAATGATCTTAGGGTTTTGAAAATGTAATTTCTGTTTGGAGAAATGAGCCAAACCAATGGAGAAAAACTGTAATATATAACTAACAGTAAAGGATAAAATTATATCTCAGATTTGATGTCATGTTCAGTTCTCTCTGATTGATGGATTGATTGATTTTTACATCAGCTATAACTCTTAATTGCACCCAAATCTAGGACCCTTCTCCACCGCATCTGATCACTTGGACTTTGGAGTTTTACAAACATTAGTCCACTTTCATAATTTAACCATGCTAAGGAAATGTTACTTTAACCTTAAACTCTTTGGCCCTGTCACACCACAAGTAAATGCAAACGGTCTAAAACAGGTACTTTTCTATGCGTTAGGGCATAAATTGTGTTTTTAGTTGTTAAAAACAGATATTTTCAAAAAACCCTTCTGAGCAGTAGACTTTTCATGTCGCTGCTGTTGGAGAGGCAGGTCGGCAGAGCAAGGAATCAGGATCAAGGAAGGACAAAGGGGAGGAAGGAAGGAAAGATAGATGGAGGGAGGGAACAGATTGGGTCAAAAAGGAAGGGAGGACGGTAAGGGATTGTGGAAAAACAGAAGGGAAAAAGGAAGGAAAGAAAGATGGAGGGAGGGAGGGAACCGATTCGTTCTAGGAAGGAAGAAGGGAGGAAGGGTAAAGGAAGGAAAAAAAGATGGAGGGTGAATTGCATTAAAAGAAGAAAGGAAGGGGAAAAGGATTGTGAAAAGAAGGAAGAGAGAAAGGAAGAATGAGCATCTGTCAAGATTCACAAATGTCTGCTTGTATTTCATAAGTACAGATGAATCAGTTACCTAGAGCCTTCTGAAGCCACTTTGGTTTCTGATCAAAGTAGAGGAAGACGTAGTATGCTGGGATGCCAGTGAGGGAAATAGCAAATCCAATCCCTGTGTTGACCGGGTCCGAGTACAGAGACAGGAAGACCATGAAGAAACACGTGAGGCAGAAGATCACTGGGATGAAGAGCGGGACCTGCGGAAAAGTCAGGAGTGTTGATATTCATAAAGTCTTGAGACCCAATTAAGTTTTTGCTTTTAACTGCGTTACATTCAATTTTAAACGGATTTGGACATCATCCCACAAAAAGAGCTCACACCTGTGTATACAAAGTTCCTCTCTGTAGACCTCCACAATAAAACTCTAGGAGGCATAGATCAGGGCAGCATTTGTTATTCCATCAGCCTCCAGGGATTACTAAAGCTTTGGATATTCCTAGGAGCAGGGTAGCCTTAATAATTGTTTGATGGAAGATGAACCAGGACCTTCCCTTAGAGTTCACTGCCTGAATGAATCCTGTACTGTGATCCCAGACCTTTAGAAAACGGACTGTGACAGAGAACACAACAGTAGAGGGACTCTCGTGTGGGGGGAAATCGCCATTCCGACATCCCAGCAGTCCGACATTGGTCTTGTCTAAACGGCAACACTTAATTTTCTATCAAATGTCCCATCATTCTGACCATTTTTGCCTTCTATGGTTGGCATGACGGTATTTCTTTCTCTTTATTTCAATATTCTGCCTTTCCGACAATAGCCTATTTTTTCCCCAAAAGATTTTGCACTGGTTGGGTTTAGGCAATGAAGAAAGGAATTGGTTAAGTTTAGTAAAAAGACCAGGTAGAGGCTGGACAGGCCAGATAGATCCAGAGAGTCCAGACAAGCAGGAGGGAGTCACCTGTGGAGTTCTTTTAACAGATTTTTTTTTTTACAATTGTTTGCTGTTTGCTCTGAGTCTTTGTTCTGTGATGTGCCAGTGTTGTAACTGCTTGCTCATTGAAAGCCTTGCCTCAATGGGACAAACCTGGATAAATAAAGTTACCCCAGACAAGCACCCCCATCCCCTCTGTCTCCCCTCTGTCTCCCCATTTCCTGTCTCTTATCTAGGCTACTTTTGTTAAAAGGCAATAAAAAAGCCCTAACAAATACTTGGAAAAAAAAAAACCAAGCTGCTGTGAGTCCGAATTTTAATTTAACTGTAAAGCGAATTTCAAAATTGAAATGATGGTCATGAGGACATACAGTAACTTGCGAGCACAGAACTATTTTTAAATCCAGAGCCATATACGTAAATACAATTCTTGAACAAAAACAAATATAAAGGTCCACATGCTGCAGTTGGGATTAAATGAAATGATCATAGGTGACCTGATATCTGAAGTGAACATTGATTACGTCTGGAAATGCCCTTTAAGTTGCTGTTTTGCTAACTAGTATTAGCAAGTTGATAGCTTTAATTTCCAGCGTTGGCTTGTTATTTCATTTCTACTACAAAATACCTTACATTATCAAGTTTCCAAACTCAAATTTTCACCTTTCATCCAAATGCTGTGTTGGAATTTACTACTCTGCAACATTTATTTGAAAGCTTTAGTTTTACAAGCAAAATACCATCAACAGTACAACAGTAGGCTGTAACTGTGAAATGCAGTGATTGTGTCTGACCTTAAAGGGCCGGGGCAGATCAGGCTTTTTGTAACGGAGGTAGATTAAACCCAGCACCACGAAACCAATGAACAGCCAGCGCAGGAAACTCATGAAGTTGAGCAGGCTGTAGATGTCTCCCACAAACAGCTGGAGCATGGTCATGGGGTACTGCACATAGACACACACACACACACACATGGAAAAAAGCTTAGTAAACTGTATGATAGTTGCTATGGTGTCTAATTATTGAATAGAGGCCAGATCCATCCATTATCAGGACAGCAGGTAACCACAGCAACAATATCAGTGTTTCGTTATCAGTGAAACAACAATTTTGAAGATACATGTATTCAGTGTATGGTGAATATGTGTATATTGTGTAGTGTACAGTAATCTGACCAGGATTAGAACAGCGGGCAGTGGAGTGTTCCTGCGCACATGGATCATGGATAAAACTTCCGGGAGCTGTCCTTCACGTGACGCCACGTAGAACATTCTATAAAACACACACATACACACACACACAGAGAGAATAAAAATGTAGTTAACATTGAACTGAATGACTGTATGACCAAACAAGTTAAAGGGATACTTAAGGCACGGATTATGACATAAACAGTAAGCACAATCAATGATTTTTTTTTTTCAACAGACCCTGCCTCTAAAATATTGATCTTTACCAAACAGTTGAGATGTTACTTAATGGTTAAAGTAGAGAACTAAAGTGCAACAGCACAAAATTCTCACATTCAATACACTTCTGATTATATCTAACAGTGCAAAACATTCATCTTTGCATTCAAATAAGAAAAGAAAATCCTGCAAAACAATAGAAAAAAATGTAATTTCTCGTTTTAATATCTGAACACAGCTTGTCTGTGTTGGTGTACCAGCAGTCACGTTTTTTGGTAGATTTTATAGCAAAAAGGTAAATGTTATTTACCTTAGTTTAAACAAAGAGTGATTTAGTCCTGGTTACTTATATAGAAATAAGATGAAAAAAGGCGTGTACCTGGAGAGGGCGAAGAGGCAGCCGTTCATGGAGCCGTAGCAGGACAGGGCCACGAACACTGGAACAGCCACTGAGAAGTTCCCCATCAACTTCTCAGCAAAAGTCTGGGACAGACAAGACAGGAAAACAAGTCAGGTTGATGTGGGCTTCAAAGATGCAGCATACTGTATAGCCATTATATGTCAACAATAATTGTGTTACTCAGTGATTACATCACTGATGATGTGTTCAGGAGCATCAGAGGATGTATTCAATAACTAACACTATTGTACTCAAAGTGAATTGTTTAATTGTGACACTGGAACAGTCGTCCCTCAAATGTCTTCTCTTTTAATACGTATACCAAGAAACATTTCAATAAATACACCATGCATAAAAATCAAATCATCAAATACTGACTAAATGTAGTAGAAGCCATTCAAAAGTTCCTCTACAACAGGGTTCCCCAATTCCGGTCCTTGAGGGCCACTGTCTTGCATGTTTTAGAAGTTTCCTGCTACAACACACCTGATTCAAACGATCAGCTCGTTATCAAGCTCTGCAGTGGCCTGATAACGAGCCACTCATTTGAATCAGGTGTGTTGTAGCAGGAAACTTCTAAAATATGTAAGGCAGTGGCCCTCAAGGACCGGAATTGGGGAACCCTGCTCTACAAGCTAAATACCAGCTGCTGGACTGACCCCCTCCTTCTCCTGGGTATGTCTATGTTTTACTGTAACTCCACCTATTCATGGAAATGCAGGGTATTGCGCTTCTCTCACAGAGTACACAACGCCCACAGTCATTCTGATGTTTTATGAATTCCCACTGCCTGCCAGAGACGGCGCTCAAAGTCAGTAGAATTTTGTATTTTAACCTTATTTGCGACCCCCTTCAAATTGTTTTGCCTGTGAAGCTTTCAGGGTCTCATGAAGTCTTTTGGAAGATGTCTGCAGGTATTCAGTGCCTTCAGGCCGTGCCTTAGGCCAGGGAATTAGCATCATCATTGCTCAACCTTTTGTTTGCACTTAATGGGCTACTGGTCTCCTATTGTTTCACAAATCACAGTCAAAATGCAGCTGTTGAAAGGCTGTGGCCTGACTTTCTCCTGAGCTATATTCTGTTCTCCCATTTCCTGTCTCTCTCAATTATCCTGTCATTAAAGGCAAAGCCCCCTCAAAAATATATATTTTAAAAAAGTAATCACATTACTGTTCTTTGCTGTGTCTCATTCCTTCTCTCACTCTACAGTATGTCTCTCTCCAGTTGTCCTTTCAAAATAAAACGCCTGAAAACAAATAAACTGACCTGTGAGCTGGTGGTGGTAAGAAATAAATGAGTCGGTAGCGACCGCCACGAAATTCCCTATGCAGGAGAATCCCAGCTTGCAAACACTGTTTGTTTGTTTTTTGATGATGATGATTATGATGAGGGATTTTTATGGGCTGCACACTTTTTACTAAACGGAATCTGTGTATTTGTTCTTTCTCTTTTTAATTAGCAATCAAAAATCAAAAAATGAAAAAGACAGATTGACCGGTTAGTCTCTTTTGTTTTGTTTTAACTTTGTAGTGTGACTTTGCCCTAAATTATCTCACATATACTTCCTTTTGAATATTTGATCATTTCAGTTAATCAATGCCAAAAAACAAGTGACAGAGCTGACTCGGTATAAAGCCCCTCATGTGCAATTCTGCAACCATGGGCCTCGCACCCCACCCCACCCCCAATGATCTGACAAACAACAGTAATTATAGCTCCTGTTGAATATTTGATCACAGTTGGATGGTTGTGAATCTCCATTTAAAGAGGAAGAATTACAGGTGAACAGCCTTTAGGAAGATGTCTGCACGTATTCAATGTCTGTACAAACACCTCATTAACATTCTCATTGTCAACCTTTTGTTTGCACTAAATGGGCTTTTTTGTCACAAATCACAGACCTGGAAATGCAGCTGGTTTGACTTCTGTATCGCCTTGTGATTTGATTGTGTTCATGAACAGGGGGATGACTTTACTGTATTTTCATTTTTGTTCATCCCATGAGCTTGTTAAGCTACTGCATTTAGCTACTGTTTTTTTTGACCAGGCCATGTTATCAAGGCAAAGACACTGACCTAGACATTTGCTGCTTCGTGGATATTTTTTAAATTTAGACTGTGTCTGTAATGTATGATCTATAATCTCAATAATCAAGCAGGAAATAGGGCAAGGAGGGCGTTTGCATTTTTTTTATTACATGACCACCAGAACTTTTATTTTCCACTGTGCCCCCTTTATTATTAATGATACACCTCAAATTGTGACAGTCCTGAGATAAGCCTGTTGCAAAAGTCCACAGTGACTCTCGTGTGCCAAAACATCTCGCATCGCAGCGTGTTCTTTAATGTTGGACTCTTCAAAGTATTTCCAATACCACTGGACCTTCCTAAGTTTTTGGAACAGAAATGCACCGACGGTACAAATACTAGAACAACTATGAGGAGACTGTGCCATCCCATTTAGGCGTACCTCCTTCTCACAGTCTGCTACTCTATGTCAGTCAGAGGCAGCAAAATCTGGACCGGCCTGCCAGCCTCCACAAGAGACTGCTCTACTGTCCTTATTTCCAAAGGCAGTTAAAAGACTGTCTCAAGTCCAACCAGACCTGTAATCATTTCTAATTGAGCACACAGAGCTCCCCATGCCACTGCGCACGACTCCCCACGGACATGTGCATCTGTTGTTTTTGTTTTTAGTAGTATCATATTAATTGTCTCTCAGTTAGTGTAATTGTCCGCTGGTTTCTGTTTGGATATGTTCTATTCTTGTGCCAAGTTTTGTCTCATGTGTCCATGTTTTTTATGTATATTATGATCCTTGTGTTCCTACTGTATATTTTAATGGATTTAAACATCTTGCCAGAGGACTGCAGTTGAAAACTAGCACCAGGCTCGCCGTCCCAAAACGCGATGGAATCAAATGAAATCGCAGACGAAAAAATAAAAAAACGCCTCATCGCGGCATCGCGTCGCGCGAGGAGCCCGCCCAAAACAACAACATTTTTTCCGCCATTTCATTCTCTCGTCGACCATGATTGAGGTAACCACCATCGTTGCGCTCTATCTTCTCTGGAGAAGTTCTCTGCTCCGTCTGCAGGCCCGCCGGCGCCGACGTCGGTTCTGGGTGCATGCTTTGAGCTCGGCGATTCCACCGTCTCCTGCAGGAGCTGCGCCTGGACGACGGCCGGTTCCAGCGGTACTTCAGGCTGAGCGTTGCCCAGTTTGAAGACCTGCTAGCTAGGGTTGGTGCCAGGATCTCCCGCCTGGATACCAACTACCGGCGCTCCATTCCAGCTGCGGAGCGCCTTTCCATCTGTCTCCGGTGAGTTTCAGTTTTATGTTGAAGTTTTCAGTTTATCGCTTTATCAAATTCAATCAGTCAACATTCACTGTAGTTAGCAAGACTCCGACCGGGACCGGGAAGTTTAGCTGCTGCTCTGCCTAGAGCTGGTGCTTCATAGCCGGCCATAACCTCGTTGTTATTACCAGTGTTAAATAATCGCTAAAAATATATATATAAAAAAATATATGTCTCTGTGTTAAGAAATCGTTAAAAATATAGGTGTGTGTGTGTGTGTGTTCACATGAAGTTACCTGTGTGTGTGTGTGTCACATGAAGTTACCTGTGTGTGTTCACATGAAGTTACCTGTGTGTGTGTGTTCACATGAAGTTACCTGTGTGTGTGTGTCACATGAAGTTACCTGTGTGTGTGTGTCACATGAAGTTACCTGTGTGTGTGTGTCACATGAAGTTACCTGTGTGTGTGTGTCACATGAAGTTACCTGTGTGTGTTCACATGAAGTTACCTGTGTGTGTGTGTGTGTGTGTGTCACATGAAGTTACCAATCCTATCATTGGCCTGTGTAGGGCACAGATTAAAATAAATGTTTTCTATGCTGCAGATTCCTGGCCACTGGTGATTCCTACCGGACGATCGCCAACAGCTTCCGTGTTGGCGTCTCCAGTGTGTCCAGGATTGTGCCAGATGTGGTCTCCGCCATTTGGGACTGCCTTGTGGGGGAGTTCATGGCTGTGCCCACCACGGACTGGAGGTCCATCGCGCTGGGGTTTGAGGAGCGGTGGAACTTCCCCCTCTGCTGCGGCGCTTTGGATGGGAAGCATGTCAGGATCCAGGCCCCTGACAACTCTGGCTCCCAGTTCTTCAATTACAAGGGGACATTTTCCATCGTCCTCTTGGCTGTGGTGGATGCCAGGTACTGCTTCCGGGTGGTGGATGTCGGGGGCTACGGGAGGACCAGTGACGGTGGTATCCTGGCCAACTCTGCCTTTGGTCAGGCACTTGTTCTGGCACCCTCCAGCTGCCTGTGACCGTCTGCTGCCCGGAGCTGACCACAGGGGACCCCAGCCACATGTTGATGAGGCTTTTCCACTCCGGAGGAACCTCATGAGGCCGTTCCCTGGGCGCACCCTTGCCAGTGACACCGCCTGTCCCGGGCACGGCTGGTGGTTGAATGTGCCTTCGGGATCCTGGCATCTCAGTGGCGGCTGTACCGGCGTGTCCTGGAGGTCCAGCCAGATGTTGCTGAGCGGTGCGTGAAGGCAACATGTGTGCTCCACAACTTCCTGCGGAAGACGACCCCCACGCCAGTGAGGAGAATCAACCCAGGTGGTGACGTGGAGCCGCTGCCAGGTCTGGGCAGAGTTGCAGCCAACAACTCTGCACGAGAGGCCGTCACGGTGCGGGAGACCTTTGCAGCCTACTTCTCTGCAGAGGGAGCAGTCCAGTGGCAGGCCAACGTTTAGTGCACGAGCACTCCTTCAACGGCTCTTTTAAGAGCCACCCACTCATACTAAAGAGCCTATGTCCTGCAGTATCTCTATACTGACACAGTAATAAAATGAATGCATGTATATAAAAGCACATTATAATTTATGCACTATATCCAGTGCATATAAATTAGATGTATTATAGATTATTTTCTAATGTCTAAATGTGCATATTATCTTACTAATGAGTTGAATAAAATACAATGCTTATTAATATCTTTCAACTGATTACATTGTTTCAAAACTTAATTGTGCTTTGTTCTCTGATGTCAGCTGTCATTGCAGAAACATGGCAACCTTCCTCACCCCAGTCTCTTGCACAGCAGCAGTCGGCCTCTGAAGTTTCTCCCACAATCATCTGCAGCCACTCATCTGTATCTACCAGATCCACTCGCTATCTCCAGCATTCCTCTTCATCCAGGAACCCTTTGCACATGTATCAATACAAAAATGTCCTGCAGCTTCTGCATCTGCCTGATTATTGATGAGTGACCTCTGTGTAGACCGAAAACTCACATTAAAGTATACTATTGCACAGATTTAGAAAAACTTTCTTTGCTTTTTGACTTTGATATTTCCAGCATTTTACCAAAGACAGGTCTACATTGAATGGCTGGCCTCCTGCAGTTTTTTACTTTTAACTGGTGAGGAATTTTTATAAACACACAAATTCACCCTTCAAATTATGAACTAGGAACTAGGTCATGATGTTAATAGAGAGGCAGTGGATTCCTCATCAAAGTATAATTTCTTACAGTCTTAACTGTATATTAAACATTTAATGTTAATATTAAAATTCCTTTCAGATTACATTCTTTTCTTTACTTTATCTTAAGCTCTGCAGAGCTGGAAGCTAAATGTACAGGATAAAATGTGGTGTGCAACAAATAATGTATATACACATCTGAAGTCTGATGATAGTTGTCTGGCGAGAGAAGATGAAAGACAGCAAAGGTAATAAACTTTTGTGAAAACTTTATTTAAAATAAATATATTTGTATTTAAAATATAAAAAAATATAAAAAAAATATCAAAAATACAATTTCATTAATAAAATAAATAATAATTTAACAAAAAAAAACAAAAAAAAAACAGGAAGAGCCTCAGGGACACATACTTGAGACGGTATTCCTCGATAGCCTGGTCGTTCCCTGCAGACATTGTTGCCCCATTAGCTAATAAGCTACTCGGCACTTTCCAAATTGAGCACAACTGCTAGCTTCATAAATAAGTTTATGAATTTGAAACTTTACGTAGGCCTTCTCTTGGGGCTCCAATCTCTCCAGGGAAGGAGCCAGGCTATCGAGGAATAGCTGATCCTCGGAGCGGGGAGGTGCAGGGGGAGGAGTAGACTGCGCCACCCGCAGGGTCTCCATGACGAGATTTTGAATTTGGAGGTGCGTGGTCTCCTCGTCCTCCCCCTCTTCTGCGTCTTCTTTCTCCCTGTATAACATAGAAACACCATATTATATTATACTGCATCCAATAAATGAATGTGTTTGTCAGGCAGTGATCAGGCAACAGATAAAAAACTAATGTCAAACATGAAAGGCAATCACAGTATTACATTTGTCATGTACATACCAATCTGTGGTCTCCCCACTGAAGAAGAGGGGGCAGCAGCAGGGACAGCAGGAAGTGGAGCATCGGGAGCTGGGGGAGCCGGGGGAGAGACAGCAGGTTCCTCCTCTGCCTCGTCCTCAAACTGAAGTTCATCTTCTGTATTATTGACAGGAATGTATTAGTTTTGTTTACATTCAATGTATTCACTGTCTCCGTCATTTCCAGTGTCAAAAAGCATTGTACAAAAAACACAAAGTTTAGCCATGGTAATACCTAATGTAAAAAAAAAAAAAGAAAGAAAATCATGATTAGCTGAGGCTGTGAAAAAGAAATAGTATTTCCTGAGACATCTATGCAAGTCAGTTATCCTCTTATCAAAAATATATTTTTAAACAAACCTCTTTGTGACAGGCCTGCTGTCTCTCCCTCGTCCTCCACCAACTCCCTACTCTGCTCTGGGGTCCCATCTTCCTCGACCCCCTCCTCCATGTTCCCACTGGTCTGCCTTGGAGCTACGAAGGGGTGTTCCACTTCTTGGCTGTCCCTGCTGCTGCCCCGCTCTTCGGCACCTTTTTCTTCTCCTTCAAGTATGTGTCCCTGAGGCTCTTCCATTTCCTCCTACACATGTCCACTGAAAAACCACACGTAAATTAATTACATTAACTCTTACATTAACTGTTGAACCATGAACCACACAAGTACAGTATGCCAGTACAGCTATGCTAACTGGGGCTATGCTAGCTGGGGCTATGCTAGCTGGGGCTATGCTAGTTCAAACGTCAACCGATAGCTGTAATCAAGCAACATATACATATACAGAACTTACCAGGTATCCCACACACCTCGCTCACGCTCACCCAGGCCCGGTCCTTCTTGTTCCTGTCCCTGTAGAGGGGACAGGAACAGTCGTAAAGCTCTGGGTGAGCGGTCACGAAAGTTTCTCCTCCATGCTGGAAATAAGCGCCAAGCTGGCAACACGGGAGGGAAAACCACAGGACGTCCGTGTCAGCACGTCGGTGAGGATCTCAACGGTGATTGGCTGTCGTGACGCGAATTCGCCTCAAAAGTTCAATTATCGCGTCCATCGCATCGCCCGGCGCGATGACGCGTCTAATCGCGTCTCTGCATTGACTTTACATGTAAACTCGACGCGCGAACACGCGTTATCGCGTTTGGAGTAACTCTGGAACTTTTTACAGAAATGTCAATTAAAGTGCACTGTCCTCTCCGAATAAATAAATAAATAAATAAAAATTTGACAAATCCAGAATTGAAATTGAATTTTTTTGTGTGTGCTATCTGATAGCTTTTAGTGAAACTCTCATGCCTCTGTCTGCTATTTTTGTTCTGAATCTCCCTGGTAGACATCCCATTAGCTTCTATTCAACTGTGTTGATGGGCGTCATCTCAGCTGTTCTGTAGGCTCTGAGTGTGATGGTGTGGGCGGTGCTGCATACTCCAAACACATGTAAATGATGTGCTGCACACAAACGCATCTGATTGGCTGAAGGTGTGACCAAGCGACCAATGAAATTTCACTGCACCAAAGATAATCCTTCAGGTACAATATAAATGCCCATGAATCACAAGACTTTCACTTTTTCCCTGCACTTTGGAGACATCCTTTTGCCAAAAATGGAAACCAGAAAAAGTTCTTCCAATCCAGTGGCCAAGAGACCAAAACGTGGCTTATCAAAGGTAAGTTATGAGACGGTTGCTTTTCTTTAGCTTAAACAGTACTCAAATTAATCAGAGTTAAATAGCTTCTTGTTTGGTGAACATAGCAAATTAATGTGATTCTTTTCCACCAGAGAAAGCAGCCCTCGCCGTACACAACGCCACCGATGTCCAAGAAACCGGGGGAGAGAGCAAACGTGCAGCTTGTGGAAAAAACAACGGTAAGTTATATTTATTGAATTAACCCTGATTTATTTTGGGTCAGTGACAGATAAAACATTGTGGATAGTTACATATTGGATTTGTTCAAATTTCAAATGACAGTTTTTTTTAACAATCGTAAAACTGAGGCACCTGAAAATGTAAAATGAAGATTTTCAGTTTAATTGCTTCTGCAGTAGTTGTGTCTGTCTCCGCATCGCCACGGCAGCAATGAATGGGAGCAGTTGCTTAGGCTGTTTACATCCCTCAAAGTTGTATTTTTGAACTGAAAATCTTCAGATTCCTTCTTTTAGACCTAAAATGTTAAGAAAATAAAGCCCTGAGGCGAATTTGACCAGAATTGTCCTTAAAGTGTAAAGTATGCTTTTTTCTAAAAACATTAAATTGAAATACTGTGTTTCTATATTTGAATTTCAATGCATTTTAGCAACACCAGACAGGAGTTACCCTAAAAACACCACTTTTTTCTAAATACGGTGACAAATTATGTAAAATTTGTGGAAAAAAAAGTTGCATTGAAAAAAGTCAATTAAATTTATTCTAAATTTAAGTCCAGATTTATTTTCCCTGTATAGAATCTGATTTATGTAAAAATATACCAGTTATATCACTCGATATTGGGTTGCATGACGTCATTGACCCATAATAATATAACAATATCCTCTCTTTTTTTCTTGAACAGGCCACCACTGTCAGCTCTACTGGAGGCAGTTATGCAAACTCAATCCAGGGGTTCTTTGATGCCGAGATCTGGACCCTCAAAAGCCGGGTAGCCGCTATTGAGTCTACCAGGGTCAGTGACGCTCAAGTGAGAGAAACATTGGACAGCATCACAGAGAGACTTGTCCGGGTGGAGGCGGCGGTAAAGGACTTTGAACATCGTCTGCAACGTTTGGAGAATCCCCCACCACCAACACCAGGCAGTCCAGGTGCCCGACGTCGGCTGGTGTTTGGAGAAACACAGACAGACCCCATCCTCCCGACTCTAGAACCAAAACCAGAACCCGTGGCTACAGCGATCCAGACCCCACGTGCTGCGGAAGTCACACCGGACATCGTAGTCAGATCCATGTCTTACCTACGCGAGCAGGACCTTTATAGACTGTGCCACCATGGAGGGAAACCCCGGCCAGACATATACGCCGCCAGCGTGTTCATGGCGCTCACCCCGTTCGATGCTTACCAGCGCTGGGGGAAGACCGTCAACTGGAGCGGCTCCAACGGCAAAACCCCACTGCCTGAACATTTAAAACAGCGCGTCCACCAACAGGTTTCCAAGCGCTTCCCCGACCTGACTGGGGATCAGTGGCAGAAGATCAGAAACAGGATCAACGAAAGACTTCGAAGTCCCCGCAAGGTTGACCCCGAGTCACAGCGCCCTGGCTACTGTCGATAAACAGTGCACCCTCCCCTCCAAAAAAATCAAGCACTCCTTCTTTTCCTATTTTTGGTTTGATTTGCCCCCTGCATGTTTATTGGTTTGAATAAAGAAAAAACAGAAAAAGTTTTTGCTTCATGGAGTTTCACTGGTTCATTTATTTATGCAGGATTTAACATATGGGATGAACAAAAATGAAAATACAGTAAAGTCATCATGAACACAATCAAATCACAAGGCTATACAGAAGTCAAGCTGCATTTCCAGGTCTGTGATTTGTGTGACACTGAGAGACAAAAAGGCCCATTACGTGCAAACAAAAGGTTGAGCAATGAGAATGTTAATGAGCGGTTTGTACGGGCATTGCATACCTGCAGACATCTTCCTAAAGGCTGTTCACCTGTAATTCTTCCTTTTTAAATGGAGATTCACAACCATCAAACTGTTCAACAGCAAGTAGTACTGTTGTTTGTGAGATCGTTAAGCTCTAAAGGTGGCTGCTTGTTCTCTCATTGGTTAATTCACCCTCCACTTTTTGATGCTGGAACTAGTATACATTGATAGAGTATGCAAAAATGAATACATCTGGATGATTATTATTTTATTTCCTTTTGTATCTGTGTAGAAAAAAAAACATTACTCACCACAGCAACAGCGTCTGAGGCCAAGAGCTCCTCTGGTGACATCACAGTGTAATAGGCCACGTTGGTCAGTACGTAGCAAGAAGTCACGATCCCCATGGAGATGCAGATAGCTAACGGCACAGTCCTGAGGATGGGAGAGCACACGGTCACTCACTGATGTCACTCCTATCATGCCTATGATGGGCATATATGCACATTCTGAAATTACAAGTTAATTCACCACGCTGTCCCTGAACGCAACGCGCATCAGCTGTTTTGCATGAATTTCCCTCTAAAACAACTCTGTCTGGTAACGTTGTGTTATTATTATCTCATAGTGTGGTGAATGTGCTGGTCACAACTTGTCCACCAGAGCGTTGTGGAGTTGTTGGATTGTGTATTTGATTAGTTGATGAGGGAAACCAAGAAATCCCATGAGTCGTAGCTCTGAGCAGCTCACCATTGTGTTCTGCTATGACTATAGTTATAAAATAACTGTGAAATAGCCATGCTGATGATGTCATCATCCACACCTCATTGCCAGGGCTGTTGTATAGAGGAGAAAGGTGATGATAATTCCAGGGGCCTGGATGGGATGACTGAATTATTCTGCAAAAGACCCTGACTAATACTCACAATAATGCTAGATTAGCATCAAAACAAAGTAGGCTAAATAAAAAATGACAGTACATACGTAGTCTTAGAAATAAAGTGGAAAAGTCAGGGGCCCACTTTGGAATCCTTTCAGGGGCCCAGAATTCCTAGCAACGGCCCTGCTCATTGCATTCCACAGATAGTACCACTGTACTTCCAGTTTACCTGTAGTACCCCTGCATGACACTAGAGGTCGTGTTAATAAAGGTAGTGTTCAGTCTGCCTTCATCCTACATGAGAAGAGCAGCTTCCTCCAGTACAGATCCCAACCAGCATCACCCAGGGCTTCTGGATCTCCATCATAAAGGATCACATCATGACATCTATATTTTTACTGAATCAAAAAAAGTGACTCTTCCACCCAGGAGTGGCAAAAAAGACAAACAGAGGCCTATTGGTTTTACACACTCCAACAGTTGGCATCTAATGAATTCTCCCTCAGTGCTTTTGTCTGAAGTTGTTTCATATTTATATTTATTATACACATGGTTAGTTGGGTCAATTTTTTAAAAAGTTTTTTGGGGCATTTTGCCTTTATGGATAGTATACTGTAGTTGAGGGAGACAGGAAACGGGGAGGAGAGAGAGGGGAATGACACGCAGTAAATGGCGCCCGACGTGGGGCTCGAACCTGTTCTAACCACTACGCCACGCGACGCCCCAGTTGGGTCAATTTTTAACATACTGTATTTAACAGTATTACCGGTATATGATGACATGTAAATGGTTGTTGTGGAGAATTTTTAACTTAACAAGAACAAGAAGAAGAACAAGAAGAAGAAGAAGAAGAAGAAGAAGAAGAACAAGAACAAGAACAAGAAGAAGAACAAGAAGAACAAGAAGAAGAAGAAGAGATCTCTTTAGGTAACTTTAGGTATCTCTGATGTCATGATGACTATGGGCTACACACGTGTGACCACTTAAATACAGCATGTTGTTAACAAGCTGTTTACCTGATGAAGGTCTAGTAGGCTAATGAAATATTGCAAATAATAAAAAATAATGTGTTTAAAATAAATGTTCCTTTTTGTGGACTTTCTTCAGGAGCATTTATCCAGTGAGTATTTCCAGGAGCACTTTTTTTTGTTTGTTTTGTTTTTGTTTTACATTTTGTAGTGACTTACTAGCGGTTTTACATTTTGAACAACCACAGGGCAGAAATGACACAATACACATTACTTGAAAAAACCCTCAGGTGGCAGCATGTTTATGTTTATTTATTTGAGTACATAGATTGGAATGTATGTGTGTAATGATGTGCATTGTCCCTCCTCACTAAATAAATGGAATTGAATTAAAACTCACCTCTCAGGGTTTTCAACCTCCTCCGTCACAAAGTTCAGATAAAACCTGGAAGAGGAAACAGCTGCTGTGAAAACTCCATCCAGGTTAGACAAGGACAAATAGGCACCAATTAAGATAAAAGGCACAGACACTGTGTGTGCGTGTGTGTGTGTGTGTGTGAGGATCATACCTACCACCCAGCGTATGCATACATCCCAGAGTAGAATGCCAGTGGCATACCAGACAGCTGCACGTTGTTCAGTTCAAAGGCATTCTCAAAGTTTTTGGTCTCCCCTGCAGACAAACACACACACATGTACACACACACTGACCATTTAGCACTGTGGTGGTTTGAAGCACCATAGGTGTTCCACTATGACAGATTATTTCAGGAATAAATATGAAAAAATCAATTCACAGGTCAGTATTCTGCCTTATGAACGTAGGGAGCCATTGAATCTCTTCACACATGAAATCAGCTGAGATGACGTTCATCAATAGAATAATATTGTTGCGTTACTGTGCCCTTGTCTCTTCTACTGCTTCATCATATTCTGTTACAGTTTGTCTCACTTGCTAAAACACTGAACGCTCCAGTCTGAACCACACGCTCGGTGGCCTGAACCCCTTTATTGAACTGATCGCCCTTTTGGCAGAACCTTAAAGGGGGCTAAATATGCAAAACTCACTTCTTCATTGCTTTGGTATGTGTATTTGCGTATCCGGAGTGCCTCCTCGCGCCTTAAACATAAGTTTTGACAACTACGTCAACATTTTGTAAACTGCCATAGTCAGAAAATGTGTCTCTTGAAGCTGCGTTCACACCGGACCTTTTGTTTTTCGAACAAGCGATGATTTTACATGTCAAGTCAACGTAACTGAGTGATTGAGCGTTTACAGTTTTTCTCAATTGCTAAAACACTAAACCCTGTTCTCTGAACCAAATTCTCAGTTGTCAGAACCCAGTGATTGAATCAGTCACTCTTTTGGCAAAACCATAAACACTTTTCACCTGTTTAGACACACCTTACCAACACATTTTCATTGTGATGCACCTGTGCTGCAGAATGCTTAGCACAGGAGGCAAAAGTCAAACACAACTAAAGCACAAGTTTCACCGGTTGAACACAACAACTCAAAATTGATAACACTTGTGTCCAATGATGTGAGGGAACATATACAGTATAAGCCAGTAGCCTACAGGTCAGGATGAAGTCCTGTAGCCTGATCCAGTACGGAGAAATACTGTAATGCTGTGGCTGAGTTACTGTATGCACTTCTCATTTGTAGATTTTTGTACTTTATTTGATTACAGTATATAGCCTACTGTAAGTGCTAAATGCACAATACTTTTGTACTGTACAAGTGCTACGTGTACAGTATGTACAAAATGCACAGGATTTCAGGATTTCTATTTTTTGTACTTGTTTTTTGTTTGTTGGTTGTTTTTACAGTTTTTCTCAATTGCTAAGACACATTCATTCTGTGCTAAATGCACAGGTTTTTTTGTTTTTCAAGAGAAGATGATGAAAGGCGACGGGGTGAAGGAAGAGAGGATGAGGGAGGGAGGGATGAACTAGGAAGAAAAAAGAAGAAGGAAAGAAAAGGGGATGAAATGGATGTGGGGAGGGGGGGTGAAAGAAAGGGAAGGAGACTAGTGCTAAATGCACAGGTGATTTGTTTTGCAACATGCATTTAGCCTGTAGTGAACAACAAACATTTATTTCCACAGCTTCATGTCCTGAGCGTTGTGTTTTTTATTTTTCCAGGTAGTGTTTAGTGACTGCTCAGTAGTGCTTTTAATTTTGACTGACTCGGGGCATGATTTGACAACAAAGTTCAGTTTTGGGCACAGATTGAACTGTTTTGAGGTGAAAGTTTGGTTTTGCAAGAGGAGTCTGAGGTTTTGTGGATGTAGCTTGAAAATTGGGGTTTGTGTTCACAGTTGAGAGAAAAGGACAGAAGCTTTAGAGAAATGTGTCTTAGCAATCGAGAAAAACTGTAATCGCCCAGGCAAAAAATTGCCGGGGCTCCGAGCGACAGCGGCGAGATGCTGGAGATGACAGCGCTGATTGGCTGTCGCAATGCTGGTGGTGCCGGTGCAAACAGAGACACATGGCAGTGGGCATGACCAGTGGCGGCCTTAGACATCTGGGGGCCCGTTTCAATATTTCATATGAGGCCCTACCCTGTTAAACATAAATTTATTTGCCAGCTATGTGCCCATGTATCGCTGATGCTTTAAACCCTGAAAGGACGTAATAAACGCACTATTCATGCATTCCAGGTTCGCGCAACACAAGTGTTAGCAGAAAAAACAATGACTGAAGTTGGTTTTCGTCAAAACAAAATCATTATGACATTTTCATGAACAGGAATCTTAATCAAAAAATACAGGCTTTGTCAATATTCTGAATTTAAATTGGCAACAAAAGTAATGAGAGCAAAGTGCTCCGCGTTATTTCAGCACCATGACCGTGGACAGACGTTGTCGGTGCTGCGGTGCTGGTGCAGCCACTGGAGGCAGACGGACAGACAGCTCTCCTCTGCCAGTCTCCTCCATTATTACAGAAAAATCTGCCAATAATATCACATTCTAGTTGTGCTCTTGCTTTTATTTCTCTGCTAAGTTAGGACGTACTCATAGATCGCCTGTTTGGAGGCGTTTTAACCCGACGAAAAAAAAAGAAAAGAGGAGGAAAGTGATTGACAGACGTCAATTATCAAGTTGCGCAACTGGGCGCACGTCAGGAGGAAAGGAGGAAAAACAAAAGGACATTAGAAACACTAAGAGAAAAGGAATAATACTGGGAGAAGGAAAACCAGGGTCTATTGATAGTTTGCGGGCCGTTTTTAAGCCTACGGTGTTATTGATATTTTCTGCCGTATTATTGATTAGTAGCGATCAGTACGGTGTGGCATGATACACGCACTGGCAGCTGGGGGCCCCCCTGGGGGCTGGGGCCCGTTTCAATTGAAACGGTTGAAACATAGGTAAGGCCGCCTATGGGCATGACATCATCAAAGCGAAATTGCGAGTCTGTGGCTCTGTGCCAAATTGACTAGCAAATGCAGCTGAGCGACGGAGCATTTTTTTTTTGAGCGATACGAGCAACAGCAACAAAAATAAAAGGTGCGGTGTGGACGCACCTTTAACACCTTATTTACATTTCTTCCGGAACATGTGCTTCAACTGGGAGCAGCAAAGTCTGGTAGCTCTGAGTTATTCCGTTTTTACTCAACATTTGCATTATTTTTGTTGTGTTTTTTGTCATCTACTGATGGATTACAAAATAACCTGCCTTTGCATAAGCTCTGCCACATTTCTTTTGCTGTCTGGTTTATTTATTTATATATCTTATATATAATATATATATTCTGGAGGCCCAAATTCCAATTCCAATCCTACTTTTTCCCGCTTTATCTGCGTTCCCTCTACACCCAACCTGTGCTGCTGTTGTGATGCTTTATGCAACTTGCAATGACATTTTTTCAAGTGAAGCCAGTAGCTGAAGGACGGACAGCCGACCTGTGTGCTAAACTGAGTAGGCTACTTGCTGTGAGGACATTGTGAAACGCTCCCACTGTTGCTCGCTGTGAACAGCTGTGCATCAGGGTCACGTTCAGGGTCACATCCATCACACCGTGTGTTTTTGTGTGAGACAGTTGTTACAGCTGTTCTGTGTGAAGCCTGGAAATGTTCCTGAAGAGCAAGGAAACACTTCATGTGTATTCCTTCTCCGGTATTGTAAGAGGTTATTGGGGGACAAAGATGATGATGACGGTGGTGGTCGTCGTGGTGACTTACCTTTAAAGAGTTGGTACAGCCCAGGAACTATGATGCAGGCGATGGCCAGCAGCTTACTGAAGGTGAGGAAGATCTGGATCCTGGCCGTCCACGTCACACTCATACTGTTCAGGTACATGACGGACGCTGGAAACACAAATCAACTCTATTATTCTCGTGCAATTACATATTCCAATATTTGACATTTTGATGTTGAATAACCAATGGAAGTTTTTCAGTGATATCTCTAAAGGGCCCCATTTAGAATGAAAACAATAAGGATGAGATGAGTGATTTGCTGTCAGCCAATCAGAGCTATTATTTATTTCTACTTTTATTATTGTTTTATTTATAATGACAGGCTTCCCTTTTATGCAGCCACTCTTCTATTGATTGATTGTCTTTCTTTCCTTTTCTCTTTTTTTGTCTTTTTAATGTAAAAAATAAAATACCCTCCCCCCTTCACTGATCAATTATCATTATCATACAGTGTATTATCTATAATAACTAATATGGTATATATATAAATATCAATAAAAACATACATATTTACACCACAATATATCTTTATTAATTACATCTGATATCAGATGTAGTTAATATAAAAATATGGGCTTCAATACAAGAGGGACATTACAGACGGAGGTATGGAGGTATTTGGATGTTTTTTGGTGTGTCTTTTTGGACAAAGAAAAGTGGTGTCAATTCACAACCATTATATGGACCCCCCCCGTAACTCAAAGAAGGAACGGAGGACTCTGAAAATTCTCCCAGCCTTAACTCAGAGAATAATGGAATTATTTTGGGTGGAGCACTTAAAGGTAGCACATGTGGCACATTGTCTCTGAAACACATTCTCACTAATAACCAAGTCACAGCCAACGGTATTATTATTTATTTGCACTGTGAAGCCGATTTATGTGTATGTTTTCTTCGGTCAAATCGGTCTGTTATGAAAAAAAACCCCGAGTCTTATTGTCATGTGGAATCATCCCCTCCTTCCACCTCTGTCTCTAATGACACAGTTTCACTTCTGTTACCAGTGTGCTAACATCTCCTGTCATTGATGCAGCAGGTTACAACAGGTCAACAACAATGAACCCATCCCAACAGCTGTTGTGTTATACGTACTGATGCCGATGGCCGTGGCCAGCTTGACGGCCACAGGGGGGATGTGACAGGGCATGAACAGAGGCTCCAGGATGTAGCGACCAAAGGCCAGAGAGATGACCGCCATCCCTGCAGGCCTGCAGAACACACACACAAAACAGAAGGTTACTTTGCATAGATGTATAGCAGTTCCAAGAATGGGATGTTTTGTTGAAGCATCAAGTACTTCACTTTGCATATAAATGAGAGGTGTGTCTCAGCTGTCACTACACATAGACCAGAATGATTTTTAGATAGAAGCGCTGCATGTCTTTCATCTCATTGTCTTACTGATATGACCCCAGCTTTAATGGAAGAGCTTTGAAAGAGAACCTGGTCAGCAGGCAGTCACAGTTAGAGCGCAAAGACAACGTGAAGTGAAGAGGACAGGGATATGTTGAGCCCAGTTTTCAGCCACCAGCCCAACATTCTGTAATCCAGCTGTGATTCCACCTTTTCATGCCATTTATCTCCAGGAAAACGGAAAATTAGCCAGTTCATTTTCATGGATATTTAAAAATAAGAATTCCACCCCGCGAAAAACATAAAACAAACAAACAAAAAAGGAACAAGCACAACCCCCTCAACCCCCACGCCCAGGGAAAGCAAGGGTAAAACACATTGAGACAGGTTTAGAGCATTAGCTTTCACTTGGATAATATTACAATATCACTTACTAAAAAAACAAAAAAACAAGACAAGTCTGTGGGCACAAAAAGTTGTTGTTTTTTTCTATTGAGGAAGTCCAGGAGGTAATAGTAGCTTGCATGGCATTGTGCATTCTTGCTACTGGCAGTTCCATGTGTACTATATCTAACCAATGAGAGAGAGAGTGAGAGGGTTGCCAGGTAAGTGCCAGCAGCTTTCAGCCAAGCTCAATGATTCAATAAAAGCAGATTAGGACAGTAAGGAAATACAATTTCAAAAAGTTTTGTCAATGTAGACGATACCATTTTCCCAAAAGACACCTGGAGAATGCCAATACATCTGCATAAAAGAACCAATATCACTATTGGGCAGAGGGCGCAGTTTGGGGAAAATACAAGTTTCATTAAATGAACCTTTCTAGGTATAAGATACATCCTATGGAGAAATTTAAAGAAGAAGAAAGAAGAATTTTTTAGAAGCCAGTTCATGTTAATGTGAAGGGTTAATGTGCATCATTGGACCTTGGGATCCTCCCACGTTTTTACACCACCTAATCTCTCAGATTAGGTTCAGTTACAGGCCCCTGCACACGACTAGACTAGTTAGACTCAAGTGCTGTGAAAACCTAAAATCCATCGAGACCAGTTCACAAGTGGATCAGGACGGTTCAAACAGGACATAGTTGTTCATATGAAGCAAACATTCTCACGACCCATAAAATATATAAATTTATTTATTTTTATATATTTTTTATATTGTGTGTATATAGGTTGTCTTTCTAAATTATGTACTTTATTTATTTAATTGCACTGCAAAAACTCAAAATCTGTCCAAGATCATTTTCACTTTTTCAAACAAATTCTCACTTGAAATAAGTAGAAAAATCTGCCAGTGGAGCAAGTTTTCCTGTCTTATTACAAGCACAAAAAACTTGCTCCATTGGCAGATTTTTCTACTTATTTCAAGTGAAAATTTGTTTGAAACAAGTGAAAATGATCTAAAAACAAGTTAATTTTTAGGCGATGAGTCTTATTTTACGTGGAAAGAGATTAGTTTTGACTAGAAATGAGACATAATACAAATATTCCTGGAAAGATTTTGAGTTTTTGCAGTGTACTAGTATTGTATATCTTTTTTTTCTTATCAATTTTTATTAATTCATTATTTTTTTTTGAGTGGGGGGATTGTTCATTTAAGTTCAGTGAGTGTTATAAAAAAGAAAAAAGAAAATACTCTTCGTATGTACCTATGCATTTTATGACTGTCTAGCATCTGATAAATAAAAGTTATAAAAAATAAAAAATAAAAAAACATAAGACCAAGGCAATCAAATCTGTTCTACGATGTTAAACCTATGGGTGCTGGAGTCTTCAAGTTGAGCAAACTCAGACTCAGAGACAACACTCAGCAGCAGCCTGGGTTTCATTGAGAAACACAACCAAAGGCCAAACCCTAAACCAAAAGACTGCACATTTGAGTCTAGTTTCTGGTAACTTGATCAAAACAGGATACAGATCATCATAAGCAAAGCTTTGGCAAGTGATGCAACAATTTTGATTACCAAACTGGTCCTGTTGCTCCAAAGGGTGTGGTTCCATCTCAACTCATCTGTTTCCTCAGAACCTTATAACAGTTGCTCAAGTGGACCATTAAAAAAAAAATCCCTAAATTACCACACACACACACTCGCTGCAGTAATTACATTTGTATCAGAATGAATGTGTACAGACACACTACTAACCTAAAAACTGATACTGAATAAAACAGGAAGGTTTTAGAGCAGCAGTGGCACAGAGCATCACTGTAACCATAGTAACTCTCACACACCTCCTTGCATGGAACAAGAGGAGAGGAGCTGATTGGATCTCGTCATGGTGTTTATGATGGAAAGCCGAACAAGTGGCTCACAAACACACGCACAAATTTGTATGGCTATCTTTGTGAGGACACTCTAACCATAGCCCCTTACCTTAACCTTAACCATTACTCTTAACCTAACGTAAACCTAATTATAATAACTAGTTATATTATGTATTACATAATATTATATATTATAAAGTCTTAACCCTCAAAACCTTTGGAAGGAGTCTGAGAAAGTAAGGACCAGCCAAAATGTCCTCAGTTTCCCAAATGTCCTCACTCTAATGGTGTAAAACTCAAACTGGTCCTCACATGTATAGCTGTACAATGCAGCCTCTAAATAACACATTATCCGCCGCAAAACTGGTTCTTTCCACCAATATTTAGTTATGATACACTAGTGCTATTCCCCTCTGAGTCCGGGGTGGCATGTTTTCAACATCCGTGGTCTGTAGGTTGACCTACTGACCTCTGACCTGGATGATGTCATCTCCCACCACTGACCGGCGGCTTATACCACTAATGCTACGGTTCGTTTCTGCGTGTTTCTGACTTGTCAGAACAAAATGAGCAGCTGGATGAAGTTCAGCTTCCACAGGCTTCCTCTCCTCAACCTGGACTCACTAAAGCTCTGGATAGTTGAGATAAAAATGGACCCGAATGCTGTTATTATCAGAATGAGTCGGGCAGCGGTCGGAGATGACATCATCCAGGTCAGAAGTTAGTAACCTACAGACCCCCGATGTTGATAACATGCGAGCCAGATTTACCTGTGGGTACAAATAAAGGAATCTAATTATTTATCCCATTGCACTACTACCTCATTGTTTTTTTTGGGGGGGGGGGCATTTTTGCCTTTATGGATAGTATAGTCAAGAGAGACAGGAAGCAGGGAGGCAGAGAGAGGGGGAATGACATGTAGTAAATGGCACCCGACGCGGGACTCGAACCAGGGCCGACTGCAGCGAGGACTCTGCCTTAATCCACCTGCCACTTTACTTATCTATGTTTGTACTTAGGGTCAGAGGGTACGTGTTCTCTGTTGTATTATGTCATTGCTCAGTTCTTGTTGCTGTCCCCATGTCTTTTTTATGTGTGTACAAGTGAGTGCATAAACCAGACTCAAATTCCTTGCATGTCTGTTCATACTTTGGCAAATAAATCTGATGCTGATTCTGATTCTGATGACATGATGATGACACAATTTTAAAATAAGTGTAGCTCAGCTCTGGCAAGGTGTGACCTGGATCTGTTGCCTATACTCTGCTGTTGTCAAAGTTCACCAAACATATGAAAATGCTCTTTTAGTGTGACCATGCTAAAGTCAGTGTGTGTGTGTGTATTTAATATGTTATGGGCAGGTTGCTAAACAAGCCTTTCCCCTTGTGGTCGCCTGTGTCTGTGATTCTTTTTGAAGCCCCAGCACTTCAGTAAGAATCAAATAAGGTTGACTGGTTCCACAGGCTCATCTTATAGCTCATCAGGATCTCCCTCTTCATTTCCCACGACAGCCGCTCGGCTGAAATTTCTCTTTGTCTCTTTGGTTCTTGTTTTCATTCTGTGTCCCTGCCTCTGTTCATTTCCCATGGTTTCCATTTGGGCTCCGTAGCCTGAGGGCCAGCATAAGATTGGGCAGCTCAGGATAGCCACTAGACTGTTTATACTGCTACGCCCCGGCTGTGTACACACGCAGCTGCACACGGAGAATTTTCTCCCCTCGCCACACTGAACTAAACGCTCAATCCCAGGATTCAAGGTCACGGACAGAAAGTTCCTGCATTTGCCTGGTTGTGCTATCAGTGACATATCAGGGAACAAATGAATCACATTATACACTGCCCGTCCCCCCCAAAAAAGTCACACACTTCGTTGGACCGCCTTTAACTTTGATTACAGCATGGATTTGCTGTGGCATCATGTCGCTTCTGCAATGTCACAACATTCATTTCCATCCAGAGTTGCATTCATTTTTCAAAGGTTCTCAATGGGGTGAAGGTCTGGACGCTGTGGTCACATTGGACCACATTTCTTCCTTGAAGATGATGGTTCCCCACTATCCTTCCAGTTTTTAATAATGTGTTGGACAGTTCTTAAAGCAATTTTAGTCTCAGCAATCTCTTTAGATGTTTTATTTGCTTGATGAATGTCAATAATTTGACCCTTGTGAAACAGAATAACATCTTCTCCTCTACCACAGGATGTGTCTTCTGACATGGTTGTTTAAGAAATGAGACTGCATCAGTTAGGGTTAAATAAGTTGAAACATAGCTGAAACATAACCATCAATGCAGTAATTATCCAATGGGAGGCTCTGACCTATTAGCTTCGTTAAATCCAAATGGTGACTTTTTTTATTGGACGGGCAGTGTATGTATGTGTGTGTTTTATATGAAAGCAATTCTTTGAACCACAGAACTCTACTTCTATTATAGGTCCCATTGCCATCCTCCCTCTGGTAGGGGGATGGCCAACGGAAATGAGCCTAAATGGCAATAATTGGGTGCATTTACATTTTATCTTTTTAAAAATGTTAATTAATGTACACTGTCCTTCTTGAACAAAATAAATGAAAAACTAAAAAAAAAAAAAAAAACTAACACTAAAACTAAACTAAACCCTCCAGGCAGGGCCGTTGTATAGGGGAGGAAGGTGATGATAATTCTAGGGGACCAGCGCCCAGTAGGGCCCACAAAAACCCCAGTAGTCTAATCTCTGTATGACTGAATTATTCTGCATAAGACCCTGACTAATGCTCATAGTAATGCTGCATTAGCATCAAAACAAAGTAGGCTAAATAAACAAAAAAGATAATAAGTACGTAGTCTAAAAATACTGTAAAGTGGAAAATTCAGGGGCCCACTTTACTATTCTTTCAGGGGGCCCAGAATTCCTAGCAACGGCCCTGTCTCCAGGCTCTGATCCACACATAGGAATGTTAGATACACGGCTGACCAATCTGCCATCCTCAACCCATTGCAAAAGCTTGCCTTCAATGCAATGAGCCAGTTTTATCAACAGGTGCCATGCTCACTTCACTGCACTGAGCCACACCAAAAACAGTGGTCTACTGGAGCTAGAGTCAAGAGAGGTGCCTTCTGTTTAATTAACTGGTTATTCACATGCAATTTGTTCAAAAAAGTATGCTAAAGAGATTTTGTCCTATTATTCTATCCAGTATGTGAGGGTACCTCAAAGCAGAAAGACACAGGAACTGTATGGTTAATGTGTCCATGAAGGTTCTCAGTCATCCAGGTCGTCTTATTTTTGTGGAGTTGTAGTAAAAAAGAATAATAGAAGAAAAATAGAGGAAAAAATAAGGAATAAACCTAAAAATGTAAAGAGAAAAAAAATTAAGTGTGTGTTCAGAATAGTTCCCAGTTTACATTCAAGTTGATATTTGGCCAATAATCCACTTCCTATCTGTTTAAGGAAGTGAACATGCAACACAGCCAAGTCATGTTGAAACTACCACTCAGAATTTACCGTAACTGCGGTGAATTCAGACTTCTTGTGAATCCACATTTCTTTGAAGCTTTATTTCTTTGGAAATCATTTCCTTTTACTTGGAAATGTTCTGATAGTGTCATCAGAATTGTCTCCAGATAAGCAAATTGCTGTTCTGGTAAAAAATTGCTGTCTGGTTAGATCTACTAGTTAGGTTCAAATAAAGGCTCTGGAGGCATTGTCTGTTTTGTGTATATGTGTATGTGTGTTTCTGTTTTTAAACACGTATTTTTTGCTGGAATGTTCTAGAGATGGAAGAGCTTTTGCCCTGGCAGGTATTAAATCAGAAATAAAGAATTGAATTGAATTGAATTGAATTGAATTAAATAATAATAAAGATGAGGCAGAAGGTTCTTCACCAGAGACCCTGGTCTGATCTGAGGTTTCAAAATAAAGAAAGATTGAGTTTGAACTTCAAAACAAGTTTTACTCTGAAACCAGTACAGTGTGGTCTGAAACCTCATTGTGTGGGTCCTGTAAGCAGAGTTTTAAGGAGTTAAGTCTTCTCTGTTGATGAATGGGCTTCCTGCTGGGACCAGGTGGAGGTGATAAGACCTCCAGCACTGGCTGTGTTTACAACACAATAGGTTATAATAAAGTCATCTGAATACCACCTATGTCTGAGACAGACTGGAGACTTCAGCCTCTAAGCCTCTTCAGTCTCTAACAAAAAGCAATGAGACGAGTCAGCATGTAAAACCTGCAGCTGACTTAGGCTCCATGCAGTAAAGAGAGGAACAAAAGCAACAGAATGGAGTTTGTAGCTTCTACATGATCTCTCTTTTTGCTCCATGTTTGGTCTCCACCTGCTCCTGGACTGGATTTGTGAATGCTCCACTGATGCCCCTGTTGCACTGAGCTGCTTCCAGTGCTAGTTCAGAACCAGAGCCTGACTCAGCACCAGTCCTTTGCTTTTGCTTTTTGCACCAGCTCCTGGCAAAACTGGTTCCAGACAAGCACCAAGTCCTTGCTGGTCTAGAGCCAAGAACCGATCATGCCAGGTGCTGGGGGGCGGAGCTACCTGACCAATAAGACCAACACAAAGATATACATAGATGTTATCAATATCTTATTATTACATTTGTTTGACTGCTATAATCGATGCAGCACAGTTGAAGGGTTACAGGCTATGGCTAACAACAACAGCTAACGTCCATCAGAATCAAAACATAGCCATTCAATGCGATCATGATGAAGATAGCTTCCTGTTTTTATGGCCAGGTTCAGGATGAAAATTAATTCATGCTTGTGAGACGGGCCGCGTCAGGTCCGGCCGTCAACAGCCACAGGTCGGGCCGGGTTTTCATTGAGAACTCTATCATAGGCTTGCAAAGTAGTGAGGAGCGTGGCTATGACTTTGTTCCTTAGCCATGGAAAAGCAAACCGGTTCTTTGAGGCATGGGAGCTGAACCAGCTAAGCACTGGTACCAAACACTAGCACCGAACTAGCACCAGGTAAGTTTTGGTGGAAAGGGGGTCTGTGATAACCAGCTGCTTTCTAACTGTGTGGCAGTAGAGAGTGGCTTTAGCAGTTGTTTGGGTTTTTTTCCACTGAAAACAGCTGCTGGAAACAAAGTTGATGAAGCTGAACCAAATAGTTCTGTATCAGGCCATAAAAAAATCCAAACAATGAAAGAATGCACCACAGAAGAAGAGGGAACGGTAACACTTTACTTGACGCCTAACATACTTATAATGAGTTATAATGCAGTTATAACACTGTATAAATATAGTTATAAACACTCATAAATGATCATAATGCTTTATAACAATCATCATAACACACTATAAAGCATTTTGTCATGACAGGTATCAGGTATTATAATACATTATAATTGTTAGTAAGTTGCTGACAAAGCCTACATTGATAATATATTTTAAATATAGTTATAATGTGTCATAATTGTCTTATAAACATGATGTAACTATCATTATAAACATTCATTAATTATCAGGCATATGTATTTATAACAATAAGCACAACACACACTTCACATTTTTATAATTTCACATCACATTTTATAATGGCTTATAAGATCTTAGTATTATAATAGTTATAATGCTCTATAATGTGTTATGCCTATAAAGTCTTGTGTGATTTATGAGTGTTTATAACTATAGTTATACAGTGCTATAACTGCATTATAACTCATTATAAGTATGGTTATAACGTGTTATAGAGATCTGAGCTAATCAGTATAACAATAATACAAATACAAAACAACACTGATGAGTAGCTTGAACAAGTCATTACCTTATAGCAATAAGATCAGCCCACAGCCTTATGAAAGCCATCTGAGGTCCAAAGGCTTCCATTATGTATGTGTAGTGTCCACCAGACTTCTTAATACAAGTCCCCAGCTCAGCGTAGGACAGGGCTCCTGCAGAGACACAGGTGACACATTAGACAAGAAGCATGGCACAGAGGTAGGAAACCCCTCCCTGGGCCCCACCATCACCAAAATATATTACTGTGGCCTTTCAGCATCTAAACCCATAACTCAAGACAGGAAGATTTAGGCAGACTGGTTTTAATTTCAATGTTAGGGAACAGGAATTATGGGAAACGGGAAAGGAGTTAAGGAAGAGTATTCAGGGATAATGTGCTTGTGTCTTTCATTAGAGTCTAACCTGAAGGATTTAGGTTTACTGCAATATATGCAACAACACACAGCTCGGCCTTCTGGGATTTCTGCCCTGACTCCTAAGAATCACAATACGTACTGTTTGTGTGTGTGTTTCACATCCTGACCCCCACCTGTGCTTTTATTAAAGCTGGTGAAAGGTAGTTTTGGTGAAATAAATAGATCGTGACTCACTGACTTTCTGAGCAATTATTTTTCCAGGGGAGAAATAATTAGATTTTTACCTTTACCTTTTGATCAAAGAGAAGAGAACTATTAGAGAACTAGAGAACTATTTTTATTATTATTATATCAAAATTGTCTCATTAAGAACAATCACCACATTAATATACAAACATGTAATAATTATTATTATAGTGATAATAACAATCCCATCACTTTAAAGGGACAACAAGGATTTTCTATTTGCTTATAAAAAAGTCTCATATTAATGTGGATGACTCTACGTCACCACCACTTGTTAATGGGTCCATTTTCGATAAATATATCGTTTTGTCTCTATCGTTATTTTGTTATTATTAGTAGTGGAAATGCTGGGCGAGCCAACCAGTGTTTCCTTACTTTCGGTTTGGTGGATGCTGCCCGGCGGGTCATAATAATAACGCTGCTGAATGAAAACATTTTTGGCAAGACGACCGTCTTGTGCCGGTCCAAGAATTTCAATGTGTGCGTGAAGGCTCATGGTAGATGTAGTGTAAGAACACTCCCCTTTCAAAAATTCCTCGTTGTCCCTTTAATCACATGTGACAGAAGGAAGCACAGTGGCGCCAGGGATTTCAAAATAAAAGCAAATTAAAATCATAATAATTTCATGAGACTATAAAATGAACCTCATCAGAAAAAAAAACACCTGATTTGTCTTTGTTCTTAAGCCTGCCACACACATAAAGATAATCGGGCTGATTTTGCCCCGATTTTCCCCCTTCCGACCAAAGACAAAAGTCGGCCGATTATCTTAAGGTCTTAAGATTATCTTATAAGATTCTCTTGTAGTGTGTGGTGTGTTAAGAGTCAACATTCCCCCGACAATCGGCTCGGAAAGCGCTCATCGTAAATATTAAACATGTTCAATATTTACGATAATCGGCCCCGACTGCAAAGTCATCTTGTGTGTGGAAAGCCGGTGTTGTGCGGAGGAGAAGCAGCGCCTGCTCACCGGACTCTGCTCACCAAGCTCTGCTCAGCGAGCTCTGCATGCTGGTAGCGACGAGCGAGCAACTTCTCCACACAACACGGCAACCACACAGAGCCGCGGTGCAGCCCTGGCTTTACATGAGGTTCACACAGACATTCACGCACACGGGAGGTTTCCTGATAGCCGAGAGCAAAGACGGTGGCTAAGCGGCTAACAACAATAGCAACCTAGATGTTTAAACGTGACCGCCTCACAGCGCGTCATGTGACAGCGCCGCTTCTGCTCGGTGTCCGGAGCCACAGACACACACAGGTGGGATCGCTGTAAAGGCTGAAGTGTCCTGCTTTCATTAAAAAAAAAAAATACGTCGCTCTCATTCAGTGTCCAGTCCAGAGATAGAAAGATTATCTACAGCAATACGGATCTCTTTCTGAGTTTTCTGACCGGGGGGGTGAAGATTCTGAAAAATCGTCATGTGTGTGGTGTGTTGTGTTTGGAATATCGCTGCACACCACACACAATACGATCAAAACTGTTCAATGACAGATTTTTTATCTTCATGTGTGGGGTCTCTCAAAGATAAAAAATCGGATAAGATTTTGAAAATCTTTATGTGTGTGGCAGTGTCTTCTGGTATTAAACCAAATCACAATGTCATAACTTGATATGATTTAATGTTGTTGATATTTTTTTAATCATGCTGCTCCTCATGCCCTTTAAACTGCCCCTCGGAGACAAATAAAGTGTTTTAACTGAACTGAATTGAGTTAAGCAAAGCCGCCCCAATTCTCCCTAAGGAGACTTTGTCCCAGTAGACACAGGTCAGACCAACACCTGGATTAATGACTGTACAGTCAAACAGTCAAAACAGTCTCCTGTCTGTGCACTTTCCCTCGACCTTGATGGGAAATTTCACGAGGTGAAGGAAAGAGAATTCATGAAGTTTTAGGAAAAGACAGAGGAGAGAATCTTACATTTTAAACTAAATTTATTTATAACACATCAACAATGTAACACAGTGCCTACTCATGTCTGCGCAACAAACACAACACAAACAGGACTCTGAAATAAGATCTCATTAGAATTTTGGGTTTAAATGTTGAGTGCAGGGAGTTGTTTGATATATTATTCATTTGTAGATAATAATGGTAAAATGATGAGCCTGTTCTTAGAGGGATAGTTCAACATTTTGGCAAATTGGACCATTGCCATAACCCCTATTGTCTTAGTAGTAGGTTACCTTTAATTGTTGGTGCAATATGTTTAGAACAGTGGAGCAGAGCCGTGAGCTGCTCAGAGCTACACTACGGAGGCTCATGGGATTTCTTGGTTTTCCTCAGCAAACTCATCCAATACATAATCCAACAACACCGCAACACTCTGGCGGACAAGTTGTGACCTGCACATTCACCACACTATGAGATAATAACACAACGTTACCAGACAGAGTTGTTTTAGAGGGAAATAAAAAACTGTCCCTGAAGGCAACGTGCATCAGCTGTTTTGCATGAATTTACCTCAAAAAGAGTTTTTTGATTGTGTATAATATAAGTTTGCCAAAATGTTGAACTAACCCTTTAATGATTGCTCAGTTTAATTCAATACAACTTTATTTGTATATTTTCTCACATCATAATATGCGTCATCATGACCATAAGACTCCTGCTTGGATTAACAGAATAAAGTCCTCCCTGAGTTTCTTGGACTCCCCTCAGTGCTCTGTTCCTGCCTGCCCAGCCAAACCACAATCATGCATCCATTTGAATGCTGGCACAAGCAAAGAATTATGGGATGGCATTTTTGCTCTCTTTTGCTCTCCTGAAAGCAGCTCCAATGTTTCCTCTGCAGGATCAACCTGTTGCCATGCATACAGTGTGTCTTTCTTTCTCTGTCTGTTCTGTTTATCCCTGGTTACCTACACAAAGCTACTGCACTGCAAAAACTAAGAATATTTTTCTTATTTCTAGTCAAAATGTAATTTCTAGTCAAAACAAGTGTAATTATACTAAAAAATAAGACTCATTACATTCAAAAGTAGCTTGATTTAGACACTTTTTTACTTATTTCAAGCATTTTTAATTTTCAAAAGCACAAAAAACCTGCTTTCACCGGCAGATTTTTCTACTAATTTCAATTGAAAATTTGTTTGAAACAAGTGAAATGACCTAAAAACAAGTAAATTTTTGGGTGATGAGTCTTATTTTAAGTGGAAAGAGATTAGTTTGACTGAAAATGAGACATTTTGACAAGAAATAAGCGAAATATTCTTGGAAAGATTTTGAGTTTTTGCAGTGTAGAGACACAAAATGTATTTAGTCATAGTTTTAAAAAAATAGAACATCTCCATCCACCCAACACACGTGAACTAACTCACCAAAGAGTGACAGGACGCCGCAGGAGATCCAGACAATCAGAGACATTCCGACGCTTCCCGAGTGTTTCAGGATGCCCTTGGGAGAGATGAAGATCCCGGCTCCGATGATGGTGCCGATGATGATGGCGATCCCGCGCAGCAGAGTCACCTTCTTCCCCAGTCCCACCTTGGGGTCATCCTGATCGTCATCCTGCAGTTTCCCGCCGGGATCCGATTGAGTTCCATTCTGGGAAAATGTGTGTCCATTTCCCTCCGCGTGAGTCTTTGTGGACCTTTTGGTCATCTTTTAAAACACTGCCTAACACACATACACTCACTGTAATTGGTTGTGATGGACGAGAGGTCCAGCCTTCACCCACTCTCTGTAAAAAGTTACCAAAGCAGCAGCAGAGGGAAGTGACTGTCATTCACCCTCTGCTCCGACTACAACAAACTTTCTCTCTTTCTTTCTTTTTATTACTCTCCCTTTCCTCTTCCTCTTTCACTCTGGTTCGTGTTGCTGCTTCATCCAGTGTGCTTCTCTTTAGCCCCTCCCTCCATCTGCTCCAGTCAAGCCCTTTTATCTTGAGCTCTGCCTCCACTCTAAAAAAAAAATAAAAAATGCTGAAGTGTCCAGGTCCTTCATGTCACCATGACACAGCAATAATCACCCTCCCACCCCCTGTATACACAGTTTTGATACCTAAGTATTAACTCCAGCTGTATGATTAATGATTGTTTCATACATGGTAAGAATGTGTAATAGGATTTCAGTCAGGTTGCTTACCTCTCTGGCAGGGAGTGGTGCAATGTGTGTGTGTGTGAGGAACAGAAACTATGTTGGCCAAACCTCTGGGGTTGAGTTGGCACAAATCCACTACACACACACACACACACGCCTAAACACACCTCATGCTTGTCAAGCTGATGACATAGTGACACAGTGGCAGAGGGCTACAACTATGATTACATGAGGATTGTAGATGATTGAAAACAGGTTCCGTGTGAAGGACAAGGCCGCTGTTGTATTTTTTATTTGGTTGTCTATTCTGCAAAACTCAGGAAAAGCACAGAAACAACAGCGTAACTCCTCCAGAGCTGCTCTGCTTCCTTCTAACAACTTTAGTTTTTAAACACATGGCTCCATTATTTAAGAAGCTCAGTAAACTTTAAAGGATAATTTCAGTTTTTTTTTTTTTTACAATCTGGACAGTATTTCCAGCATAAAATACTATTGTTTACTCACCCAGATAACTTTGGTGTCATTACAAGTCGTTCCGACAAAATTAGCTCCAGCTGAGAGCCGCGTTATCTGTATATTGTGAGAACACGGGGCAACGCAATGCAGCCTCTAAATAACACATTATCCGCAGAGAAACTGGTTCATTTCACCAATATTTAGTTATGATACACTAGTGCTATTCCCCTCTGAGTCCGGGGTTAGCTGTTATCAACATCCAGGGTCTGTAGGTTGACCTACTGACCTCTGACCTGGATGATGTCATCTCCGACCGCTGCCCGGCTCATTCTGATAATAATCATTCCACTTCAGCATTCGGGTCCATTTTCAGCTCAACTAGCCAGAGCTTTAGTGAGTCCAAGCTGCGGAGAGGAACCGTAGCATTAGTGCTAGCAACAAGCCGCCTCCAGGTCAGAGGTCAATAGGTCAACCTACAGACCCCGGATGTTGATAACAGCTGACCCTGGACCATAGACTGTAAAAAGAATGGACGTAGCGTCCGTGACGTCACCCATTGGTTTTGTGGAGTCGTTTTTGTGCCTCAAATATGGCGGTTTGAACAGCGCCATGTTGGATTGGCCGTCCCCGGATCGCTCCGGACCTGTATCTGAAATTGGCCAGAATCTAATCCACCCCCCCCTCAGAGTGTGTACGGGGGTAGAAACTATCAATTGAGACCAAAAAAATAAGATGTACCAGGCTGTAAATATGTTTTTTTAAGCTGTAAAGTCTACGATTTTAACATGGGGGTCTATGGAGAGTTGCTCCCTTCAGGAGCCAGCCCCCACAGGGACTGCATTCTGCTGCTCCGTGTTCTCACATTATACGGATATATGCGGCTCTCGGCTGGAGCTAATTTCGTCGTGATGACACCAAAGTTCTCTCAGTGAGTAAATGATCGTATTTTATGCTAGAAATAAGGTCCAGGTTGTAAAAAACACTAATTATCCTTTAAAGAGCCGGATACTTGTTTTTCCTGTGGGATAAACAAAGAATTATCTTATCTTATCTTATATGTGCTGGCACAGATGAAACATCATATTTTCGAGAAGTGATGTCATAAGTCCCTACAATACAACCATGTGAGCCCCCTGTATTGTATTCTATTGTATTGCACTGTATTTTTTCCCCCCAACTGATGTCCATGGTTTGTTGCTGTTTGTGAATACCGGTCCTCACATTACTACATCTGCAGCATCTGTGACATACTGTATTACACACCGTGGAAACATGGCAACACACTCTGCTGCATGTTTTCACATGTGCTACCATGTGACACAAACACATGTGCCCAGATGTTCTGTCCAGGACACTGACATGTGCAGTTGACACAATCCTTTCAGACAGATCATCATTATCCAAAACAAGTCATCAGATGACAGGCTTCAGTCTGTGGGAAACAGAGCTGCTGCTAGTTAAGCTTAAGTTGATAGACACTTGATGTTCACTTCCTGGACGGATTCCAGTCATTCCAGGTTGATTGTGGGTTTTCACAAGTGGATGGTAAAAACCACAGCACAGCATGTTGTGTGGGTCTACATGCGATATTACCATGAACAGACACTCAATTGTTGTTTTGTGAGTCGGCTTCCCAAACACTGTGCCGCTGCCCCAAATACTCACTAATTACCTCCAATTAATCCACTTCTAAAGTAAGTAGTGCCTTACGAAATAAAGGAGCTTAATCCTTTCAACATGTTTCTTTCTCTCCTGCTCCTGTCCCCATGTCTGCTGTGGGGTTTTAGGGGCAGAGAGAAGCCTGTTGAACAAGTTTTAAGTCATTTGATCTCAAGTGAGGCATTCCTTCACAAACTGCTGCTTTCAACAGCAGAGTCTTTTGAAGATTTTGTAATGTAATGTAATGTAATTTTTTACATTAATTAAAAATACAATGTCAAGAGGTGGAACCATTCATTCCTGTCTTCTCCAGTCAGACGGTCTCCCAGGGACAGATACAGTCAATTTTAATTTCTCTTTTTTTTGTGAACAACTTTTTTTTATTGCTTTTAAAGAAAAACAAGTGCAGCAAGACCCGTCTTTTTAATCAGGCTTTTAACCGACTCATTTAACTCTTTATAATTTTTTAAGCTCACCTTTGTTCTCACATGTTTTTATTATTTTTCTATTTATCCTGTTTTATTGTTTTATTTTAATGTGTTGTGTAGGCCAAAGTTTGTGCAAAATTTTATTTTTGAGTAAGTGTGCTTTTTTTTCCGCATTGGACAATGCAGGCGCACGGATTATACGTCAGCCTGTACACGATTCAAAAGCCACTGATATTGGATCTGTCATCTGTCATTCAAACGTCTAAACACACACACACACGGAGCTCGGACTCGCCCCAAGCTTTGAATATCCCGCCCACTCGATAACGACCAATCAAATCCGTTGTTCTCACTTGTGAAAAGTCGGCGCGACAAACTGCCATTTCTGTACACCTTTAAATGTTTCAGTCATTATTTATGGTCTATTTTATACAATATTCTATTGTTTTATTCCCTCAGTTTTAGCTCCTATACCTTGGCTAGTGAGCTCTAAACCTTGGTGTGGATCCTCCTGTCTGCCTGGGCTGGGGGGGGGGGGTCCCTGTGTTCCCCTGCAGTCATGGACCGATTACCCCCAAAGGTAGCTTCTTCCTCACTTCAGATTTCGGTGCCCAACCATGTCTCCTCAGCAACATAGTGTATGTATGTGGGTGTATGTTTGTGTGTGTGGGTATGTATGTCTGTCCGTATGTGCGTGAGTGTGTATGTAATTGTGTATCTGTGTGTATATTTGTGGGGGATGGGAGGTTTGGGGACCAGGCAACAACCTCCACCCCCCCAAATTAGATCTCTATAAAAGTCTTACAGGACATGAGAGACCATGTTTCAACAAGAAATGCAAATAAAAATAGTGATTACAGCAATTCCTGGATCTTATCTGCCATTGTTTGCCATGCTAGAATAGTATCAGCCCCAGCACCGTGCATTCTTGCCACTGAAAGCTCCATATTTACTATGTCAATGTATGTGATAATCCAGTGGGGCTTGGTAACTGTATGTGGAGGTTTCCCTTGTAAAGCCAGCATCTTCTTGGCAGCAGTGATGCCAGTTAGGAGAATACGTTTTTTCCAGCATGCCAATTTTAATGAGGTGGTATCATTCAGTAACACAATGGGAGGACATGGTGCAGTGAACTCCAGTACATTAGATAAAGTACAACAGACCTCACCCCAAAAAAGCTTCACATCTTTGCATTCCCAGTACATACAGCATGTATATTTATGACCCTATAAATCCATCTGAGCACAGGATGCAGTTTGGACATGATAAACGTTTCATGAGAAAGTTTCTCCTCAGAGTGAGGGAAGTCCTGAAAGAAAAACACAATGATGGACTTTCTTTGTTTCTAAAGTCTTGAGGCTACATTTTGGTGAGAGTTGCAAAATTGTAGCATGTACGCTTGATTTATTAGGAATTATCAATGTTTTTAAACCACCCTCACCCCCCATGATGAGGGATATTGACATATCTGGACCTTTGTGCAAAGTTTAGTGGTTTTTCATGCATGGGAAGTGGGATTTCCTCGGAAAAAGAAGAAGAATGAGAACAAAAGAAGTTATTCACACTTCTCAACGGTTTATTCAGATGTTTTATTACTCATATTCTCACAAAGCTCAATTGCACAATTATGGGAAGTACATTTGTTCAGAGTTGCAGCGTGGAAATCACCTTTTTTATTTATTTATTTTTTTACCGCTCCCATAATTTTCAGTTCATGCACAAACAAGTCTTCACCTGTTGGACCTGTCATAGTTACTGCTCTATGTTCAGTCTGATCAGGCCCAGTGACCAGAATTACAGTTTAGATTGTTGTACCTACAGGTTTCATATTCATAACTGTGTTCTACTAAAAGACTTCATCCTAAATGAGTCAGCAGTATAGCTACAATGGCTTGTAGTCGAAGACAACACCAGTGGGAGTGGGAGGGGCAGGGGTGAAACAGGGGCCCATGGCTCATTTCTTTGCCCTGGGGCAACATGGCAGGTTTAAACCCTAACCCTGGACCAAACAAAAGGATAAGAGCGGAGATTAGAACCTTATCACAACATGTAGCTCTTGGCCCCGAGCTATTCCTATTCCCATCTCTGTCCCTGAATGTCATGCTTTGCAATTAGTTGCTATAAAGCTATTTCAACTGATTTTGTAAATGCAGTTGTTATTTGTATCTTTTATGTCTATGTTTAAGGCAGGGCTGTTGCTAGGAATTCTGCCCCCCCTGAAAGAATACTAAAGTGATCCCTTATACCCCCTGACTTTTCCACTGGTTTTCTTAGGCTAACTATGTATTATCATTTACCTACTTTGTTCTGATGCTAATGCAGCATTACTAAGAGTATTAGTCAGGGTCTTATGCAGAATAAATCAGTCATACAAATATTGGACGTGGTTTTTTTACTCGGCTCTGCGAAACAGTGCAAATTTATAATAAAATGTATGGAACTGTGCACAAATAGAAATAAAACTACTATAACTAATTAATCTCACAATTTTCTGTAATTAATCTAGATTAATCACAATTAATTTATCAACAAATAAATTGCATTTGTTCTCTTACAATTTATTCATTTGTAATCATCAAATTAGTGTCGAATAAACACAAAAACGTACAGTATATTTAAATTCAAAGACTATTTTAATGGCTTTCTTTAAAGGTGTACAGAAAAGAAAACAGAAGTTTAGCCCACTCTGGGTCATAAAATTAATGTAAAAACTCATCTAACAGACGATGTAGGCCAAACTTTATGCAAAATTCTATTTTTGAGTAAATCCGGGATGAAAGTGTTGTATTTTTTTTCCGCATTGGACATTGCAGGCGCACGGATTCTACGTCAGCCTGCTCACGATTCTCCATTTTGGATCTGTCATCCGTCAAAACGTCTGAAACACACACACACACATGGAGCTGGACTGACCCAGGCTTTGAATATCCCGCCCACTCGATGGATCCGCGTTCCTCACTCAGGTAAAGTCGTGTTGCAGCTCGGCAGTTGCTTTAAACTTCAAAGTTTCTCTCCCGTGAGAAAAAGGCTGCTTGCTTATATTCTCCAAAAGAATAACAAAACAACCCAGGTCTACATGTGTTGAAGTGCAGGTTGAATATCAAAACCATCAAGACACTCCAGACCACTTATGCACAAGTTTTCCCTTTTTTCCTACCAGTTGTGCTGCTGACGTGCACGAAAACAAAAGATCCGTGAATTAAATTGAAATTGTTTTATTTATTTACCTGTAGGTTGTGATTTATCTCCAAGGCAGCACTGCGCTTCTGTTCACACATGAGGCTTCACTTTTCATTCAAATAAACTAATAAACTAAACAAACATTAAATAACTAATCTAAAAGGAATGAAACCAGTTGCCGGTGAACCGGCGGCTCAGCAGACCGGGCGAGAATATGCCAAATATGCGATTAATTTTGATTAATTAATTCTTTAATTTCTTTCCGTTCATTCATTCCCTTCTTTCCTCCCTTCATCCTTCTTTGAATGAATCTGTTCCCTCCCTGCATTTTATTTCTTTCCTTTTCCCCTTCCCTCTTCCCACAATCCTCATTCCCTTCCTTCCCTCCTTCTCTTTGTCCTTATTTCTTCCCTCCTTTGTGACCCAGTCTGTTTCCTCTAGGGTTGCACATCTCTTTGTGATAAACGATTCGATTCGAATCTAGATACACAGATTACGATTCGATTCAAAAACGATACCCTTTTATTACAGACCGATTCGATTCGATTCGATTCAGTGTAGGACGATTCGATCTGTTGTAGATCAAGAAGCCAATTTTATGAAAGTGACTACCATTCTACAGTACAATATTTTCTTTTCAAATATATAGCCTAAAAGACCACATATCTCCAAGAATTGTTGCTTTAAAGCACTGGCAAAATTCATATTCATATTTAGACGTGGACCAGTATCTGTAAGAGTTTATGTAAATTAGCCATGCAACCCCTTTTCCACCCAGCTGGTTCAGGTGCTGGTTCGGAGCCAGTGCTGCTTAGCACCAGTTCTAGGTTCATGCTTTCAGCACTGTTTCCACCAGTTTCTGTATAAAAGATGACTCCCATCTGCCTTATCAATGGCTTTTTCAACAGGCTGCATTGAACTCCCATTCATTTTTAGAGGGCTTCTTCCATCCCTTTTTGGAGGGTTTTCAAAAGTCTATGCTTCCATTGCAAGTGAAAAACACCAGGTGTCAGGTGGTGAGGGTTCACACACAGTTCATTCTTGCCTCATCCACTCATCGGATACACTCTCATCCTTTAAGTAAAATGAGTATAATGTGATTGATTTATAGTTATTAAAGAGAAGCTGGTGATGACAGTTGACAGTGACAACACCACAGTGGGATAAGGCCACATAAGAATATAAGAAAATTATTACATTCTAACTATTCAAATCAACACAAATTGACATAATATGAAATCCATTCACATGATGACATGGATTATACTTAAAGGTGGTGTAACATACTTTCCATTGGTCTTGTTGTTTTCAAACTTATATGTCACATATCATAAAATTCCACCACACCGGGAGTCTGGACGTACTCTGTCCTGTTCTCATTCTCTCTGACCGAGTTGTGATATGCCTCTTTCACCCTGAGCTCAATCAATGTTCAGGTGGTGTGCCAAAAATCTGAAAGAACCAACATTGTCTGATGGCCGCTGCCCATCTCTTTGATAACTCAACTTCTGTGATGTGAAATGAGGAGTGGCTATCCAAGCCGCTCATATCTGATGACCCATCGTTTTAAATCACCCGCTGAAAAACAGCTGTTCGTCATTCAAAAATAAAATCGCGGACTTTGAGAGTTGGTGTTGGAGAATAACGTAACAGTACCACTTGGTCACAGCGGTCCTTGTCACATAATGAGCACTCATCTTAACGAGGAAGTCTTCTACTCAGCTGTTTGCACTTTATGCCACAGTTAAAGAATTGTTTGTTACTACAAGTTGCATATTTCAGTTTATACCCTGGTCTGGGTGAATCCTCGATTCTGATTGGCTGCGAGGTGTCCATTAAAAAGTGATAATGGACACCTATAAAGATGTTCCGGTAAAATTGCCTGAACTTCTGAGCTGCTCATTTTGTTCTGACAGTCAGAGACATACGTTCTAAATATTACTGCGCTGGCTCAAACGCTTGTTGGTAACCACGGCAATGGACACTCGGACCATAACAACTTTTTTCAGCGCATAATGGCACCGGAGTATGTAAACAAACAAGCGGTAAGAACTGCACTAGCCCTCTGAAAAACTTTGTGTCAGGTAACATTTAAGCCATCACCTCACCTCCTCCTTCACTGATCAACTGTCAGGCTGTGACAGAGTCACTGGCTGTAGCAGAGCGATGGCTGTACGCTGCAGTCAAATGAGGCTGGAGGAGCCCTCTCCCCATTTTTATCACAAAACGGGAGTTATTAAATAGTCTGCTCAGTCAGCTTATTGTGAAAGACGGTTAGGGCTATGATTTTAATGGACGCAAAAATAAAAAATGTAACATTAAATTATAAGTGAATGATTTAATGTGTGTTTTGTTGGAGAATAACCTAACGGTACCACTTGACCATGGTATCTTAACGAGCGGGATAATTTTCCGCAGCTTCTCCTCACAGTCGAGGTGTCCATTATCACAAATTTCACACAGAACTTTCTGTGGAGTCTTTCCATGTTTCTCCTTCTGTGACAGTAGAAAGGGAACATTTAGGGCACAAGAAGTCCATAATTGTTTTTTACTTTTAGTTTATTTTTTAGTTAATTCCTTAGCATATACTTTTAACACTTCAAGCTGAAAAAAAACTAATGATGTATTTATTTTGGTGTTGTTTAGGCAGCTGCATTTTACTCAGCTGGTTGTGATAAGTTGTTTGTTACTACAAGTTGCATATTTCAGTTTTTGTTTTTACATTCAATTTACATATGATCCGATTAGTCGACTAATTGAAAAAAATAGTCAGTGACTAGTCGACTATCAAAATAATCGTTTGTGGCAGCCCTAATTTCCATATAATTTAATTACTGCCAGATATGTGTGATTGAACTAATGGTAGCTTGACCTGTCAACAAGTGCAGATAGGCTACACATTGAAGTAATAGAAAAAATAGAAAAAATAGAAATTTTATTTGTTAAATATTGCAGTGAATAAAGCTAGCCTATACATTTTTTAAAAATTGCCATTCATTTTACATTAGAGGTAGGCTACATGTCACAGTGGAATATTTTAATTTTATGGTAAAAAAAAAAGTGGCATCGAGGGTGAAACTATCAGTAAGCCTCTTCTTTTTTTCAGCAGCAACACTTCTTTCTGTAATATGGCATTTTCGATTTCCATTTCAATCTTCTTTCTCTAACACCAAAATTTCCTGCTCCTCTTGCTGCAGTGTTAAAACGATCTCTACAAAACATATGGTGAAAAAAGGTCAGTGAAGCGTGATTAGATTAGATTAGGCTACTTACCATCTTCCCCGTGTGAGTCTGAAGTGAGCTGGTCCAAGATACCGTCGTCATCGTATGGATTCTGTAATGGCTCTTGAACTCTGCACGCTGAGGAACAAGCACGGCCCTATACAAGCTGTAACTGTATATTGTATGTCTGTCTATATGTTATATGTTTTGGAACCTGCACCAATAAGCTGTACTGAAAGCAAATTCCACCAGCTTGGCTGTGTGTCATTAAAAGAATCAATCAATCAATCAATAAGGGAGTTGATTTTCTCCGCCAGTGAATCGTCTTTCTTTGGCGGAGGACCTCCTCCTGTGATGAACGTCTCTCTTCTCACAGTCGCCGCATCTTTTTTGGCTTTTGTTTTTAAGTTTTTCCAGCAAGCTTTAAGCTCTGGTTGATCCGTTAAAACTGTCAACCAGTTGCTGCCAAGCAGTCTCTTTCTTTTTCACCGTGCTGTTGTTCCGTTTTCTTGTCCTCTATTGTTTGCCCATATTGCTCCATTAATTCGGTCAGCAAGTTTTTTTCAAAGGAGGAAAAGTTTGAGCTTCTCTGCCGAGCCATGTTCACGTAGCCGATCAAATTAATAAGTAACGTTTGGCTATTTGCTAGCTAGCAACAATTTAACGTTTAATCGTTGAAGCACCCATTGAAACAGAGCACACTTCCGGTGGTGTAGACTATAAATTTAATTGCATGATTAATTATTAACTTTAATTTAGATGTCCAAAATTATCCCTATTGATTTAAATCAGTTTAAACTCAGTTTAAATTCGGTTAAACTGAGTTTTACTAAACTGAGATTAATTTTAAATCGTGCAACAGAGCTCTGCTTAATTTTAAACATGGATTAATTTATTTTAAACTGAGTTTTACTAATCTCTGATTAGAGCTAATCTTAGTTTAAATTAAACCTTGTTGGTGCAATCCAGCCAGAGAGTTTTGATAAACACACCGGATTCGCGCTGGTTTACAGTAGCCATCCTCCCGTCTTTTAGCTGGTCGCTGCGGAGCTTCATTTAAAAAAAAAAGGAAAAAAAGCGCAGATCACGGTGGAGCTGAGAAGAGCGAGTTTCCACTGCTGCAGCTGGTCAGCTGACATGTGGTCAAAACGTAGCCTACAGACCTGTCCATTATAGGACTTCTACCTCAGAGCTTTCTGGCTTCAGGCTTCAGGCTGATATAAGCTAGTCAAATACAGTAATCATCATAATAGTGTACTAGCAGGAAAGACCATTTAATTTGTATTCTCACTGTTCTCAGGTCAAATAGCGATTCATTTCGATTAATTACAAATACTTAATTACAATAAACTCATTGGCTGTACTCACCTCAGATGTTGTTCAACCACTGATAAACCAGGCACCATCCCACCGGTTGAGACACATAATAACCGGTAATTATTATTGTGCATCTGGCTCCAATTCTGAAGCGGTGGCAGCGGAGTTATAAAGTAGTGGTGAGCCACCATGTGGTGTTTTTTAAAACTTCAACATAAAGGGATTTTACTGAAGGTTGGCGCATTTCCCTGCTGACTCACCGAAGCCCTCTGCTTCTCCTCCTTGTCTGTGTGACACTGCATGCAGAGTTTTCAGTGTTGGCGCCCCGTTTACCCCCGTTTACGTTTTAATATTTTTTAATGCGATAAAGTGACAGTTTAGATTCCCAATCTGTTGTCAGTTTTTCCTAATAACGTCTGTAAGTTGATTTGCTCCGACATTTTTCGGAGGAGTGCAGAGCCACACATGAGCGGCAGCAGCGGCTCGTCGTCACAGAGGCTGCAGCCGGGGAGCTGAGCTCATCGGCCGGGGGCGCATGACGTCTGTCCGACTACCCATTTCTCTGACCATACATTTCTTTATTTTTGCGTCCATTAGTCCGACCTCCCATTTCTCCGACTTAAGTAGCCCTAACCCTTAACCTTACCTTAAACCTCACCTTAACGCTGAAGAATGGGTAGTCGGAGAAATGAGCCGTCGGACTTTGGGGCAGTCGGACTGACGTATGCTCCCCATCGGCCGGGCAGCTTCTCTGTCCTCCTCCCTAACCAACCAACTTGCCAAAGCTACTTTTCTTTTCTTTTTTTCAATGTTATCCTCCATAATGTCAGAGTCACGGGTAAGAAAAACCTCTTTGAACACATGAACGATAACATAGTATTTGTATTTCGTGTAAAATGATACGAATAAGAGCTGCTGCTCTTATTCGGAATGAAAGATTGGCTGTGTTCGAAACCGCATACTGTCCATACTCATACTACTTACTCAACGATCAGACAGTATGCCAGCAGTCATTTGTCTGATAATGGAATCAGCACAGTCGAGGCTCCATCCTCAGCAACTTTTACAGATGCACAATTAGTTTGGTAACAGCACAGCACGGGACAGAAAAGCCTTACAGCGTGTACTAAAAACAGCCCAAAAGATAATTGAGACAGCACTGTCTACACTGGAAGACATGAACAACACCCGCCAAGCTGTCAGACTCCTGAACAAAACCCTCCCACTGCCCCCCAACCTCTGCAGATTGACCTATGCCACTTTAGCTGCATTTGTGACCCGATCCAGCAAAATGAGTCACAGTGACCCAAATGTCAAAGTTGAGATTTTGGTATCAATGGAAAGATTAGAAAATGAGCTTCAAAATGAAACCCTAGTCAAAGTAATACATTTTATAGTTTTCGAGATATGGCCATTTGAATTACGATCTCCTCCTCTCTTATTCTGTTCTAAAACCTGAAAAATTCCATTTTTTAAGTTTAGCCGCCTGTGACTCTGGCGTCTGTTCCTTGTTTACTTGATTACACTAATATTGTATTGTTTTGCCCCTTGTTGTCATCGATGCACCATTCAATGACCCTCGGAAAGCAGAGAATCTCATAATTCAGATGCTGTTTACAGCTTCCTCTCTATCATAAACTGTTCAGAAGTTGTGATGTTTTGTTGATGTTTTGTAAAATATGTGCAAGCGTTGTCTTGACCGCGAAAGTTCGGTTTAGCATTTACAAAATCCATTTAGCATCGTTGGGAGTTCTCAGAAAGCATCGACGCTAGCTCTGTTAGCAACCATGCAACCTCAAGATCGTTTAGCATCTGTTTCTGTAGCCGTCCCTGCTTATCATAGAGGCACCATTCAATGACCGTGGAAAGCGGAGAATCCAGCGAATCACATGCAGTTTACAGCTCGTCTCTATCACAAATGGATCAGAAGATATTTCATGTTTTGCAACGATGCAACGCTCATTTTCAGAGGGTTTAAGTAGCAAGTCAACTTTAATCATCATTTACTGCCTTTTCTCAATTATCTGGACTGTGAAACTTTGGGAGAATGTTTTTGAATGCCATTGCTTTGAAATTAGCTAAAAAGAAAAAAAATCGATTTTTTTATTGATTTTCCATGTTTACAGCTGATTATCGAAAAATAGAACGTTGCGACTTCCGACTCATTTCGCCAGAGCGGGTCACATTTATTGCTTTGGTATTATCACAGAGTAAGAATTTCATTGTACTGTGTGACGCTGTCTTCAGTATATGACAATAAAGATTTGAATTTGAACTCAGTGGTGGGAGGAACAGGAAACAGGAGCCGATGACTCAGAGGGGGAAGTTTGTTCAGTCAGTTATCAGTTATTGAGAAGACAAACACATCCAGTCCTTTACGTCGTTCTCTTCTCAAACATACTGTTGCCAGTAAAATCAATAAAACATGAAAAACAAACATTTTTTAATATTACGATGGGTCTTAGAATTTAGAATTGGTTTATAATAGTCTATCTTGTTTATGTAAACTGTCCTAATATTGTATTGTTTTGTGTTTTATTGTCCTTAGTTTATCTGCGTATTCTATAACCCCTAATAAAAAAAAGGTTTATAATAAGGTTATAAATTAAGTTAATACTTCCTCAATCTCAACAACTGCATTAATATGCATACAGTTTTACTTGATCTCTATATTTCATGATGCATACAAAAAAAGATAACAAAAGGTTGATCTCGAGAATATACAAAAGTATACAAACTTCAAAAAAACATTCTACAACATCCATAAAGCAAAAATGGGAGGAGGCCTGGTTGGAATTATGTCAGACACATGCAACCACTGCAACCTCAAGATCGTTTAGAGAGTTTGGCTGGAAGAATGTAGTGAGATTTTTCTTAACTCCGTGGATAACAGCACTGCAAACAGGCTCACAGTGGAACCACTTTCATGTTTTTTGGGCATGTCCAAAAATCCAATCATCTTGGAGCGAGGTGTCAACTGAGATAAATAAAATAATAGCGTTGGATCAATGTTTCTCTTTTATTGATTTATATCTCAGTGAAACCCCAGAAACAGTCCCACTTAAGGACAAATACTTATTGAAAAAGCTATAACTAGAAAATGGTTGTAACCAGATCCTCCAACATTGGCCCAGTGGCATAGGATCACCGCCAGTGTGACTGTGTCTTTAATGTGTTTCACTGTGTCTGTTATCTCCCTTTTCTTTGTGGATATAAGCCATGTGCTGCTAATTAATCATTAAACAATTCAGAAATCTGTTATAAATAATGACTGACTGATATCAGCTTTGTTAGGACTTCCTCAACTTCTGCCAACATCAACTGTTTTTAGAGCTATTTTTCAATTTTCCGGTTTTCCAGGCTCTAATGCAGTGCTTTTCAACCACGTGGGGTCAACTGGAATTCAAATGGGGTCGCCTGAAATGTCTAGTAATTGATTTAAACAAATACTGATAAAAACATTTTTTAACCAATTATTAGGCTATTCTTTCTAAAAAAAATTATGGTTAAAATCACCACACACATCTTAAACAAATATATTCTATACTTTCACTTTCTCAAATATAAATTGAGTTCAGGTAAAATGCAGCATATCTGAACTGTCGCATCTTGATGCATGGGATCGCAGGGTCACCAGAAATGTGTGATGTCAAAATGGGATCATAAGCCAAAAAAGGATGGGAACTACTGCTCTAATGTGTCCGTGGCAACCGCAGTTATGTTCTATTATGATTATGTAATTGGAAATCAGGTTCCACAGCATAGCGAGGAGCAAGCACATACATGGTACTTACTGCACACTTAACAGCAGCGCCGGAGGTGTAACAGAAGAGCAACAGTCTGACACTCGGGTGGAAACAAGCCGTATGGAGATGAAGACACAGAGGGAATTTCAGGCCACAGTAAACTCTGTAACATTGTGTCTTACTGGCAGGTGCCGTGATAAATGTTTCTGCAGACAGTGTTCTGTATGATCACCGGTGTGATCTCAGAATCAGTTGACCTCTCATCTCACGGGTAATGTTCGAGCGCTGTTAAATAGACATTAAAGGGATAGTTCAACATTTTGGCAAATTGGCCCATTGCCATAATCCCTATAGTCATAGCAGTAGGTTTGTTACCTTTAATTGTCGGTGCAAGCTATTTTTAAAACGGCGGAGCAGAGCCGTGAGCTGCTCAGAGCTACACTACGGAGGCTCATAGGATTTCTTGGTTTCCCTCATCACACTCATCAAATACACAATCCAACAACTCCACAATGCTCTGGTGGACAAGTTGTGACCTGCACATTCACCACGCTATGAGATAATAACAGACCGTTACCACACAGAGTTGTTTTAGAGGGAAATTCATGCAAAACCACTGATGCATGTTGCCTTCAGGGACAGTTTTTCAGCAAGTAGTCTCTGTATTTACCTTGAAAATGGTTCATTTAAACCCAAATAATAAAGCTCATCATAACATCATTTTACAACATACACATGTCCGCAACAGCGGGGCTTACACACTTCAGCACCACTGAGAGCAACTATTGTCATTTTTAAGTCCATCAAACAGACATGAAGTATAATAAACCGAGAGAACAAAAAACATTAGGCTACATGCCCCCGAATAATAAAACAACACAAAAGCAGTTCAGCACCACGGATTTAAAAAAAAAAAAGAAAAGAAAGAAAAATAAGTTCAGCACCACGGATAGCGATCACTTTAACTATTTCAACTACCATGAACACAGTAGTAAAACTGGCACATTGGCCCACATGTTCATGTACAAACACAATGTCAATATGAAGTAGCCTAGCAGGTCTACTCTAATTCAGCGATACAGTCGTTTTGGCTAATGCTGTGTTCCAGGCAAGCTTTTAAAATCGTAATTTACGGCTTCAAGTCACGACTACGGCTTTGTCGCATTCCAGGTAACCCACCCTCACTATAACGGCCACTTGTAACTTCCGACCCGTGAACTCATACCAGATCAAACTGGTACAACTTCACAGGTTGGAAAAACACGAGTTACGTGTTGCCTTGAACGCACCATGAGTTAGCAGCCCCCGCCTTCATCATGGATCTATTGGTCCTCGTCCCTACGTCACCACATTCACGCGCATCCCTTGGCTGCACACACAGCCCTTCATGCCGTTCTCTCTCCTCATTGGATAACACTTGTATCCCACAAGGAACGTTTTCTCCTGGTTTACAGCAGAGCAGAGTGACGGAGAGACTCGTGTTTCGGCCCAAACACTCTATGGAAGTGATTGCTGACGGAAAAAACGCTGACTGAGGGAGATGCTTTGGTTGGGCTTAGGCAATGAAGAAAGGAGTTGGTTAAGTTTAGTAAAAAGATCAGGTAGAGGCTAGAGAGGCTAGAAGCAGAATGAACGTTAGGCCTATATGTCATTAATATGAAGTATTTGCTTGTTTTGCAGTTATTTATGCACATGATCCATTTGACCCCAAAAAGGAAAAAAGGATCAATGCGCACTGAGGGTTCCCCCCAATAACCTTTTCGGAATAGCGGGGTCTTTAGAAAAAATAGAAAACCCCGCTATTACAGTGAATGGAAGTCTATTGTCGGAAAGGTGGGGTGTAACTGGAAAATACAACTATATAGGACTTATTAACAAAAGCTTGAAGCAAGTCAAGAGTTAATATTCCTGTGCTTATGACAGGGGGGTTTAAATAGCCCGACCTATTTGGAGGCACGTGACTGATCAGCTGATCAGGATGGGCACAGCCTCTGTCTGCCTGAACTAGCTCTGCAGGCTTCGCATCGTAGGTGAGATAAAAAGTGTCATCTCACCTTTGTTCCCTGTGTGGGATGAAGAAGAATCTCTGAGCAGCCCCCCCATCACCACCACCACACACACCTCCAGCTAAATCCTCTTGTCAGGACTTGTGCTTACAGTCAGGAGACAGAGGAACAAAAGAGACACTCCAGTACGACAGCCTCCACCACCCGGTCTGACGGAGGAGGCCGACCAGGCCAAGCACACACAGGCACCTCACTGAGTCTTTCATGTGTTCTAAGCTGCTGCCCCCCCTCTCCCCCCCATCCAAACTGCCAAACACAAACATTTATTACCCTCTTCACTCCTCCTCCTCCAGCCTGAGGAGACTCTGCAGCATTCATACAGGGTGGGAACACACAGCTGGATCCCACAGGCTGCGTGCTTTAGGATCTTGGAGAACGGCGATGAAGAAAGACTCATTTATAAACGTAGTGTAGCTTGGCCTGCTTCGTCTTTGTGTAAAGTCAGTGCACAAACACCTCAGCCAACTATTCACTATTCACTACAAAAGAAAAGATAGAAAGGACAGAGGAACCCAAGTGTACTGATAAAAAGAAAAATTAATATTGGTACCAAACCAAACCTTGTTCAAATGTAAAAATGTAAAAAAAATGTAAATTAAAAAAAACTTTGGAAACAAAACAGTCCGCTGATTGCTGTAGAAACTCTATGTTTAAACTCCGAGCACAATTGTTTGCGGAAATAGTGAAAAAAATATCAAAGACTGAAATGTTTTGTGTAAAGTTCATCAGCGTGTTGCTGTTGATTTGTGTCTGTGTGTTTGTGTATCATTTTGTTGCTAGAATGACATTTTTAAAGAAAGGTTAAAGGATAACTTACTCACCCAGACAACTTTGGTGTCATTTGGAGTCGTTTTGACGAAATTAGCCCCAGTGGAGCGGCGCGTATAATGCGAGAACACGGGGCAGCGCAATGCAGCCTCTAAATAACACATTATCTGCCGCAAAACTCGCTCATTTCGCCAATATTTAGTTATCATACACTAGTGTTATTCCCCTCCGAGCCCGTGGTGGCATGTTATCAACATCCAGGGTCTGTAGGTTGACCTACTAACCTCTGATCTGGATGATGTCATCTCCAGCCGTGGCGCGGCTAACTTGCTATCGCCAATGTTATGGTCCGTTTCTGTGTGTTTCTGACTTGTCAGAACAAAATGAGCAGCTGGATGAAGCTCAGTTTCCACAGGCTTCCTCTCCTCAACCTGGACTCTCTAAAGCTCTGGATACTTGAGATAAACTATAACACTAAAACACAATACTTTCAAGTATATTCATAACATTGGAAACTCTGACTATTACAAAACATCTATCTGTTGCTGATCAAAAAATTTTAAAAAAAAATCAGTCCAACTCTCTCTAATTAACCTTGGCCAAAACAATAAACAGTTCAACAGAAAGTGTACCAGTTAAAATAAAATAAAAAAGTGCCAGTGATTGACCTTCATCCCTCCTATTCTTCCAATATCCTGATGAACATCTAATCTCTCAGTTGCATCACCATTTCAGTAACAACAAGCCCCTTGGCCTCAGGATACCTCTAAGACTGCTTCTTCTGCTACTGCTCTTTCAGCCAGGTGCTCAGACAAACTAGCCTGGTCACATTTTCAGAGCTCAAGGCTGCCCTCTTCCTTTGAACTATGTTCCCTGCCAGTGAGAAAAGTCTCTCGCAAGGGACAGAAGTGGCAGGGCTGCAGATACTTCCTGGCCAGGGCAGACAGCTGTGGATGAGTGGACCACCACTGCAGTCATCCTCTGATTCAGGGTCTGAATTAAACAGCAGGAGGCTCCTCTTCCTTGCTGGCTCCTCTGTGGGTTCTGGAGTGGCTCCATCTGATTCTCTCTGCAGCATTGCCTCAACGCTGGTCCACACCCCTCCTTGCTCTCCTCTTGGTAGACACTTTAGGTCCTTAGAATCAGAATCTGGTTTATTGTCGCATAACAGATGTTTTGAGTCCTGATCAGATTTCTATGGTACCGGTTACACCACTTGACACTGGAGCACTTGTTAAGAGCTTTATTGCCCCGCCAGGGAATATTTGAGTGAATGAGTGTGTATTGAAGGGAGGGTATAGTCATGACCACTGGCCTGTTGTCACTGTCTGTGTGTCATTGTCTTATGTTTACGAGCACAGGGTTTATTTGACAGAACAAAGACGAAAAGTAGAAGGAAACAAAATGTGGGTTTGTTTTAATCTATGTAATTGTAAATCAGAAGTGCATCTTCACATAAAACCAGGACAACCAGGAAATCAAAGGTTTCCAGGATCACTCAAAGTCACTCAAAAACTGTGACGCTGCATTTTCATGGAGATATCTCACCAGATTATGGATTGAATATTGGCAACCACTGACCCTCACCAGCATCAGGTCACTCAGTTCAGTGTATCCGCTACAAACTAACTTTCCAATAGCCTCAAGTTCTCTGTGTGCACGGTTACTGTAAATAGGAACTGTCAACATCCTAGCATGCTAATGATAAGGAGCAAAGTAAACAGTGTACTTGTTAATCATCACCAGGCCAACTCTGTCACTGTGACCATGTCACTGTGTTCTAACAGTAGGCAGGATGTTTTCCACTCCACTGCTGCCAAGTGGCCACGTCCTGATGCACTGAGACATGTGGTAAACAGGATAAATACACCTCAGTTTATAGCAAAACACATATACATTAGGGGTGTAATGCTACACAAAGTCACAGTTCAGTACGTACCTTGGTTTGGGGGTCATGTCTCGGTACAGGTTTGGTACAACAGACACTAATTGAATGTAGAACTAAAATCTGTCTTGTGTTATACAAGTAAAAAAAAATAGAATATAAAATTAAACAAGTGCATTAAGAGCAGTGTTGGGTGTAATGCGCTACAAAGTAACGCGTTACTGTAATCAGAGGTATCCGCAGGTCATTGCGACTTACCGCCACTCCGACGTTGACGTCTAGTTGTCGTAATGGCGGCACTTCTATTGATTGAAAACATCCCACCACTCCGACAATTTTTGTTTCTATTATATTTTCTTCTTTTGAAACGTACCCCCATTCCGACATAAGGTCATTAACTATTACCACATCAACGGGGACAGCTCTCCATTCCGACGCACCTCCACTTCGACACCCCGCTGTTCCGAAACACCGCTGTTCCGACAGCTCACAGGGGCGCGAGGCTGCTGCGGCCGCTGCTCATGCTGACAGCTGACTGAGGGAGATGCTTTGGTTGGGCTTAGGCAATGAAGAAAGGAGTTGGTTAAGTTTAGTAAAAAGATCAGGTAGAGGCTAGAGAGGCTAGAAGCAGAATGAACGTTAGGCCTTTATGTCATTAATATGAAGTATTTGCTTGTTTTGCAGTTTATTATGCACATGATCCGTTTGACTCCAAAAAGGAAATAAGGATCACTGCGCACTGAGGGTTTCCCCCAGTAGCCTTTTCGAAATAGCGGTGTCTTTAGAAAAAATAGAAAACCCCGCTATTACGATGAATGGAAGTCTATTGTCGGAAAGGCGGGGCTTCGGAAAGGCGGGGTGTAACCCACATCAACCGCCTCCGCCCATCTCTCTCCTCTCTGACACAGCACTGTGACTCTGGTCAACGCCCTGCACATCCCATCTCCGTTATAAAATGCATTATATTATTATTGTTCAGTTTAAGACAGTTTAAACTTTTAAACTTTCAGTTTAAGACAGTTTAAGTTTCATAGAAAAAGTTATTATCATTGAAAAAGGATTTAATGTGTTTTATTTTATGTGTTTTCATCCTGTTTCATTGAAGTTAGTGAAAGTAACTGAGTTTAATTCAAGTCCAGTGGCAATACCGCCATCTACTGGCCGATTTTGGTGCAGCGGCTAAGCTTTGTCAACATTGAACAGAAAACTTTATTCAGAAAATGACAAACAGCAACAACAAAGTCGAGACGTCGAGACGAGCACATTGGCAGCTTCTCAGCTACAACTAGCCACTTCAGTTTAAATCTTACGAGTTGCATCGTCGGTATGTATTTATATGTGAATTTATGATATTGTTGAGCCTTTAGTGGCGAATGTTGTGCAGCTTACTTATTCGTTGCCATGGTAACCTACCGTGAACGCTATTTAGTTAGCATGCTAGGCTTCGGTAGCTAATTGTTTATGTTTACAGTTTGTGTATCTGTATGAATGCAGTATTTGTGACTGTATCTTTTCTTCATTTCTGTAGTTTCACACTTTGCTTCACAATTAAATCCTGGAAAAGACGAAACCCAGTGTGTTTTGTGGAGTAAGGAGTTTAGCTGCCTGTCAATACATGCATGCTACGCATTGAGGACAGAACAGTGAAACGACGACATCGCATACAAGATAACGCTGAACGGGCTAACAGCGGACACTTCCAAGACGCCACGACGCATCAGTTAAGCACGGCTACCACGGCAGTGTCTCACCAGAAGCTATCAACGCCATCATGTCTGCTAAGTCATATAAAACAAGTTCCCAAGCCTCGTGTTCTTCTACTGGTTCAGCTGCAGCCAAGGCAAGAGCAAGAGCGGAGGCAGCAAAGACTCTTCTAACCTTTGCTCACAAAGAGGTAACGCTAAAACTAGAGAAGGCTCAGATAGAGGCATCCATTGAGCTCCTCAAGTGTGAGAAAGAGGCAGCTGCGGCCACAGCAGAGGCAGAAGCCTTAGAAGCTGCTGTTAAATCACAAGCGGATGAACAAAGCATTGGACATGTTTTAGATGATCTGCCTTCTCTTGAGAGTTCACATAAGACTGAAAAGTATGTCCTGGCTCAAGCCCAGTTTGTAAAGAATGAAAAGACTGAAATACAAGAGCCCCCATCATCTGATAAACCCCCACCTAATAAAGTTGATCCCCCTGGTGTTACACGTCCCTCACACACCAACCCTACAGACTGTGAACCCTCACCAGAAACAAAAATGTTCTCCAAACAACCTGTGTATAGCCATCACCTTCCAGCTCCACCTTTTTTGTCCCCCCATCCTCCTCCAGATGACTATCACAGAAAACACAATTGGACACAACAAAAATCAAGTCACAGCTATGATCCCACCTGCAAATCCAGGCATTCAGGCCACGATGATGGAAACATCAGTGAATTTGTCAGATACTTTGCTCGTCGGGAAATTGTAGCAACGGGTCTCCTTCAGTTCAACGACAAACCACAGAATTACAGAGCCTGGAAACGCTCTTTTGAGAACACAGTAAGGGGTTTGGATTTAACAGCAAGTGAGGAGATGGATCTGCTGTTTAAGTGGCTCGGTAAGGAATCCGCTGAGCATGTTGAACAAATCAGAGCCATACACATCAACCGTCCAGATGCTGGGCTAAGGATGATCTGGGAGAGACTCGACCAATGTTATGGCTCAGCAGAGGTAGTTGAAGACGCTCTGTTTAAACGAATTGACAGTTTTCCAAAGATCACAAACAGAGACTATGTGAAGCTGAGGAAATTCAGTGACATACTCATGGAGCTCCAGAGTGCCAAGGATGAGGGAGATCTCCCTGGCCTCTCTTTCCTGGACTCGGCAAGAGGATTGAACCCAATCGTTCAAAAACTCCCCTTCTACCTGCAAGATAAGTGGGTTTCAGTCGGTGCAAGCTACAAACGTGAATATCAGGTCTCTTTTCCCCCCTTTCATGTTTTTGTAGATTTTGTTAGTCACGAGGCCATTGTTAAAAATGACCCAAGCTTTAACTTTGCCACTCACCTTGACCCCGCACCCAGACCTGAGAAACCCTCCTGGAAATTTAACAGACAGAGAGAAGTGTCAGTACACAAAACAGAGGTGTTTGCAAATCCCAGCCACGAGTCATATGGGAATTCAAAGAATACAGATGACTGTAACAAACTTTGCCCAGTGCACAAAAAACCCCATGCTCTCTTGAAGTGCAGAGCCTTTCGTGAGAAGTCCATCGAAGAACGCAAAACGTTCCTGAAAGAGAACAATATTTGTTTTAGATGTTGTGCCTCTTCAACACATTTTGCTAAACATTGTAAAGCCAGAGTGCAATGTTCTGAATGTGGCAATGTGAATCACAATGCAGCTCTTCACCCAGGTCCAGCTCCCTGGAGCAAAGAAACTGACCCTGATGCAGAGCACGGCGGGGAGCAAGGTGCCACTCCGCTCAGTGAAATCACTTCCAAATGCACTCAAGTTTGTGGTGAGAATGTTGCTGGCAGGTCTTGCTCCAAAATCTGCCTTGTGAAAGTGTATCCGGCCAGCCAACCAGACAAGGCGATCAGGATGTATGCAATACATGATGAACAGAGTAACCGTTCTCTTGTCCGTTCAGAGTTTTTTGAAGTGTTCGGTGAAAATGGCCCCAGCTCTCCCTACTCACTGAGAACGTGTGCAGGTCTTAAAGAGACTATGGGAAGACGAGCTACTGGTTACATCGTAGAGACACTAGATGGAGCACTTCACATCCCCCTGCCCAGTCTGATTGAGTGTAATGACATCCCCAACAACAGGGAGGAGATACCCACGCCCAGCGCAGCACTCCATCATCCCCATTTAAAGACTGTCTCACACCTCATCCCAGAACTCGACCCCAACGCCCACATACTGATGCTGCTTGGACGGGACATCGTTAGGGTTCACAAAGTCCATAAACAGATAAGTGGCCCCAACGACGCACCCTACGCACAAAAATTAGACTTGGGGTGGGTTGTAGTGGGAAATGTGTGTCTAGGTGGTGTTCATAAAACAGTCACTGTGAATGCCTTCTACACAAACACAACAGAGAGGGGGCGCCCTACAGTTTTTCAGCCCTGCCCTAATCTGTTTCAGATAAAAGAAAAATCCTGTGGACTACAAATCCCCTACCACAGCACACCACAACAAAGCGACAGATCCAGTTGTGAATCAGACCACATTGGATGTTGTGTGTTTGAACAAACCAAAAATGACAACCAGGTCTCACCTTCCATTCAAGACAATGCCTTCATGAAAATAATGGAAGAAGGAATGACAAAAGACATGAACAATTACTGGACAGCTCCATTACCATTCAAATCACCACGTCAAAGGCTGCCCAACAACAGGCCACAGGCTATGAGTCGGCTCATGTCCCTGATCCGCCACTTCGACAGAAAACCAGAGATGAGAGACCATTTCATAGCTTTCATGGAAAAGATATTCCAAAATGGTCATGCTGAGGTCGCCCCTCCTTTAAAAGAAAATGAGGAGAGATGGTACTTGCCGCTGTTCGGGGTTTATCACCCCAAAAAGCCAAAACAAATCAGAGTTGTTTTCGACAGTAGTGCTCAGTATGATGGACTGTCACTTAATGATGTCTTATTAAAGGGCCCAGACCTCAACAACTCACTCCTTGGCGTCCTCATGCGCTTCAGGAAAGAAGCGGTAGCTTTCACAGCAGACATCGAGCAGATGTTTTACTGTTTCCACGTGCGAGAAGAGGACAGGAACTTTCTCCGTTTTTTGTGGTTTCGTGACAACAACCTCTGCAATGACATCACAGAGTATCGGATGAGAGTCCACGTTTTTGGTAACAGTCCCTCTCCGGCAGTAGCAATATTTGGCCTGCACCAGTCTGTCCTGTGCTCTGAGATGAACGTCGACGCTGACGTCAAGCAGTTTGTGACACGTGATTTTTATGTAGATGACGGCCTTAAATCTCTTCCCACAGTAGAAATGGCCGTGACTCTCCTGCAGAAAACTCGAGACATCCTCTCCAAGTCAAACTTGAGGTTACACAAGATCGCAGCTAACAGAAAAGAGATCCTGGAAGCTTTTCCATCTCAAGATCACGCAAAAGATCTCAAAGACTTAGATCTTGAAGCAGATGCACTGCCCATGCAGCGGAGCCTGGGTCTCCTTTGGGACCTCAAGAGAGACTGTTTCACCTTTAATGTGTCTGATGAGACAAAAGCCTTCACACGACGTGGTGTATTATCCACTATAAACAGCCTCTACGACCCGCTAGGCTTTGTAGCGCCCGTTACAATCCAAGGCAAATCCATCCTCAGAGAGCTCACTGCAGATAATGGCGACTGGGATGCTCCGCTGCCCCCAGGAATGGAGGAGTCATGGGTTCTATGGAGAGAGTCACTGAGAGCGCTGTCTAACATCTCAATCACCAGAACATACACAAACATCTCACCTTCAGAAGCTACGCACAGAGAACTGTGCATCTTCTGTGATGCTTCAACCAAAGCCATTGCAGCGGTGGCTTACATGAAGGTAACTGACAAAGACGGGAACTGTGAAATTGGCTTTGTCATGGGGAAAGCAAAGCTGACACCACGTCCAGATCAAACTATCCCCAGACTAGAACTGTGTGCTGCTGTGCTAGCAGTTGAAGTCGCTGATTTGATCTCAGGAGAGCTCGACATTCAGTTGAACAACACACGTTTTTTCACAGACAGTAAAGTTGTCTTGGGATATATTTACAACGAGACAAGACGCTTTTATGTCTATGTCAGCAATCGTGTGGCTCGGATTAGGAGGTCTTCACAAGCCAGTCAGTGGCATTACGTGCCTACTAACCAGAACCCAGCAGATCTGGCAACACGGTCTGTTCCTGCACATCAGCTCATGCACACTAACTGGTTCACTGGCCCCAAATTCTTGCTCAGAGACAATCAAAGCTCCATCCACGACACTTATGACCTCGTTGAACCATGTTCAGACACTGACATCAGACCTCAGGTCTCAGCTCTGAAAACCACAGCTACTGTGAAACTGCTTGGTTCTGAAAGATTCACAAAGTTTTCCCACTGGAGCTCTCTGCTGCGTGCCATTGCTCGCTTGTTGCATGTTGTTCACACCTTCAAGCAAACCACCAATAGAGACAGTTCTTGTAAGAGCTGGCACTATTGTGAAGCGGGAGTCACAGTGGAAGAGGCTGAGCAAGCTAAAAACATTGTCATCAGATCAGTACAAGAGGAAGTGTACGCTGGAGAGATCAAGTGCATCAAAGAGCAACAGGAAATTCACAAGAGCAGTCCAATCAAAAATCTGGATCCCTTCTTAGACAACCATGGTCTGCTTAGAGTGGGCGGACGCATCAACGAAGCAGATCTAAGTCAAGCAGAAAAGAACCCACTCATTGTTCCTGGCCAACATCACATTGCAGGCCTCATCGTGAAACATCATCATGAACAGACGCGCCATCAAGGTCGGCTATTCACAGAAGGAGCTGTGCGTGCAGCAGGATGGTGGATGGTTGGTGGCAAAAAGAAGGTCAGCTGTGTTATCCATCATTGTGTAAAATGTAGAAGGTTGAGGGCCCCTCTCAGTGTTCAAAAAATGGCCAGTCTCCCAGCACAACGTCTCTCAACTGACCCCCCATTTACAAACGTGGGCTTAGATGTGTTTGGCCCCTGGAATGTTTCTGCACAACGCACAAGAGGAGGAATTATACACAACAAAAGATGGGCTGTCATCTTCACGTGTTTGAGCATGAGGGCAGTTCATATCGAAGTGATCGAGTCACTGGACACGTCAAGTTTCATCAACTCACTCAGACGGTTCTTGGCTATTAGGGGTCCGGTGAAGAGTATCCATTCTGATCGTGGCACTAATTTTATTGGTGCTTGCAAAGAACTACAGATACCCTCAAACATAAACAACACAACAGTCAAAACTTACCTGGCAGAGCAGGGATGTTCATGGACTTTCAATCCCCCACACGCCTCTCATTTTGGCGGTGCGTGGGAGAGAATGGTGGGCTTGGCCCGGAGAATTCTTGACACCATGTTTTTTGAGCTCAAAACCACAAAACTCACTCACGAGGTTCTTGTCACCTTCATGGCGGAGGTGTCAGCCATAATAAATGCACGCCCCCTCATTCCAGTGTCAACGGACCCTACTGACCCTTTCATATTGTCTCCTGCCATTCTCCTCACACAGAAAGTCAACCCTGTCTCAGCTCCAGCCGGTGACTTTGCTGTCTCTGATCTCTACAGACACCAATGGCGTCAAGTTCAACATCTTGCTAATGTTTTCTGGGACAAGTGGAGACGTCAGTTTCTCTCAACACTTCAAACCAGGCGCAAATGGCAATCCAGTCATCCAGATGTGAAACCAGGGACTGTTGTTGTTCTGAAAGACGTTCAGCTTCCAAGAAATGAGTGGCCACTTGGACTCGTGACCAAGGTGTTTCCCAGCACCGATGGCAAGGTGCGCTCTGTGGAGATAAAGGTGGCTGGACCACAGGGAGCCAAGCTTTTTACCAGGCCCATCTCACAAATAGCAGTTCTTGTTCCCACAGAGCCATAAAAAGTATAATAATGTTGTTTTGTGTGTAATAAGAGAGTGGCGTCTAATAACGCCAGGCGGGGAGTGTTCAGTTTAAGACAGTTTAAACTTTTAAACTTTCAGTTTAAGACAGTTTAAGTTTCATAGAAAAAGTTATTATCATTGAAAAAGGATTTAATGTGTTTTATTTTATGTGTTTTCATCCTGTTTCATTGAAGTTAGTGAAAGTAACTGAGTTTAATTCAAGTCCAGTGGCAATACCGCCATCTACTGGCCGATTTTGGTGCAGCGGCTAAGCTTTGTCAACATTGAACAGAAAACTTTATTCAGAAAATGACAAACAGCAACAACAAAGTCGAGATGTCGAGACGAGCACATTGGCAGCTTCTCAGCTACAACTAGCCACTTCAGTTTAAATCTTACGAGTTGCATCGTCGGTATGTATTTATATGTGAATTTATGATATTGTTGAGCCTTTAGTGGCGAATGTTGTGCAGCTTACTTATTCGTTGCCATGGTAACCTACCGTGAACGCTATTTAGTTAGCATGCTAGGCTTCGGTAGCTAATTGTTTATGTTTACAGTTTGTGTATCTGTATGAATGCAGTATTTGTGACTGTATCTTTTCTTCATTTCTGTAGTTTCACACTTTGCTTCACAATTAAATCCTGGAAAAGACGAAACCCAGTGTGTTTTGTGGAGTAAGGAGTTTAGCTGCCTGTCAAGGGGGGCGACCGCCATTCCGAAGGACCGCCATTCCGACGGTCTGCCAGTCCGAAAATTCCCGAAGGTCCGTCATTACGAACTGCCCGAGGGGCCGCAGTTCCGAATGTGTTTTATTTTGAAAATTGACCGGATTCTCTCGTGGTTTGACTTCCTGCCCGGCTTGACACGACGCGCCACGGGGACAGCGCCCCCCTGCCCCTCCCCCTCCGCCTCCAGAGTTTCACCCAGGTACGAGTGATGATGCAGCCGCGGCGCTCCTGCTGAAAATAAATGTCCTTGCTCTGTGCTTTGGTTAGGTTTAGGCAATGTAGAAAGGAGTTGGTTAAGTTTAGTAAAAAGATTAGGTAGAGGCTAGTCTCGCTCGCCAGACCCTCCTCCAGAGAAGAGGCCAATAAAATCACCGTTAATATGTGTCATCCCCCGGGAGTCGAACCCTGATCCACCGCAACAAAAACGGGAACTCTAACCACTGTACTGCCGCCACATGTACCAGTTCATACACCCTGTGCTTTTAAACCATTCAACATTTTTTAAGGTTCGGAATGGCACCCTTTTTTTCAGGTTCGTAATGGCACCCTTTTCCCATAAATAATTAAGGGTCGGCATTCCGACAAATTAAAGTAAACGTTCGGAGTCGCGGCCCTTCGGAATGGCACCCTGGAACCGCCTGTCAATACATGCATGCTACGCATTGAGGACAGAACAATTATTATTATTATATTTTTCTACTTGTGGAGAAGACAGTGTTGAGTTCTCTTTCTGCCTAATGAGTGAGAGAGAGAGAGAGAGAGAGAGAGAGATCGCGGCGGATGCATTTTTAACCACAGGATGCGTTGCGAGTGGCTCTGACTCTTTCTTTTCTTTCTTCCCACCAGCTTTCCTGTTCGTGTACACATTTGTCGTTCAGTTTATGACTCCTGCCCTCCCTGCAGATTGACAGCTGATTTGAGAACCTAATGCATATGATTTACTATTGCACATTTCCTTTTGCTGATATAATAAACATTTTCTTAAGATTGATACAAATAGGATAGAAACTGGTAATAGCAAACATGCATTAAAATGACAGAAAGAAGTGGCAGGCAGGAAGTTTTGCTCAAGACAATCAATCAATTTCTTCTGCTTAAAAAATAAAATAAAATAAATTTGTTTTTTGCCGTAAGTTGTGTGCGTAATGCGCACAAGTGCATTAAGTGGGACCGAGGCAGTGGGCGTTTGGACGGCTGGTGGCGGCGATTCCAAAGCAGCATAGTGGATTATTTATGGTGTGTTACCCTGTGGATTATAAAGGCCTGTTTGGACACAGCACGGCCGGACCGTCTGCAGCCAAGCGGGACGAGGGAGAGTATTGGCGTGGTCACCTCGGAGTCTCTCGTGTGGACAGAGAGCGAGTTTCTCAGTTTCTCTCAAAATGGAAGCATCAACAAGACCACATGTTGCTGCTAGCTCTTTTCAGCGTGGTGAAGGATAGCGGTGGACACAGAGAAACCGGTAAAACGTGTAGACGAACATTACATACCAGCAGCATGGAGGTACTTTGATGTTTTTGGTGTGTTTTTTTGTGACGAAGGCCGCCAGTGTCCATTTGCAACCGTTACATGGACGTTTTGAAGCCAAACACCAGTACCGTACTTTAAAGGTGTACAGAAATGGCCATTTGTCCAGTCTGTCGCACCGAGAGTTCGTGAGTGGCAGCACGAGTTTACCCGAGTAAGGAAAACAAATTTGATTGGCCGTTATCGAGCGGGCGGGATATTCAATCTTTGAGGCGGGACATAGTGTTTTGAAGGAATCTGATTGGATGTTGTCCAGCTCGGTGTGTATGTATGTGTGTACGTACTAGCTAGGCTAAGTGATGGACGGATGAGAGTGAAGGAGGAGAGTTTTGTGTTGGTGGTGGACGAGTCTCCTCCATCGCACCCCTCATACTTGGAAGAAAGGTCCCAAATTCCAGGATTTTGAGGAAGATGATGAGCACGAGGAAGTTGAGTAAAGCCGGGCATACACTGTGCGATTGTCGGCTCGTTTTGAGCTGATTTTCCAGTCGTGCGACTATTTTTTGGATCGGGCTGAATTTCGACCCAATCGTGGGTCGTGCTTCGTGCAGCATACG